>JAFEMH010002445.1:0-341310 GCA_022495995.1 Adenophora triphylla var. japonica
AGAAATAGTTTTTCTCGGTCATATATTCCATTTGTATACAGAATCCGCGTTAATAAATAATTCTTGCATGCATGCGACGACAAGTGAGTCGTTAATAAATCAGAAGGAAAAATCCAAGAAAGCGCGCGTCGGTAGAAAGCAAAAAGATTCGACGAACAATATAATACATGTGTTTATTATTATTTTTTTCTCAAGTATATATTATATTATTATTTTCTCTGCTATAGCCAATGAATTACTAACATAATTTAAATATTTATCAATATATTGTAGTTTATGGGGATATAGGCGTCCAGGGAGTACGAATGTGCGAAATGTGGTGCGATGTTACGGAATGATGAAAGGTTAAAAATGCGCAAGCATCAACACAGACCTAAATTTTTCATTATCTTTGTATGAATGGAAAAGTTCGGATTGACCCATTAGTGCGGCCACCTAAGTTATTGAGTGATCTCTTAGAGAACAAGCATGAAAAGAGTACAAATTATAAAGACAATATTCGAAGCGTACAATTCTATGTTAGCATTCACTTCAATGACAGTGCGATTGACCATGGCATAAACAATGGTCGTGGTCCTTATTCGTTTAAATTGAAAGGAAAGAATGATCATATGATAGGTTCTTTATTGCCTAATGACGGCCATCCCCGTTTTTCTCGGCTTTATATCTATGACACGAGATAATGAAGTTAAAAATAGAATTAATGCTTTCAGTGCGTTTTATTTAATTATTCGAGAATTATAATGTATATTACATATATTATATGACTATCTTCTATTTATATGTCTGATTCTTTCACAAAAGCGAGGAAAGATAAAGATAAGCCTTCTCCATTTGATGAGTCAATTGTTGCGATTTGAAAAATATGATAGATGTGCATAACCCTTATGCATAGGCGTACGAGAATGGCCGAGCACATATTGGAATGAAGAAAGATATTAAATTGAGGCTTATAGGAAAGCGGGGTAGAGATGGAAAACCGTTTAATATGCGAAGCTGACCTCGAGAGGTCGGCTGCTTTATAATTGAAGGTGATATTGATGATTCGGGTGATGTCGGGGACATTGTTATTGAAAATCGAGAATGAGGCTACGAAACATATTCATGAATTTGATAAATCTTACCTTCCTCTACATTATCCTCTGTTATTTGTATACGGTGAAGATGGATATTTCCGCAGAGACATTAGAAATAAACCTCCCGGGGCAAAGAGATCCAAGTTTGTCAATAAAAGAGTTTTTATCTTTTCGACTTCGGGGAGAGGATAAGAGAAGGATCACGGCTTATGAGAAGCGGTCGGTTCTTTGCACAATTTATGGTTGATGCATATGTTATGATGGATACACGAGAGGCTTCAATGGATACGTTATAATCGGCCTATTCTTCGGATGGAAACTTATAAAACACATCGGATGCATCGGTAAGGAGATACCGGCGAAGCATCTGGGAGACGAGTTATATTGCCATCCTCTTATACGGCGGGCAGCGGTGGATGACTCAAAATTATCGGGATTCTCTCGCTATATGTAAATGGGTGGGTATCTGTCACTTTTCATAACATTTACGTGTAATCCTAAATGGCCGGAGATTACGAGATTACGTAAAAAATATGACATTAGGCACGAGGGATAGGCACGATGTATTAAACGAGGGTATTTAGAATGAAGCTTAATCGAGATGATTGCGATTTCAAGGAAGGCAAAGTATTTGGCACCCCAAAAGCAAGTAAGTAAATCTTTGAATATTATTTGTTTTCCTCTTATTGTTTTGTCATTTATATATTTTTATTAGCATGTTCCTCTTATTTTGTTAATTGATTCATGCAGTTATATACACGGTGAAGTTTCAGAAGAAGGGCCTTCCGCATGCTCATATTCTTCTCTTTCTTAATCGCCAGGATCAGGGTCATAATCCCGAAGATATTGACAAGTGGATTATTGCTTTGAGATTCACGACAAGGAGAAATATCCTAGATTATACGAGGCGATTCTTTGAATATATGTTGCATGGACCATGTGGTGCGCTAATCCTAAATCTCCGTGTATGGATCACAACGAGGTGCTCAAAGAAATTCCCTAAATCATTCAATGATCGCACTCGTGTAGACGAGAATGGGTATCATGTATAAAGGCGAAGAGATACGGGTTTCATAATTGATAAGGGTGGAGTTGCTCTCGACAATTATTCAGTTGTCCCATTCAATCCATATCTTTTGCTAAAGTACGAAGCTCACATAAATGTCGAGTACTGCAATCAGAGCAAGGCAATCAAGTATTTGTTCAAGTATATAAACAAGGGAACCGATAGGATATGCCTTGCAATCAAAAATGATGAGGTGAAAAGGCAAATTGATTGTCGATATATCTCTGCGTGTGAAGCTATGTGGAGGATTTTTGGATTCGACATACATTATCGGACCCCTCCTGTTGAGCGCTTGGCTTTTCACTTGGAGGGTGACCATAGTATCCCCTTCAAGGACGGAGACTTTCTTCCTGATGTTTTAGATAAAGCGACAGTTAAATAATCTCAATTTATGAAGTGGATGGAGTATAACAGTATTCATTCAGAGGCTTGGAAATATAAATACTTTGAATTTCCTCATCATTTCGTATGGGATAAAACTAAACGTGAATGGCGTCCGAGTAAAGATAAACGTTTTGCAGTGGGGCGTATTTATCATGTTCCAATCAATTGTGGAGAATTGTATTACCTCAGGATAATGTTGAATCATGTAGCAGGTCCCATGGAATTCAAGGATTTGAGAACTGTAAATCGCGTTGTTCATCCCGATTTCAAATCTGCATGTTACGCTCACGGGATTATTAGATGATGACAAGGAATATGTTGATGGAATTATAGAAGCGAGTCATTGGAGGTTGCCCGATGAGTACGAGAAGACTATTTTCTATGTTGCTACTATCTAATAGTATGTCGAATCCGGGAGAGGTATGGGAGAAGACTTGGCACTTATTATCTGATGATATAGAGTACAAGTATCGGAGGATGCACGATAATCAGGGTATTCCGTCCCATGTTTACATATTTGTTTTACAATAAATATCAATTATGATTTTATTTCTACTTTACAGTTATACAATATGATTCTATATATTTATCTGTATTAATATATTTATTTTGTTTTTTATAATTTCGGGTTTGAAATTAATTAATGAAAGCAGTCGAGAATCTTGCTTTGGCGAAATTGAGAAGTTACTAATGGAGAATTGCATTAGTCTCCATAAATTTAAAGACATGCCTAAATCGGTGGGTAATGTCATTGGTGATGCGATAAATAAGCTCATTCTAGATGAAACATCTTATGACATTGATGAGATGAAAGTTGAGCACTTCAGATTACATCCTCAGTTAACAGCCGAGCAAAAGAGTGTTTATGATAAGATTATGTCGGTTGTTGATCGAGGAAACGGTGGTGTGTTTTTCTCTATGGTTATGGTGAGTACGGGAAAGACCTTCTTATGGATAACAACGTGTTACGCATGAAGGAGCGAGGAGAGATATTGTTCTTCCTGTTGCTTCCCGGTGGCATAGCTTCATTGCTCCTTCCGAAAGGTAGGACCGCGCATTCTAGGTTCGGTATCCCGATACAGGTAAACGAGAGCTCAACTTGCGGTAAACTAAAGTCGGGTACGTATGAGGCGGCACTTCTACGAGAAAACCAAACTAATTATATGGGACGAAGCTCCAATGGCTCATAAACATTGTTTTGAGGCTCTCGATCGTAGCCTCAGAGATATTATTCGTACACCCGAGGGAGATATTCCAATAAACCATTTGGTTGTTTAGTTATTGTATTCGGTGGTGACTTGAGACTGATTTTACTGTTGTTCCTAAAGGGAGTAGGCATGATATTGTGCATCTTTGCACTCTGTTCATCCAAAATATGGAATGATTTGTGAGGTTCTCGGATTGACGCATAATATGAGATTGCGGGTAATTCTTAAATAGCCTTTATTCATCTACTTAAATATTTTTATTTCAATTTAAGTAATTTGTATATATTTAACTTAATGTAGAGTGATTCTACTTCTCATAATTTCGAAGAGATAAGAGATTTCGCTCGGTGGCTCTTGAGTGTCGGAGATGGGATTGCCGGTGGAGATAATGGCGGGAAATTGACATTAACCTTCCGATGATATATTGATTCGTGAGGCTTCGGATCCTATTGCAAAAATAGTCGAATCTATATATCACGACTTATTGCAAAATAAGGATGTCGAAGGATTCTTCCGGACTAGAGCTGTGCTTGCTCCAACAAATGAGATTGTCGATAACATAAATGATTATGTCATGTCACTCTTTTCGGGAGACGAAGTTGAATATATGAGTTACGATGCCATTTGTAAGGATGAGGGTGATGAAAATGGTCTTTGAAGATATATTCTCACTGAATTTCTAAACACTATCAAGTGTTACGGATTGGCAAATCACATTATTAAGGCTGAAGGTTGGGTGCATAGTAATGCTTTTGAGAAATCTTGATCAAGGCTATCTTGAATTGTGTAACGGCACGAGAATGATTGTCACTCAATTAGGTAAATACGGTAATTTTTTATTTTTTATATACATATAATTTAATACTTAATTTTGTTACATATATGTAGGTAAGCACGTAGTCGAAGCCAAGATGCTTTCGGGAAAGAATGCTTTGGCATGAAGGTGCTTATTCCTAGAATGATAATGTCTCCGTCCAAATGTGACAAAATTTCCGGTAAGATTTCAAAGAAGGCAATTTCCACTTGCCGTTTCTTTTGCTATGACAATCAACAAGAGTTAGGAACAATCTCTTTCCCATGTAGGACTATATCTTTCACAACTTTGTTTTCGATCCACGGACAACTTTATGTAGCATTTTTCAGAGTAACCAGCAAGAGAGGACTTAAAGTTATTATTTGTGATTCAGATGCTCAAACATATGACAAGACGCTGAATGTAGTCTACAAGGAAGTTTTCGACAGACTCTGAGAATTTATGTCGCACAATTTGTGGTTAAACAAAAGTATTGCAATTTCTTATTATTTTCTTTGTTTTTATTTTGTTTTTCTTTATATATATAGGAGATGGAAGAGATTATGTTGACACTTTGGCACACACTATTAAACTCACGCTATTGTAACCATATCTCTTCATCTTCCAAAGTTGTAACACTAAAATCTTAATAATGTTTTTTGGTTAGGCAGGGACCTAACCACCCGTGGTTTTGTGCCGGCGAGATAGTTGTCTCAATGGCTTTTCACGTTACATCATGTGTCAACATCTTTTTTCTGTATTAATTATACTTATAATATCCGCTACATTGATTATCAATTTCGATTTATATTCTTACTTAAAAATCAATTAAAACACATAAATAATTATTTACTTAATCAAATATTTACTTAATCAAAAAAAAATTATTCACCGTCGGAGTGCGACGGGTTACTGACTAGTTATATATAATAGCAAAAGTTTTTCAAGCTCCTAGAAAACTCCAAGTGGCACAATATTATTGGCCAATCTTTCCATCATCCACCAATCACAATCATCCATTTGAAATTCAATTAGTAACTTTTAAAATTTATAGGGTTGATTTTATACAATAAATTAGTTAAAAATGAAAATGGTTTGAAGCACAAATAATTGTCTTACAAAAAGAGCAAAGGCAAAATGAAAAAAACTTTAATAATTAAGAAAGAAAAAAAAATCTAATGCACAAAATAAAATCAATATCAATATAAAAACATACGAAAAAATAAAATGCAAATAAAAAACGAAAATTAAAATTCTTATAATTAAAAAGTGAAAGAAACATTCACAAATATGAAAGGAAATAGAAAAAAGCAAGAATAAAATCGAAATAAAGACAAAAATTTATAAAATAAAAGTTTAAATCAAAATCAAAATCAAAATAATAAACACAAACATAAATATAAAAAACAAATCCTAATCAAAATAAGTCAAAAGAGATTATAAAGAAGTCACTCACAAATCTGAAAAAAAAAGGAGTTTGTGAATCTACTATATATAATAGCAAAAGTTTTTCAAGCTCCTAGAAATCTCCAAGTGGCCCAATATCATTGGCCAATCTTTCTATCATCCACCAATCACAATCATCCATTTGAAATTCGATTAGTAACTTTTAAAATTTATAAGGGTTGATTTTATACAATAAATTTGTTAAAAATTAAAATGGATTGAAGCACAAATATTTTTTTTACTATAAAATATAAATTAAACGTTCAATTAATGCTAACTATTACGTTAATTTAATTAATTTCACTATGCCCGTCGAGTATCGACGAGGCATACTGCTAATTTTTACTGTTCCTTTTGCTGATTTGTGAACATTGTTTTGTTATGTATAATATATATATATATATAGGTAAGCAAATCAATTTTGTTAGTATATAATTATACATTTATACAATTATGTATTTAATTATTTGACATAAAACATCTTGTTATTTTAATATACTCCCTCCGTCCCGCTAATATTCGCACACATTCCTTTTTGGGCGTCCCGCTAATATCCGCACACTCCCAAAAGGAAACTTTATATTAATAAAATATTCACCCCAACCCCACTCATTCTCTCTCCTACATTATTTTAATACTCACAACACCATTATAATTTATTACACTCTCCTCTCATTCTCTCTTTTACTTTACCTTTACACTCACAACATTTTATTAAAATATCATATTCCTTAATTCCCGCGCAAACAGTGTTAGTGCGGATATTAGCGAGACGGAGGGAGTATATATATATAGGTAAGCACGTTGTCGAGGCGGTAATGTTGTCAGGAAAGAATATTGATAAGAAGGTGTTGATACAGGGATGATTATGTCACCTTCTGATACAACAAAATTTCAGGTTAGGTTTCAACGGAGATAATTCCCACTGACCGTTTCTTTTACAATGACGATAAAGAGTCAGTCGCTCTCTCATGTTGGTCTTTTTCTTTCAAGACCAGTATTTAGTCATGGACAATTATATGTTGCTTTTTCTAGAGTAACTACAAAATAAGGACTTATAGTGCTTATATGTAATAGTCATGAACAATCAGATGACACGACTACAAATGTTGTGTACAAAGAAGTTTTCGACAAGTTGTAATATATTACATAAAATTATCTTATTAATTTTTTGAATTGTATTTACATTTAACTTTTACCTCAGTGTTTTATCCCCCGTCGGGAACCGACGGGTTACTCACTAGTATTTAATAGGAGAGAGAATGAGTGGAAGGAATAGTAATTTAATGATTGGTTTTTTTATAAATATGTTAACTTTATAAGGGTATAATGAATGATTTTTTTGTAAATATATGGAGATGATAAGGGTATAAATATATGGAAAATTTTCCATTTAAGAAATGAATCAATTGAGGTGGGACGTCCCAAAAAGAAAAGTGGATCAATTGAGGTGGGACGAAAGTAGTATTTTATTTATCGTCTGTAACTCTTGGTTCAAAAAAAAAAAAGCAGGAACCAATAATAAAGTACATATCCAATTTGTGATTCCTTCTAATTTGCTATTGGTTTATACTTCCTAAAATGATTACACCATAGTTTTAATACAATAGTCCGGCGAAACTGGAAAGCCTGTTGAAATTGTCACGGCTTGAATCACAAGTGATATCCAAGGTGATAACAGCACCAACGATAGCACTTGGGATGGCACACACACACACTTCGAAAATAAAACAATTTTGTAAAAGAGTTTGCAGCGGAATAAAACACCAAAATTGTTTTTCTCAAGTTATATAAATATAACTTGAGAGTGCCTCTTAGGCAAGACTTTATAATCACTATGAATGAATTTACAAAGCCGAAAGTTCCCTATAGCTATATCTATTTTATGCTCTATGGAACAAGAGATAAAGAACGGAATCCTATCCTAGCCTTCACACACCTTGATACCAAAGTAATCAAGTGCGAAATTACAAGGGAGAAAGGATTAAAAAGATCCAAACAAAGAACTCTATCTCTAAGCTTTTCGAAGGTGTGAATGTGATGATATAATTGGCATGTCTTCAAATGAAACCTTCCAAGCTTATTTATAGTCTTCAAATACTTGAAGGCTACTCCAATAACAGCCTTGGGGCTGGTCTTGCACGTGGAGGAAGTGTAGGGAGAGTGGGTGAATTTGTTTCCACAATTCTAGCTCCCACTTCCTATTTTGTAGCAACCGAGTTGTTTAATCCTCAAGCCATGCTTCCACGCCTTGTACTCCCTTGCTTTATCATCCTTGTACTTCTTCTATAACTCAGCAACAACCTTTGACAAAGTCCACACACGTGTTGTTTGTTGTTTGCCAAAATTACGAATTAATACATAAAATGTATTAATTCATTTCTTCCAATTTCCACACGTGTCTAGCTCCTTCTTTGATGCTATTGCACCCTGAAATATAACCATAAATCATAGACTATACAGACCATATTAGCACGTTAGTCCATTAAATAACAAATAAGAAATATACAACTATATAATTTTCAGTCCAGGAAATCATCTGCGATATCACCTGGACTTTTGGGAAATCATCTGCGATATCACCTGCAGATTACACTAACAATCTCCCCCTTAGTTGGATATTTCTTTCCAAACTCAATGTCTTTCTTTGTCCTGTAAGATTAGTCTATATACAAATGTACAGAGTATAGAACATAAAATAATATCTCCACAAAAAATTAACTCCCCCTTAATCAAGGAGCTAATCCTAAACAATGATTTATCATAATAAACTAATTTATTTCAAACTTTTAAAAATTTTTCGAAATAAACTAAGTAACCATTAAAAACCATAATCATTGTAGCAAATATCATCCAAAACAAGCAAAAAACAACCTAGCAGATTAAGTTATTTAACAAACCAACTAAAGTGTTTTAGCAAATATAAACAAAATAAAAGTAAATTGTTTAAAGAACCACCACCATCACCAAAATAAAAGAAATTATTTTTAGGACCACCACAAAAATAGTCACCCATATGATAGCAGCAACATCAATCTTCAGGTTTGTCAACCTTCAGATTCAACTTTCTTCTTCTTCAAACTCCTCTTCTTCTTCATCTTCCTCCTGATCTCCTTCCTTATCACTTCCACCATCACTTGGGCCGGCCTTTGGTGGTAGCACTGCAGTAGCACCGGCTCCGAAGTTCCAGCGGCTGCGAGATCCTCCCCCTGTTTGGGAAGAAATTTCATCAATAAAAGCATCTGTTACCTGCTTAAGCTTAGCCCATCCCTCAGCAAGTTCTCCTATTGCACTTGCCTGTTTGTGCAGGAAGTTGAGAACTGTAGCCTTTGGGATTGATGGTCCAGAGTTGCCCAAAAGATTCATCATGTTGTTCAGAATACTTGCAGCATCAGTTCCTGCAAAAGTATGAGGGGCAACACCTGGGGAAGCACTTTGGGTATCACATGAGATAGCACTGGGAGGAGCAGGGGTTGATTCATCAAATTTGTTCCAAGGAAGATCTTTAGTATACCTTTTTGCCCTTTTTCAGTTGTTGATCAACAGAATAATACTCAGGTTCAGTGGTGAAAACATCAGAGGCTTCAATGGGCAAGGATTGAAATACCAAAACTTTGAAGATTAGAGAAGGATAGGGGAAAAAGCTAATGTTCACTTCCTTTTTTCTACCCCATGAAGCTAAGTGTTTAAACACTAATCTTCCAAAGTTAATCCTTAAATTTTTGCCCAATCTATACAACACATTCGCATGCTCCAATGTCACAATAGGTTCATTAGTTGTAGGAAGCCAATTGAAGATGCACAGTTTGTGTAGTACGGAATAGAGAAGATAATCTAGAAGCATGAAGTTTCTCTTTCAAAGGCCAAGACTGCAGTTTGTTGTGAGTGAGCAATTTTACCATTTCATCTCTATTGACTCTAATGCTCTCATCATCTACATTTGGGAGGCTAAAACTTTGTTAATTAGGGCTGGAGTAAAAGAATAGACTCTTCCCCTAACAAACACTTTTCCATATTTAGCAGACCCTTCATCATCCAAATGAGCATGCAAATTGGCAAAGAAATTGCGAATGACACTCTCAACAAAAACTGATGCATGATTATTAGCATTAATAAAATTCTGTCCTTTAAAAAGCTGAACCACACCTTCCTTTTCCAAGCTGACCCTCATCAATGTGCTTCTCTTTTAAAATTCTCTTACTTAGACTATTCAACCAAAGTTCCATATTTTCCTTTTATAATATTCCAAAGTAAGAAAAGGTTTTGGAAAAGCTTTATCCTCATCGACGAGTAACCTCATCACCGAATTATCACTAGAGGAATGTTTAGGAACGAGAGGAGGGGGCAAGTGTTACCTCGAGATGATATCCTCTTCTTGCTAGCACTTCCGGTAGCACTCACGGTTGCCCTTGGCCTTCTTTTTCTGATAATATGAGAGGGTCTCCTCTTCATCACCATCTACCCACGCATCAAAAGAGTCCACAGAAGGCTCCTTCTCCTTGTTTGCATCAAAGTTCTCGTCACTCACATGGGGTGAGGACACATCAAGAGAGCTCTCTGAGACTTCAACCGGATCAGAGGTGGTATTTGAGGTTGCCTTGGACCTGATTGATCTAATGCGGTTGGAAGACCTCCTTTTTGCGACTTGGGGAGACAGCTTGGCAGTTCGGGCTTTCCTCTTCCTTTTTGGCTAGGCTGGAATGAGGGTTACCTTAGGGATTCCACGTTCAAACGGGGTAATAGGGCCAGAGGTAGGAACAATCGCCATTGTTGGTGGAGAAGAGCTTGGAGTGATCATTGGGGAAGTTTCCATGGCCACACGAGAAGCCACGGATGGAGCAATGCTAGGTGAGATGTCCATTTGGTCCGTGTGGGAAGGTTTGGTACTAGCTTTGGATGGAGATGCCATGGAGATTTGAGGGAATTTTTGGAACGTATTTTTGACCTAGAATTTTTGGAAGAGACGAAGGCCTTGCACCGAGGGTATAAGAGAGAGAGAAGGTAACGAAAAGAGAGAGAAACGGAGGAGGTTGAGTGAAAGAAGGAGAGTGAGAGATTAGATAGGGAACAAGTTTTTAATTTTATTAGACATCTATCTAATCTATCCCTATTAAATCTCTCCATTAATCCCTATCCACTCAAACCGAAAGAAACCCTAACCACTCCTTTTAAACCTTAACCCCTTTAAAATAAAACAACACGGTTGCAAAATTAAAAAGAATATATATATATATATATATATATATATATATATATATATATATATATATATATATATATATATATATATATATATATATATATATATATATATATATATATATATATTTTAAGTAAAATCGTAAAAAACAAAAAATAAGTAAAGTAAATAATTTATAACTAAGCCCAAAACATTACAAGCACAAATAAAAATAAATATGGGTTAGTTACATAATTAAGTTTACCAAAAATAAAGGAAACTTGTTGAAGACGTTTTCAAAATCGTAAACTCTTTAATTAAAAAGACTTTCAGATTTTGAGAAATTAATCAACAATATTTCGAAAATAATAAAAAACTAATATAGCACACACTAATGTGTTAAGGCAATGATGGCAACACGTAGGATAACACATATGATATAAGACCCCTTGATAAATATTTTTCAGTTTCAAACACTTGAGGCATAATAAGCTTAGCCTTTTTAGACACTTCAGGCATAACAAGCTGAGCATTTTTCATGCACTTTAGGCATTATATACCTATATATATATATATATATATATATATATATATATATATATATATATATATATATATATATATATATATATATATATATATATTTTAAGTACATTGCTTGTTAAACACGTCTCAATACACTTCTTTAAACAAGAAAGCATCGTAGTAACGAGCTCCGTGCTTCAAGTTATATTTCAAGTGTCGAGACCAAGTGATCTATGCCTTTCAAGTAGGGTACACTGTAGTAGCGAACTCCATGTCCCTAATACTTAGCATAAATCACCTCATACATTCTTATTGGCAAGAGTACATCGTTGCAGCGAACACCGTGTCACGAGCACGAGAGAATAGTATGGATAAATGCCTTTGTCTTTTATTTATCAAAATAGAAGATTAGTGACTTTGTCACTTTAAGCATATGAAGGAGAATGATATCAGACGTGCTAACCTACATATCAACCTACCATAACAAATAGGTCAGCATGTGCCACAGTTAGAACTAAGCTAACCAGATTTAAACAAATCATAAAACAATTTTTTTTTTTTTAAATAAATACTAAAGAAAAAATACACTAATATACAAGTGTTACCCTAAGTGATAACATCACCTGGGGTAGCACGAGACAGACAGAACTTCGGAGATTACAAAGACCAAGAGATCTTTTCAAACTAGAAAATCTCTCGTGGTCTAAGGCCTTAGTAAAGATGTCGGCCAGTTGATACTTAGTATCAATATGATCAATGTTAATTAGACCTTTATCTACCATATCTCTAAGAAAATGATGACGTATGTCAATGTGTTTGGTACGGGAATGTTGAAGCTGGGTTTTTGAAATGTTGATAGCACTCGGGTTATCACGGTACATAGTCAAAGAATTACTCTCTAGGCCATAGTCATCTAACATATGTTTTAGCCAAATAAGTTGTGAACAACAACTACCAGCAACATACTCGGACTCGAGTTTGTGGAGAGAGAAACACAATTTTGTTTACGACTATACCATGAAACTAAATTATTGCCCAAGTAAAAACACCCCCACTAGTACTCTTCCTATCATCCATATCCCCGCCCAATCCGAGTCACTAAAGCCAACCAAATTGATATTAGTATCCTTCTTGAACCAAATCCCTAATTCACTTGTTCTGAAACATATTTAATTATCTTTTTGACGCCAATTAAGGTGAGAGACTTTAGGATTGGCTTGATAACGTGCACAAACACACACGGCGAACATGATATCAGGACGACTAGAAGTGAGATAGAGAAGGCTACCTATCATTGAACGATAAAGAGTAGGATCAACATCCTCACCTACTTGATCTCTACCAAGTTTGAGAGAAGAACACATGGGGATTTTTGAACTTTTTGCTCCTTCCAACCCAAACCTTTTTACTAGGCTCTTTGCATACTTGCTTTGTGAAATGAATATTCCTTCATTTGATTGTTTCACACTGCAAGCCTAGAAAGAATGTTAACTCTCCAATCATGCTCATTTCAAATGTTGATGTCATAGCTTCTACAAAATCTTTTAAACATGTTTGAGAAGTAGAGCCATAGACTATGTCATCAACATAAATTTGAACAATGACTATTTCTTTGCCATGCCTTAGGATAAATAAGGTCCTATCCGCTTCACCTCTTGTAAAGCCATATTCAAGTAAAAAGAGGTTAAGCGACCATACCATGCACGTGGAGCTTGTTTCAAGCCATATAAGGCTTTATCAAGTCTATATACATGGTTTGGTAGATGAGGATCTTCAAATCCTTTTGGTTGTTCAACAAAAACTTCTTCTTTTAAATAACCATTTAAAAAGGCAGCTTTAACATCCATTTGAAACAAAGTAATTTTTAGAAAACAAGCTATAGCCAAGAGGAGTCTTATAGATTCTATTCTAGCAACGGGAGCAAAGGTCTCATCAAAGTCAACACCTTCAATTTGGGTGTAACCTTGTGCTACGAGACGAGCTTTGTTCCTAACAATATTTCCTTGCTCATCGATTTGTTTTTGAAAATCCATTTAGTACCAATAACATTTGTATTACTAGGACGTGGTACTAAACACCAAACTTCATTACGAGCAAATTGTTCAAGTTCCTCTTGCATGGCATGTATCCAAAAATTATCTTTTAAAGCTTGAGAAATATTTTTGGGTTCTAAAGAAAGAGACAAAACGAGGGAATATTTTACCTTGTGGTATGTGGTGGACATGCACACATACCTTGCCATTTCACGGTCACTAAAATGTCCTTTGTTCCTTGTTCGTATTGCTTCTCCAATAATTTGAGAGGAAGGATGGTCTCTTCGATCCTAGGCTGGTGGATCCCTTCTCAAATCTTCATGCACATGAGCATCATCATCTGGCTTGTTCATCCTTTTCGAGTTCTTTGGATTGGTCTTGGGTGATACCGGAGATGCTATCCCTTCGGTGGCAACACTTGGGCCGGCACACTGGGGTATCACTTACTTGATTTTGATTCTCCAGTTCTTCCGGCAATATTAATGGAGATTCCTGTACTCCATCACTGTAACACTTGCTAAATCATCAAAAACAACGTTAATTGATTCTGAATGGTTTTTAACCTAAAGTTATAAACCCTATATGCTCAGCATCCTGAGCATACCCAGAAATATAGCCTTATCACTTTTAGAGTCAAATTTAGCTAAGTAATCCCGATCATTTAGAACATAACACACACACCCAAATGTATGAAAATAATGAACCTTTGGTATCCTACCATTCAAAATTTCATAAGGTGTCATTCTAGTACCAGTCTTAGAAAAACCCTATTGGCCGTGTGGCACGCGGTGTTTAAGGCCTCGGCCCAAAATCTTTTTGAAATTCTTTTTGAAAACAACATCACACGTGCCATCTCAAGTAAGGTCCTATTTTTCCTTTCGGCCACCCCATTTTGTTGAGGTGTTTTAGGAGCGAGAAAACTCATGTTTAATTCCTTTTAATTCACAAAACGTAAAGAACAATGAATTATCAAACTCCGTTCCATGATCGGACCTTATTCGCATGATAAGAAGCGAGAAAACATGTTTTTGATTTTAGCATGTAAGACTTTAAACTTTTCAAAAGTTTCGATTTTCTTTCAAAAAATATACCCAAGTAAATCTAGAAAAATCATCAACTATTACAAAAGTATATTTCTTACCTCCTAGCTGTCTACCTCAACTGGACCCATTAAATCCATATGCATTAATTGAAAACAGTGCGTTGTCCCAGAATACTCCTCATTATGTTGGGTAGCACTATGGGTAGCACGTGTTTGTTTACCCTTTAGACAATCTTCACATATGATTTTCGTACTTATGTCCAGACTAGGTATACCTCTTATAGCTTCAGCATTAATGAGTTTCACAATGTTACGAAAATGGACATGACCCAACTTTTGATGCCATAAGGTAGCATCATCAACCCTCACAGAATGACACACTTATTTATCCTCAACAAGATAGCAGTTATTACTTGACCTAGTACCAGTCATAACACAGTTATTGGTACAATCAAAAACTTCACAAGTGTTTTTATTGAATTTTACTTCAAGGTTGTCATCACAAAGTTGGCTAATACTAATTAAATTAGTTACCAGTCCATCAACATGCAAAACATTTTTCAAAGCAGGAAATCCAGGTACATTCAATACACCTTTTCCTACTATATTACTCTTGCCACCACCACCATATGTTACACTACCACCTTGAATAGATTCATATTCCTTTAAAAACATTTTTGTTCCAGTCATATGACGAGAACAACCACTATCAAAATACCATGAACCTTCAACATTAGTTTTTAAGGCAGTGCATACAACATCACATATTAGATTAGACTTAGGTTTCCACACTTTTCTACTTTGATAATTTTTCTTATTGACAGTGATATCGACATGCTAGGTAGCACTTCGGGTATCACACGAGAAGCTGGAATTTGTTTCTTTAAGAGAGTTTTACAATCATTTTTCAAATGTCCGATGAGTAACAGTAGATACATATTTTTACCTTGTCGGAAGACTTATCGGACGATATAAGTTCAACATGATCTCTTTCTTTAACAAAAATTAACTTATCTTACGTATTAGACAAAGTAGAAGTAATAGCATTCAAAGACTCTTGAAAACCCATACCTGCCTTGAGTGGTTTAGACAACCCAAGAATTGCATCTAACTTGGTAGAACTCGTGTTGAGTTTCTTGAACGTTGTCTCGGCAAGAGTAAGCTTGCTCTTGACTTTGTCCAGCTCCACATCCTTCTTTGTGAGTTGAACTTCCAATCTAGTCAAGCCATCAGTTAGATCTTGAACCTCTTTGGACAGTGAGATCACCTTCGTGTTCTCTTTCTTCCATTCGTCTACCAATTCTTTGCAAAGGTTCTTAAGACCACAAATGAGTTCATCCTTGCTGAACTCCTTCTCCTCTTGTGAACTACCTGCATCCATGTTAACAGAACCCACAAAACAAATAGCATTTATCAAATTTAAATCTGTATACCTGTTGGATGATATCTCAGGTGCTATCCCACTTTGGATATCACCTGGGGTATCACTGACAGAATCCGAGTCACAGTTTGTGACCACCATTGCTGTTTGATCTGAATCTTCAGATTGATTGGTCTCCTCATCTTCATTGTCACTGAGAGAAACCCATAGGTTCTTTCCCATCTTCCTTAGAGTGTTAGCACACTCATTTGAGTAATATTGACCCCCCATCGAGCAAGCATGACATTGGATTGATTCAAGGTATTTTGGATCAGATCTGGATTGATCTGATGATGCTCTCCTTATGGGACCACCTTTTTGAGTAGATGGAAATGTCCTCTTGGGCATTGAATTGTACACCTTGGCTTGTTGCTCTTTAGCCTTCACCTGCACATTTTCTTTGTTAAATTTTCTCACCATTGAGTTATATTTCCTGGTAAGTAAGGCAACCTTTGGCATCTTCACCTAATTCCTCAAAAATTTTGTCATCCTCATTAGTTGAACCACTAGAGGATTGAACTTTTAAAGCAACACTCTTGCCTTTAGAAGCTTCACTTTGCTCAGCAAGGTTTGATTCAAATTTTTTTAAAATGCTCATTAAGGAATTGATGTTCATAGTAGAAAGATTGTGAGCCTCTTCTATAGATGAAACCTTAATATTAAAACGCTCGGGGAGTTCTAATAGCCTTTGAAACCAATTGTTTGTTTGTAAAAGGTTCACCTAAAAGTTGACACTCATTAGCAATGTCAAACAATTTTTCAAAATAAGAGGAAATGGTATCACTTTCACCCATTCTCAACCTTTCAAATTTGCCAGTAAGACCTCTAAGTTTGTTTTCACGCACACTAGAATCACCTTCACAAAACCATTGTAAAATATCCCAAGCTTCTTGAAATTTGTGGAACAATTTTGAACAAGTTTAAAAATATGCATGTCAACCCACTCAAAGATAGCATTAAGAGCTTTCTCATTATAGTTAGCCAGGTGATCTCTTCATTAGTCCACTCACCTTCGGGTTTAACCTGAACATCACCATCCTCATCAGGAGGTAATAGTGGAAGAGAGTACCCATGAACTATAGATCGCCATGCTCGAAGATCAATTGATTTGATATGCGAGCGAAGGCGAATTTTCCAATATGCATAATTCGAACCATCTAAAACAGGAAGACGTTTTTGGTTTGGATTTGCAGGATCAAAAGCCATGACAAAAAGGACCAAACACTTTGTATCGTCAAGTGAGAGGCTCTGATACCAATTGAATTTGTCACGGCTTGAATCACAAGTGATATCCAAGGTGATAACAGCACCAACGATAGCACTTGGGATGGCACACACACACACTTCGAAAATAAAACAATTTTGTAAAAGAGTTTGCAGCGGAATAAAACACCAAAATTGTTTTTCTCAAGTTATATAAATATAACTTGAGAGTGCCTCTTAGGCAAGACTTTATAATCACTATGAATGAATTTACAAAGCCGAAAGTTCCCTATAGCTATATCTATTTTATGCTCTATGGAACAAGAGATAAAGAACGGAATCCTATCCTAGCCTTCACACACCTTGATACCAAAGTAATCAAGTGCGAAATTACAAGGGAGAAAGGATTAAAAAGATCCAAACAAAGAACTCTATCTCTAAGCTTTTCGAAGGTGTGAATGTGATGATATAATTGGCATGTCTTCAAATGAAACCTTCCAAGCTTATTTATAGTCTTCAAATACTTGAAGGCTACTCCAATAACAGCCTTGGGGCTGGTCTTGCACGTGGAGGAAGTGTAGGGAGAGTGGGTGAATTTGTTTCCACAATTCTAGCTCCCACTTCCTATTTTGTAGCAACCGAGTTGTTTAATCCTCAAGCCATGCTTCCACGCCTTGTACTCCCTTGCTTTATCATCCTTGTACTTCTTCTATAACTCAGCAACAACCTTTGACAAAGTCCACACACGTGTTGTTTGTTGTTTGCCAAAATTACGAATTAATACATAAAATGTATTAATTCATTTCTTCCAATTTCCACACGTGTCTAGCTCCTTCTTTGATGCTATTGCACCCTGAAATATAACCATAAACCATAGACTATACAGACCATATTAGCACGTTAGTCCATTAAATAACAAACAAGAAATATACAACTATATAATTTTCAGTCCAGGAAATCATCTGCGATATCACCTGGACTTTTGGGAAATCATCTGCGATATCACCTGCAGATTACACTAACACCTGTGTATCAAAAAAAATAGAAAAGATTATGAATAATATTTATATAACTTTCATTAATGAGAGAGAGAAGAACAACTTGAAAGGGTAATTTGGACAATTCCTACTCCCTCTGTCTCAAAATACTTGCAATTTAGAAGAATAATTTTGTCTCAAAATACTTGCAATTTTGTAGTTTTCCATGAACTTTGACACAATTTTCCTGAACTACCCTTATTTATGATTATGTAGTTGTTATAGTAAAAACATTTAACTGCCTAGATACTTGAAATATTTAAAGAGTAATTTACTCTATTTAATTTAATATGTATTATTTATTTTTCTTAATATGTGTGAGAAGTGTTAGAACTATAAGTATTTTCGGACTGAGGGAGTAATAACTTAATAATTGGCAAATTTATAAAAGATAATTTTGTCCAAATCAACTACTCCCTCCGTCCCACTTCAAGGTTCCACCTTTTTCTTTTGGTCCGTCCCACTTCAAGGTTTTCTTCCTTAAATGGAAAGTTTTTCATATATTTATATCCTTATCATCTCCATATATTTACAAAAAAACTATTCATTATACTCTTATAAAGTTAACATATTTACAAAAAAATCAATCATTAACTTACTATTCCTCTCACTCATTATCTCTCCTATTAAATATTTTTAATTTTTACATTCTCTCTCCTATTCCCTACCACACATTTAACTTTTACCTTCTCTTCTCTAATTTTCTACCCATTTTAAAAAAAAATCTTAAAAAGCGTATAAATTCACATGAAACCTTGGTGTGGGACGGAAAGAGTATTAATTTTGTTTGACCATTAATGATTTAGTGAATGATTAAAAAGTGTAGGTGGCAATAGTCTCTCCCTATGTACTATTGTACTAAGGTGATGCCCGTGCTCCGCACGGGATCTGACATGAATGTTTATTAATTAGCTAATTAAATAGACTAATGCATATAAAATATGATTGCAAGTGATTAGCACATTTATCATCTATAAATGAAATATGACTTAAACTCTTCATATTTTCAAAATAACTTATAATGATATTAGATATTAGTTACGTAAGACAGTACAATTCGATAAAAAATATGCAAAATATCAAATCATAAATATTAATTTTTATGAAATGTTATTGTTAAATAATGAAGCTAATTATTTCAACAAAAGAAATAAACATCACTTTTTTAATATTATTATGAAACTAAAATCTATGAAAATGTATTTCATTATTAAATATTGGTATTGAAATTTTATTTTTAATATCTTTGAAAATTAAACTATTTTGAATCTAGTCATCATTAGTGAGGTTAAACAATAATGAATGTGATTCAATGAACATTACATTCTTTAAATCAAACACAAACATTCAAATTCTGTAACTCCATCTAAATTATAAGCATTATGTTAGGTAAATTTATTCTCATTAATTAGATGTATGCATGCATCAGATTAATGGCTATGAACTTGCCCAATCTTTCATATTCTACCATCTATTATTGTAAATTGATTAGTACTTCTTTATTTCAAAATAAATGATGATTTTAGTGAAATTGTGTTTCAAAGTGAATTAATAAAAAAACACTATACCAATATTTTCTTTTTCATTTTTTCATATTTTATTATATAATTGCAAAGCTAAAAGTTTGAAAATGGATAGCAATATATTTATGCATTTTCTAACAATCAACCTTTTTAAAACATTTCTCCAATGAAAAACGACTCAAAGTTTGAATATATAGATATTATCTATTACTATGTCTCTTAATGATTGTTATTGTAGAAGATTAATTTTATCCCAAAATATATTTAGTATCCCTATTACTAAGAAATCATTATCTTTTAATACCAATTATACTTTTAGAATTGTGATCGAATATCAATTGTATAAATCACGCAAGTATTTAATATGAAGATGGTGCTACACACTTGAGTTTCAATATATGTCAATTATATTTAACTTTTATTATTTCACTAAGTATTGTAAATTGTCTATACAATTGTAAAAGTAGTTAATGAAAGTAATTAATTTAAAAATTTAAGAAATAAAATTACAATGCAATAACAATACTCCATTAAGGGGACAATCATATACGTTCCATCTAAACGTTTTTTCCTTATCTACTTTTTTTTTCCACCTTTCTCTTCTTCATTTTTGCTAGGTCAATGTCGTTGGGGGTTATTTTGAGATTGCTAAAGTTTGATGATGAAATATTGTGACATTCTTGATGCAAAATCTGCAACACTGAATACATAGAAGATATTAAAGTGTACGTAATATAATCATTACAATAAATAAATAAAAATAAAATCAAAGAAATACAAAAAATTTAATAAAAAAATTCGATTCAATTAAATAGAAAAAAAATATTATATTTGCAATGGTAGAAATATTTATATACACATATACACTTTATTATGTCTCATACTGAGTCTTTATTATTATTCTTCCTCTACTGCCTTCTAGCTTTCGCTGCAACGAACGATTATTTTTTACATTGAAGTTGCTCTGACAATGAAGGATTACAAAGCTCAAAATCTATACCTGCATTGAGAGTAAAGAAAACAATAACATTAATGAAACAAAAGTGCACAAATTAATCATAAGCAAAGAATAACATAATTTCTACACACATCCAAAAAAAAATGTGAAAACATCATTCAAGATTAAAGAATTTATACAATAATTAATATTAATAGCCAATCCAAAATTAACAACATACATCCTCTGCCTACGTAAAACAAACACCCTTCTTATGTGTTCGATTTGATTAAACTTTAATTAAAGAAAAAACTAATGACTGAAATGAAATTTTAAATCTTATTATTGATACACCCATTGAAAGTATTATTTTCTTTGTCCCAATATAAATGTCTAAACAACTTTCAATTTTACTTAATTGATCAAGAGTAAATTTGAAAAAAAAATGAACTTTTTTTTTGGGACAAAGGGAGTACCATAAAATAAATTAACTTAAAATATTGCTCAAAGTTTAATCAAATTTATTTCTAAATAAATGTGAATATTGTTTTATGGGTTGGAATGAGTAAAAAAACAAAAAAATGACAATATGAAAAATATAATAATAAGAAATGAATACTTACCTAATGTTCCATGGTATAAATCTCAAAATTCCAGTAGCGTGACCAACTATTGATCCGCTAAGATGCTCAATTGTATGCTTTCTTTTTCCATCTTTCATATCACCTCCAATTACCAAATTAACAACGTTTTTAATATTCTCTAAGAGTATACGTATAAAAAAATCATAAACATGGAGAGAGGAATTAGGATAAGAGGGGGAACCTAAACAAATAATTAATGAATGAAGAAGATAAATAAATAAATTAAAAATTTGCAGCTTGATTCTTGATCCAAGAAGATTCATCAAAACAAATGTACTTTCCCCTTTCAGTTTTGTTTGTTGTCTCTCTGGTTGACTGTCAATAATATAAGTATGCTATATGAAAAATCATTACCATCACAATAGCCAACATTAATTATGCAGTTTATTTTAATATCATAATAATTCACTTGATTTTTGCAATCACACCTTCAAACACCATCCTCACAACATGTATAAAAACATAAACATTTCATGATATATAAAAAAGTAGAAAAATGAAAGCATAAACATGTAATGTTATATATATATATATATATATATATATATAAAAAGTAGAAAATGAGAAGAACTTACCTTGAAAACACGTACGAAATGCTAGATTATGTAGTAACTTGCCTCAAGTTCAATTCCATGAAACTGTTATATGCATACAAAATACAAACTAAACTCATTTGATAAAGATTATCAAAAATTCTAATCAACAAACAGATCGACTACTACAAATAAAGTTGAAAATTCTTATAATTTGGAAAATCTTACCTTGATCAAGTTTGAGGGGAGGGGGTTTCTTGAAGGTTTTTAATATTTTAACTTAAATTAGTAATTGCTAGCAAGAGTGAATTTACTTTGGTGTGTCTTTTGAATTTTCATATGCATGTTACTAATGAACATAATGATGAACTAATGTAATGATTCTACATATTCTTAACGTTTGTAGTATACCAAATATTGAATATATCAACAATCTTCCGTTCATGAATCCCTAAAGACTATCTTGATGATTTGTAGTAAATGTTGAATTTAATTGTGAGCCTTATCTAGTGTCAACCTCTAGTATATATATTATCTCTATCTATGTTATATACTTCTTCTTTTCATATGTAGTGATCATCAAATGAAAATCATCATACTTCTTCCTAGTAATATGTACACATTCAAATATTTAAAGTTAATATCTATTACTTTTAACTAATCACTTTTACTTAGTATTAACACATTAGAAATATTAGACTATTTTAAATTAACTATTACTAATCACCTTAATATAGTACCCATTCACATACCTTTTAAGGATTATGAATATTATTAGCTATTAGGGCGGATACGAATCATCACATAGAAATCAAAGGTTGGATGAGTTGGAAGCATGAGAATGCAAGAATCACATTTTGAGTCTTATGTGGCAACACCTAATGGAGTTTGGCCTACTTTAATATACTATAGTATAGATTTATCATCTGTAACTCTTGGTTTAAAAAAAAAGAGTCGGTCTCTGGGGAGAAACGCGTTTCTCCGTCGCGTCTGGAGAAACGGGGCAAGGTTTGTCGCGCGACATACTTAGCCAGTTTCTGGATATCACATTCATCAGCTTCTGGATATCCAGAACATTGAATATGGATATCCAGAAGCTTTGGAAAGGATATCCAGAAAAAATATTTGGTTTCTGGATATCCTTTCCAAAGCTTCGGATATCGAACATTGAATATGGATATCCAGAAGCTTTGAAAAGGATAGCCAGAAAAATATTTGGTTTCTGGATATCCTTTCCAAAGCTTCTGGATATCCATATTCAATGTTCTGGATATCCAGAAGCTTTGGAAAGGATATCCAGTTGTTGTGGCTAAGTATGTCGCGCGACAAACGTTGCCCCGTTTCTCCATAAGCGATGGAGAAACGCGTTTCTCCCCAGATTTTGTGTAAAAAAAAAAGTAGGAACCAATAATAAAGTAAATAGCCAATTTGTGATTCCTTCCTAATTTGCTATCTATAGTATAAATATAAATGAGTCCTTCCGTATGAACATTCCGTATGAACAGTTCTTTGAACAGTATTAAGGGATGAATTTCCCATTTTGTCCTCATACATTTGTCCCTTTCCCATTTTGCTCTTAAATTTTTTTATTTTTTTTTTAAATTAAAAAAAAATTTGCCCTTAAAAAAATAATTTTTTTTTAAATTAAAAAAAAAAATTAAAAAAAAAAAAAAAAAAAACACCCGTGTCCTTGGACACGAACATGTACTAGTTGGTTTATACTTCCTAAAATAATTACACCATATTTTCAAAAAATCTTTGGTTTTAGTAAATCTATACTCCCTCCGTCCCAGTTCATTAGATACCAAAAAAAATGGCACACATATTAAGGAAAGGTAAGAGAGAGAAAAAGTGGAGAGAGAATGTTGTGAGTGTAAAAGTAAAATAGGAGAGAGAATGAGTGGGAGGAATAGTTAGGAGAGAGAATGTTGTGAGTGAAAAAGTAAAATAGGAGAGAGAATGAGTAGGGTAAATAGTGAAGATTCCTTTCCATTTTGGATAAGTATCAATTGATTGGTGTGGGACGGATCAAAAAAAAAAATAAGTATCAATTGAACTGGGACGGAGGGAGCATTAGTTTTAATAGAGTAAGTCGATATTTCGAATCTTGTTAATGACTTGTACTAACTTATTTATAGGCCATTTGATCACCGAAAACAACGGTATTTATTCTCATATTGTTTGATGCGTTCTACACAAGTTTAAGATAGTCATAGGTAACAACATAATATTTGTTTTATTTTATAATCACACACTTGATACTGAATAATTATATAATATATACCAATGTAATTTAAAATGTACATATTATTAAACTGTTACTACACTTTTCTTTTGAAAGTTAACAATTTACCACCTTCAATATTGTAAAGGGTTCATCATATGTATAACTTAGACATGTCCAACCGGTCCGAACCGCCGGTTCGGATCAGAACGGGACCGGCCAAGAATCGGCGGGAAACCAAACCGAACCGTCGGTTATTCGGTCCGATTACGGTTTTTATTTTTCAAAATCGGTGAATCGGCTGTTCATGAATCGTGAACCGGAACCGGCGGTTCAGACTAGTTTAACGGCTAGTTGATCTGGGCCGTTGATTTGGCTGATCCGACGGCGCCTGTGAGTTTTCCGTTAGATAACGGCTTTATAGCCGTTTTAGGGGCTAAAATGAAAAAAAAAAGTTTTTTTTTTGTTTAACTTGTTCTCTCAATTTTCCAGCCTATAAATACCCTCTCCCTCCCTTCATTTTTTTCACACCATTCTCAACTTATTCTCTCAATCTCTCTCTCTCAATTTCTATATTATCTCAAAGTTTCAAAGTCTCCATAATTCCATTTTTTTCGCACAAAAAAGTTTATTTTTCTCTTCATTTTGATCACAAAAAAAAACTGTCTTCATCTCGTGGCGAGAGGGGAAAGAAGAAGGCAACCACTAGCAATCCAACTTCGCATCCAATTTTTCCCGCCGATGATTTCATTTGGGATAATATACAACCAAATGAAACGTTCGAATTGAGCGATGACGAAGTTGATACAACATTTCCAATGGGTGGTCATACCCAAGGGAGTAACACTCAAACCACTCAAACCCAAAGTGAAGCGCGAGGTGGTGGTCAAATCCGAGATCGAGGAGGTCGAACCACGGGAGGCCTTTGATGAAGATACATCGAGGAGCGAAGCCGAATGAACTACGCCGCTCCATAAGGCATAAGGTAAGTTAATTGTAATTTTATAAATTAGACTTTAGATTAGGTTTATTTTTATTTAGTTGTAATAGTTAGGTTGAGGTAAAGACTCCTAAATGTCTCCCCTTATTTATAAAAGGGTAAGTTTGGTTGTCTCCCTCTTTGTAATTTTATTTTAATTAATAAAATTTAGGGGTACCGTCCCTTTTTTCTTTTATATACTTTCATTTCTTTTTAAAAAGTTAAGTTTTATTTCTTTCAAAATTTATAACTTTTTTTATAGAACTTTTTGCAAAAAATATATGTAGTAAACAAATGTCTAAAATAGTCCTCTTTATCCAAAAAAAAAAAAATTAACTTTTTTATATAACTTAACAGAAACTGTTAAAAAGTTAACTATTTTTTGAAAAAACTGTTAATAATTTAACTTATTAACAGTTAGGCTGTTATGGGTGTTAGGGCGACCGCACCAATAAGTTAGGGTGACCGCACTAATGTTTCTGCCTTTCCTCATTTAAAAAAAAAACAATTTTTTTTAAATGGCGGTTCAAACCGTGAACCCAAACCGTACGGACGGTTCATAACCGTGAACCGAAACCGTCCAAATTCGGTCCGGTTACGGTTCAATCCCCCCGATTTGGTGAATCGCCGGTTCAGAACCGAAACCGCTGGTCTGATCTGAACCGGCTGGGGATGTCTAGTATAACTGTATAAGAGTCCTACGCAATTACAAATTCTATATAATGATAAGATTTCTCTAACTAATGAAGAGATAAAAAATTACAAATTACTCCCTCCGTCCCACCGATCTTAAGAAAACTTTTCATTTTGGGCGTTCCGCCGATCTTAAGAATTCCAAAAATGGAAAGTTTTTATTATTTTTATACTCTTTCTACCCCACTCATTCTCTCTCCTACTTTACTTTTACACTCACAACATTCTCTCTCCTAACTATTCATTCCACTCATTCTCTCTCCTATTTAATTTTTCACACTCACAACACTTCTTCCACTCATTCTCTCTCCTAATACTAAATTAATATTCCTTAATCCCCGTGCCATTTCAAAATTTCCTAAGATGGCTGGGACGGAGGGAGTATATTGTCCTATTTATTTTTTTTGAGCAAAAATATTATCATGCTTAAATGCCAAAAACTTGTAAAAAACGCGTTTTTCATAAGCTTACGAAAAAACGTGTTTTAAAATTACCGTAAAACTTTATTCGTCGCGCTCTCTCTCTACTCTCTCTCTAAACGTTTTTCAGAGAGCTTCTCTCTCTAATCGCTGATCGTTCCTCACCGTCTTCTCTCTACCCATTCGCCGGCGACCCAAATCCCCTCAATCTCCCACCTTTGTTCCACCACTACCTCATCCTACTTCGACGCTACCAGTCCGTCGCAGTGCTCCGACGGGTCAATTTCCGCCGGTGATTTAATGGTTCCAGCGACGGAAATTTCCGCAGTTAAATCAATTTAATTTAATTAAATTTTCATTTCAGCGGCGGAAATTTCCGTCGCTGTAATAAAAATTAATTTAATTAAATTAATTTCAGCGGCGGAAATTTCCGTCGCTGTAATAAAAATTAAATTAAAATAAATTAATTTCAGCGGCGGAAATTACCGTCGCTGAAATTATTTAATTTTAATTTAATTTTTATTACAGCGACGGAAATTTCCGCCGCTGAAATCAAAAATTAAATTAAAATTAAATGAGATAGCGTTGGAAATTTTTGTCGCTGGAATAAAAATTAATTAAAATAAAATAATTTCAGCGACGGTAATTTCCGCCGCTGAAATTAATTTATTTTAATTAATTTTTATTTCAGCGACGGAAATTTCCGCCGCTATAATCAAAAATTAAATTAAAATTAATTGATATAGCGGCAGAAATTTCCGTCACTGTTAAAAAAATTAATGGAAATAAATTAATTTCAGCGACGGAAATTTCCGTCGGCCGATTACAAATAAATAAAAAAATACTCCCTCCGTCCCACTTCACTTGGCACTAATTTCCATTTTGGGTCGTCCCACTTCACTTGGCACTGCCCAAAATGGAAAAGAATATTCACTATTCCCTCCACTCATTCTCTCTCCTACTTCACTTTTACACTCACAACATTCTCTCTCCTCCCACTCATTCTCTCTCCTATTTAATTCTTCATACTCACAACATTTAACTTTTTCTCTTTCTTACATCACTTTTCCTTAATTCCTACACCCAAAAAGTTGGTGCCAAGTGAACCAGGACGGAGGGAGTAATAATTTAAAATATCAATAAACCAAAATTTTTTGTACCTAATATAACAATTCAATTATAAAACTAAAACTATAAAAACTAAAATTCAAATATCAGCGTACCAAACTAAAGACTAAATATCATCGTACCAAATCGGGAGGAGAGGGGGAGGGGGGAGGGGGAGAGGGGGAGGGGCTCCCGCGGGTACCAAATATCTCAAATGTTTACAAACAAGTATAAAATAGTACAAACAAGTCTAAAATAGTCCGTAATCAACTCGGGGGAGGCCGAAAATTACCCTGGTCCTGGTCCATATAACGAGCCATCAACAAAGCCAATTGTCTTTGAGTCTCTGCATGACGCCGATCATTCTCCTCCTGCATCTGCGTCTGAACCGCCAAAGCCTCCGTAAGCTTTGCCCGCTCGCGTCTCTCCTCCTCCAACGCAGCCTCCAGAGTGTCGACCCTCGGATCATGAAACGTGGGCAGGGCAACATTTCGCCGACGGCCGGTCGACGTCGACGGGCATTGCCGCCTGTAATCCCCCATCCCTAACACTCGGGCTCCTCTCTTTGAATGTCCCTCAGAGGTGACCGAGTGCCAAACATCAGGCACGAAGGGGACGGGCTCGCCGGGAGGCGTTCCTTCGGGAACAACGGCGGCTTGATATGCACTCTGTCAAAATAAAACAAACAATTATAATCATATATACACAATGTAAGGTACATAAATAAATTTACATATTCAAAATCAAGTCATTTAATGATAGTTTACTTACAAAGGCATTAGCAGAGCGATCGTCAACCCATTGCGGAGGTTGATCGGGCACTGTAGGATTCCGAAGATGGGTGCTAGCGTAAACATCCACAAAACTGATTGATGGATAAAATTCCACTGTGTAATAAAAATACCTTGCAAGTGTACAAGTCACCGAAGTAGCAATGTACAATAGTAAGGGTCGAACCACAGAGACTCGTGTGCTTAACAAGTTAATTCAATTGGTGCAGAACGTAACAAAAAAGGGGTTTTTGATTGGGTTTATTAACTAAATTACTAAAGCAAGAAATTAAACTATTTAATTGAAGAAAACAAGAAAGCAAGAAACAAGGATTAAATCAGATCAAAGGAATTCACGGATTGGATTTCATAATTGTATCCCCTCTATGCTATGATTTTGATAACAAAAATAACAATCTCATTCAAAGATTCTTTCACGTGATTAAGGGTTGGGACGTTTGGTGTGCGGATTGCAACCCTAATATTTCTCTCTTATTGTAAATTCCGGTAGGTCAAAACAATATTCAAGAAACTCATTAAGTCCACAAGAAATAAATGAATCTAGGTTATCTTGTATTCCGGTAGGTCAACAATCCAACCTAATTGATGAATTAGTGTACTTTAAATAAACCGTCCACGGTAGTGCAACAGTCTAAAACATATTAAAGAATGATAATTAATTCATCAAATATGAACGAGAAAGTTTGGAAGAATTAAAAACTTAAATTAGCATAGAGGTTCCACAATTATTACATCCAATCCATGAAAAGGGAATTTAGCTACTCATATTAAAAATAAAATTACAAAACTAAAATAAATTAAATCTAAAACCTGAATCGAAATGGAGACGAAGGAAGTAATTATTCTCTTTTTCTCCAAGCAGCCACGGCATAATCATTCCTAGCTACAGTAGCCGAATGCTTTATATATATAAATATAAATCCTAGGTTAAAACGGAATTGGAAAAGAAATAGCCTTGAAAGGCCATACCAATTCGGCCCTGTTTTTCGGCCCAAACTAAAGCCCAATTTACTTAGAAAATCCGACTCGTGATAACGAGTCGTGGCAATGGGCCCAACTCGTTCTGATTGCCTTACAATTTTCTTTTGTAATTTCCCTTGAAACAACTTGGCTTAGCACTTTTTTTCTTTGGTATTCCTTGGCCCCAAGTTCCTCGGCAGTGGCTCCACTTGGCCGGCCATGCTTGGCCTAGAATTTGGCATTTTGGAACAATTTTGATACTCGTTTCGTCTCGCAATTTTGCAGTCGCACTTTGGCCACTATAATGACTTCTTTTGCACTTCGCTCTATGAGATTTTATTTTTAACTTTAACCCACTAATTTTTATACATCAAATTTCCTCCGAAATTTCCATATTTCCAGTTTAGTCCCTGAATTTCCAATAAATTACAACTTAGCCCTTGAACTTCCAAAGTGGGTATAAGTCCTCCGTTTTCAGCATCGTTGCACTTCAGTCCCTGAACTATCAAAACACTAACAAAATACATTAAATTCTCAAGGTTTCGAACAGAAAATAAGCTTAGGAACTTATCTTTTGGATGGGTAAAATCACATCCATCACTGATATTCTGGCCATGCTCCCTTTCCTATAAATAAAATAAGCGAGATTATTACTTTGAAATTGTATAAATGCAACATTTAAACTGATTTAAAAGCATGCATACACTACATTTACACTAAAACCATGGATTTCATAGCATCAACATGGCTCCCAGCTAACATACGTACATAAACCTATTTAAAAGCATCCATACACTACTACATTTAAACTAACATACATACCATGCGGTCGTGATGCTCGGCGACCGTGAGCGTCCCCATGGTATGCATCGCCGCCGACCCTGAGGAGCCTGCTCTATTTGCCTTAGCCTGATTGGATATAGCCTTCGCGGCATCCGACACCCAATATTCGCAAAATTGAAGAAACACCTCCTCGGTCATCCAAGTAGGTGTCAAGGGCTGTTGTCCCGCCGCGAGCCGGTTAGTATAATATTGTCTCTTCGTGTTACCTATAAAAATATGAATATCTCGTAAACATATAATGATGACATTATAAAATTAAAAGAGTATAATCATTGTTAATTAAACTAATTAAGGATAGATAAATATGTTACCAATATGATCCTTAAATAGCTTGTGAGCCTGTATATCGAAAACATATCTAGCCGTCGCCTCGTCGATTTTCGGCGCCCAATAATATTTCCCCTACAACATATAATGATAACATTACAAAACTAAAAGAGTATAATCTTTATTAATTATAACATTTTAATAACAAACTAACATTTAAGTTTTAAATAAAAACCATTAACACATTACTTTAAACTCCTCCCACACATCCTTCTTCTGCCTCGGTGGCAATGATTTCCAGTTGGGCCAATACTCTGTCATTTTCCGAGACCGCCAATATTGCCCGATCTTAGTCCCTGTTGTAGGGTATCCACCTACAAACCTGCCAAGTATATTTATACAATAACATTTTAACTTAAATAATGAATTATATATAAAACAAAAAGGAACCAACTTATATCAAATTAATGAAGAGTTACTTACTGGTCATAATGTGACGATATCCGGACAAATATCCTCCCCTCAGAATCGACAGTAGTCTGAGTATCGGCCCCAGAGGTGGAGCTAGTACTACTGCGTGAAGGGTCGACATCATCAGTACCGGATGGGGACGGTTGCGTCCCAGTAATAGATGTGTAGATGAGCTTAGTCTTCTTACCCTTTCTACTAGAACTCATATCTGTATTACAGTAAAAATATTAAAATATACAACTTTAACAATAGGAAACAATATATTCACAATACATCTAAAACTTTAAAGTTCTAATAATCTAAAGCATTCACAATACATATAAAACTTTAAACTATTAATAATATAAAGCATTCACAATACATATAAAACTTTAAAGTTCTAATAATCTAAAGCATTCACAATATATATAAAATGACGGATATTAATAATAATCTAAAGCATTCACAATATATATAAAACTTTAAAGTTCTAATAATCTAAAGCATTCACAATACATATAAAACTTTAAACTATTAATAATCTAAAGCATTCACAATACATATAAAACTTTAAAGTTCTAATAATCTAAAGCATTCACAATACATATAAAACTTTAAACTATTATTAATCTTCGTCCCCATCATCATCACTAGACTTTGAATTACTACAAAACTCGAGTTCTTCATCTTCGTCTTCGGACTCTGATGAATCAAACTCTGGTTCCTCTTCCTCTTCGTCTTCCTCTTTCTCTTCCTCTTCCTCTTCCTCTTCCTCTTCCTCTTCCTCTGATTCATCAATATCAATGTGCGCGAGATGACCTGAACGAGGCGGAGGAGTTGGCAAATTCACTGGTAAGATATCCTCCTCGGGTTCATCAACATTTTGAGGAATATGAGTGACATCATCTAATGGATGATTAGCTGATGAAACGTTAGGTGACACTGGAATTTCATCCTCTTGATAGGGTGTTTCTAATGACGACTCTGTAGTTGTCGACGAGGGTAGGTTGTCAATCATGCTCCTAGCCTTGGTCATCCAGACAGCCCACCATCCGTCGGGTCGCGGACGAGGGTAGGGAGTCATGTATACCTGTTTTGCTTGAGATGCTAAGATGAAGACGTCATCGCCATTATGTCTGGACGAGTCCTTTACATCGACGAGGTCAAATATAGCGTGCTTCTTAACACCTCGCACAGCATCTCGCCAATCACAATTGAACAAGACAACACTGTTTCTGCCCAAATACTCCACCTCGACTACTTCTTTCAGGACGCCATAATAATCAAGGTTTCCTTTAAGCTTCACACCGCTATTCCACGTCAATTTAGAGCCCCCGTAAGCTTTGGTATGAAACACATAGCCATTCACGAAATAACCGTTGTATAAATTAACGTTCAAGTACGGAGATGATGCTAAATGTCTTAACCTCGCAGCTTTGGCATCACCCGGATGTTCAGCTATCTATAAGACAATATTGTAACCAATTTAATACAATTTTAAGATTGAATGTTTAAAGAAGTGTATAGAATAAATTTGAATGAAACGAAATATTTACATATTTCCTTAGCCGCTTTGGAAATTCTCTTTTTGTCCTAGTTGCGATGAGTTACGGAGATAAATCCCGAGCTAAATCTTCAAACATTCTGCAATAGGGTTAAACAAGGAATTTCATATGCAGGTAATTAAACATGCATAATTTAATCAACGAGGCATAAACATAACATCAATGACTTACTTGATATATTCCCCAACCTCGTCGCAGTTAAGAAGAACATACGTTTCGACCGCGGCAAACTCTTTAGCGGTTAACGTACGCCTACCAACCCGTTTGCCGAGGAACCGACTGTGGATGAAAATACGTAGATGTTTTCCTTAGACGGACAACCACCATCGTAATTACGGCCAACCCTAGTCAATCTCATATCAACATCAGGAGGAAAATATGTTCCGACAAAGGCAAAAAGCTCATCTATAATAACGAATTTCCGAAATTGAGGCCTCGACCATGGCCCTATTGCTCATCTTCCTTTTCAATTGGCCTAGATACCTAAAAGTCATTCGTAGATTAAAACATAAATAATGTTAAAGAAGGTATATTGTTAACGCTCAAATTATTTAGAAATAGAATAAATTCAATTACCTCTCAAATGGATACATCCATCTGTATTGAACTGGACCACCGACTCTAGCTTCGTATGCCAAGTGGACCGGTAAATGCTCCATAGAATCAAAGAATGAAGGAGGAAATATCTTCTCAAGTTTGCACAAAGTCACTACGATGCTCTCCTCAAGCTTTTTCATGTGATCAACAGCAGTGTGGTCGATGTTAACGCTCGGAAAAACTCACTTAACTCTGTTAACGCCACCCAGATATTGTCAGGCAAGAGACCCCTGAGAGCAATCGGAAGTAGCCTATCCAGTGGCAATCGTGACTCTTCAAATCCTGCACTTTCCCCTCCTCTACATTGGCACAGTTACCAATGTTAGACGCGTAACCATCTGGAAGCCTTAAATCCTTGAGCCATTTCAGGAGGAGGAGCTTCTTTTCCTTTGTAAGCACGTATTGGGCCATCGATATAACTGGTTTACCATTGACATATACCAAGTCTAAGGCCGGCCGCTTACAGATTTCCTTAAGGTCCATTCGAGTTTTTTCGTTGTCTTTAGTTGTTCTCTTGAAATCCATCAACGTGTTAAAAACATTATCGAATACATTCTTCTCAATGTGCATCACGTCAAGGTTATGTCGAATGAGATTTGTTTTCCAGTATGGCAGCTCCCAAAATATACTCCTCTTGATCCAGTTATGGGTAGTCCCAAACCCTTGTATTTTGGTCTTCGAAAACTTTTTCCCCACCGAGGATCGGGAAATGTAGATACCTTCTCATAGACCGTGTCACCAATTAAACAAATCGGGGCCTCATCATGGTCAATCTTGTTCTTTTTAAACGCATTCTTCTGGGTCCTGAATGGGTGGTCCTCCGGAAGAAATTATCTATGGCAATCGAACCAACATGGTTTTCCAGAGTGCGTGAGCGTGAAAGACTTTGTGTCACTGTGAGTACGCCAATCCAATTCGCGACCCTTTAAAGGTGCTTTTTAATGTAATAAAACAGCACTAGGGGCGTTTTGGCAAATTCCCGGTCAATTCCAAGTCTTCCGGAAACCTATCTTAAAGTTCCTATGAAGGAAGTACTTGTGAGTGATTTTTCCATATAAAAGGACCTACCAGGAATTATCAGCTTTGGACCTGTTGGGAATTATCGCAGAAGGTTCCAGAATCAGTTATTTATGCCAAAAACGGTTACATGGCTGGATAAGTCATGCGGCACAATTGACCACGGAAAAGCGAAGCGAAAGGCCGTACGACACAAGTGACCTCCTCCATGCAGCCTATAAATTGGACCCTCCCCCTCTCATATCAGGATCCTTTTTCCAATACCCTAAAGTTACTCTGCCCAATTGACGACAGAAAAGCCTCTCTCTCCTCAAACCACACCAAATCTCTCCAATTCCATCTCTCCTTCACCCAAACCATAAACCCACCTTCATACAACCCACATCCCTTTGAAGATCTGAAGAGAAGCAGCCAATTGGTGTTCATTTACACTTCCTAGCAGCTGAATTGAAGGCTTCCACACCTAACTTGGTGTAGAAGTAGAGGACTACAAGGGTAACCTACATTTCCACCTTTCTCTCACTTATTTACTTGTTTATTCGCAATTATTCTTCCTCCACTTGATAATCAAGCTCCATCTGCTTTAGATTATCAAGTGGCAACTGCCATATCTCTGTTTAATTGGTTTTGCGTGGTTTAATTGCATATTGGTATTGTGATTGTCTCTCTCTTGGTTGCTTGGTGCTCAAGGGAGTGTGGATCTCCCATATCCATGTTCCCTTGGGTAATCTGTTGCTAATTTGTGTTAATCTAAGTCGATTTGGTGTGCTTAATAGATCTGAATTGATTTCTGTTAATTTATGGTTTGAAATTGTGAGGTTCCTGTAGATGGTCTACTTATGCCACGCGACACAAGTGACTCATCAAGTCCTGTGTCACGCGACACAAGTGGCCTATCTGCAGAGAATCATTTTCAGTTGTAAGTTTGTTCCTCCCCTTTTCCCTTTTGTTTGTCACTCAAATTAGGGTATGGATCTTTCATATCCATATTCAGTTTGAAGTGACTAGATAGATCTACTTCTCTTTTGTCCAATAATGTAAAACCTCTGTAAAGTGATCTGTAGTGTCACGCGACACAAGTGACTTCTCAGGTCCAGTGTCACGCGACACAACAGGCCTCTGCAGTAAGTTCATTTTAGTTATAAGTTTTGTTAATCCTTTTTGTATTATGGGATGTGGCCTCCCATTGTCAATGGTCTACAATTTGTTTCTTCTTCCCTTTGAGCAATAAAACAAAGTACTCCTTTGCATTCCATATATATCTTGTCTCACACATTAGCACACACATTTGAATGAACTGAATGTTGAGCATTGAAAGACTCGTCTACGGACGAGGCGTGTTGGGTGAACTCTCGGTTCTTCCCAACACGTAACCTGACCCCCGAACCCATTTTCTCTTACAAAAGGTTTTCAATGTTTCCTTAAAAACGGCGTGGCGACTCTCATTTTTTTTTTTAAATTTTGGGCGAGCGCACATTCAGTGGCCACTCTGCTGGGGAATACTTGAAACCTGTTTTCAAAAGTGGGTCAAACTTTCGTATATGTTCAACATTCAATTCATTCACTTGTATGTGCTTTGCTTGAGACATTATATGTATTGTTTGCATCCTATGTGCTTTGTTTGATTGTCTTTGCTGCCTGCCTTGTTGTTCTTCTGCTTGGGGTTGAGTTGTGCTATTTAAGCTTCGAGGCTGGGGCTGTTCTTAGTGTGATCTTCAGAGTTCTGGAAATTGGACCCTTCTGTCACGCGACAGAACTTGCATTATCTGTCCTGTGTCACGCGACAGAAGTGGCCAGTTTACAGGATCTTGATTTCCTTGGTGCAGTTGGTGATTATGGGCAGTCCCCGTGATCAGTTGATTGGTTTTTCGCTTATTGTACTCTGCGGTGTGTGTGTGTGTAGTTCCTTTTGTTTCCTTTTTTTTTAAAGAAAAAATAAGAAAAAAATAATAAAAAAAAATTATTTTTTCGCAAATAAAAGAACATAGCCATCCCGCACACTACTTCACATAGATTTAGAACCCTCGGGTGCGATTGACGGCATCGCGGATGGCCATAAAATTCGCCTACGCTTGAGCGCCTGAAATCAAACCTAAACCCCTAGTGCGTTATAGGTGGCACCACACTTAAACCGTACCCACAGTTGGTTTTGACATAACGTTTTTATCACACCAAAATAACTTGTTTTTGAAATATGTCATAGATCCTTATACCTTCTCTCAAAACCTCGCATCTTGTGGGCATGTTGCCAAGGCAACATGATTTCACGTAGGAACATGTCACTCTCGTGACGTGTTCTAAACAAGAGATCATGCCGCATTGTCAACATGCACCGACGAGAGGTCATGCCGGATTTTCCTTCGAAATTCTTCGAAAAGACCCGTTATGCTGCCCAAATTTCTCCAAGAAATTTGGACAACCTCTTCGTTCCATAATGATGTTAGGGTTTGGTTAGGTATCATTATCTATTATGTATTTCAAACACAAGACATTTGGTGTGACTTGAACGATGTGTCCCTAGGTTTCCCCGAGGTTTTAGTTAGTATGAATAAAGGCTTCCAACTGTATTTAGGATTAAGACATTAATTTCTACTTGAAGATAAATAAGATTGTTTGCGCAAGTCTGTCTTTCATTCCTTTCCCTCTCCCGAAATTCTTTTTTCCTTTTTACCTTATAAACCCGCATATCCCCCTGCAGTTACGGCGAGTTGGGTCCGAGCATCTGTACCGGGAGCTCGTTTAGTTCGGGTTGTCGAAGAAGTTCAAGTAGTTTCCGAAGCTTTAGTCAGAGCGGAATCAGAAATGGCAGGGAATGGAGATGTGTTTACCACTCAGTCTGCTGGAGGTTCAGGTCCGATGAGTCCACCAAGCTTGATTGATCTGTCTACAGATGAGTTGAGGATGAATTTGGAAGCCGCTTTGGCCCGGGAGCGTGAGGCCCGCCTGTCAGCTCAGAATGCCAAAATCCGGGAAGAAGAAGCTCATAACCGATTCATTGAGGCCATGAGGGCCCGGGGAATAGCGATGCTCCGTAGAGAAGACGGTTCCTATGAGGAAGTTACGGAAGAGGGCAATAATGAGATTGGACATGTTTCTCCTGTCCAGCCTGTTCCAACCAGTTACAATGCTATGCCTCCTCCCACAAGCTATGTCCCGCACCCTGAGCAAATGTCATCCCCTGGAATGATTACGAGTGTCCAAGGAAAGCTTCCTCCCCTTTCTTCCCAAGCAAATAATCAGGTGGCTCAGCAAGGTCCTAGCAAGAATGGCGGTCATCCAGTCAACTTCTTTGACCTTACTTCTTCTCCGGCTCCCAATGCTCCGATGCCCCAGGTTCAGTATGGGTCTCAGTTCCGAGCCAGTTATTCCCAGCCTCAGTACAGTATGTATCCCGACAGCTACCAGGGTGGTGAGTATGGTGTGCAGCAGAATGGTCAGTACCGTCTCTCGGGAAATCAGATAGTTCAAGACAGTGTTCCGAAGTATCAGCTGTCTCAACTCCAAGGCAGTTTTCCTCATCCAATAGTATGTTCTACCCTTACTCAGCATCTTTATGGCTCCACTCCGTATTCAGCTCCATGTGTTAGTGCAGGATTCTCTCCTTTTAGTCAATTCAAAGGTCGGGCCACAAGGCAAGAGCTTCCCAGAACCCCAAAGATGCAATTTAATGGCTATGATATGTATGGGAATAGGATCCCTAGCTCCGTTAGTTTGTTGGACAGTAATCTTGGTATTCCCAGCACCCTCGGTCTCCCGCCGGCCGCTTTGCCTGTTGGGCCTAATTCAGACTTCCCCGTACCTTCCTCAACAGTAGCTCCCGCTATCCCCCAGATTCCAGGACTGACTCCAGAAGTAACGGCCTTGCTAAAACAGATGCAACAGCAGATAGACAAGCTGACTGTCGGTTCTAGCAGTCTCAGAGTGGTGGATCCAGCCCAAGTAACTCCTTTGCCTCACAAATTCAAGATGCCGAAAATGGACTTTGATGGCACTGCTTGTCCAAAAACGCATGTGGATACGTATGTAATGACCATGGGCGCAATGGGTTGCACGCCCGAATTCATGGCCTCCCACTTTCACTTGACATTGAAAGTACCAGCTCTTACATGGTTTTTGGCCCTGAAGCAAGAATGCCGCTCTACTTGGAGCCAGATTACGGAGACTTTTTTGGAGAAATATAGAGGCAACTTGGAATGGCGCACTACCCGGGATGACTTGGTGGGAACTATCCAGAAGGCGGATGAATCAATTACGGAATTTTACAAGCGTTGGAATGCTAAGCTCAATGAGCTATCAGAGCCCATTCCCCTTCAGGACCAAAAGGACATCTTCTTGTCGTGTGTAAAGCCAGTACTTAGGGAAGCAATCGGGAAAGGATGGTATCCAGACTAGCGGGAGATGGTCGGCATGGGAGCTAGAAGCGAAAATAAGTTGTTTAATCAAACCCCGAATGTGAATGCAAGTGGAAACAATGGTAGCGGTGGTTTCAGATATCGGATAGCGAACCCAGTCTCCGCCATGGCACCAAGAGGAAAGGAAATAGTGAAAGATAACATTGTAAACAGCCTGCAAGGAGGGGGGAATAACGGTTCTAATGGTGGAAGATTTCAGCCAAGGCCATAGAGAAAGTTTGATGATTTAGGTATGACTACAGAGGAGGTCTACAATGGATTACTCAGGACTGGAATGATAAAGCCGTTGGAGAACTACAGACCTGTCAATCCCAATCCCAATCTGGATACAAGCAAATATTGTCAATTCCACCAGTTTCCGGGACACACCACCAATACTTGCTTCTCGCTCAAAAAGATTATCCAAGGGTTGGTAGATGAAAAGAAGATTGAAACGTCCCCTCGTCCTAATGTCGTCAGCAACCCCCTGCCTAACAACACTGTGAATCTCATGGATTTTGGCCAAGACTATTTTGTTAATGTAATAGAATTTGGAGAACCCGTAGATGGAAAGGTTAGTGATGATTGTAGTGAGATTGTGACTGATGTAACCACCTGTTCTGATGAAATGAAAGATAATTTCTGCTATGTTTTGTATCTTGATGACCTGTATGACTTGAATAATACTATTGATTATGACGATTATGAAGAGAGTTTGGTTGCCAACACCATATCTTCCTTGGTTCCTAGGGATTCCCCAATCTCTCTAGAGGAACTCAGGATAGCGGCTAATGTAGAGGTCCCAGTGTCTATAAATGAGATAAGACAAAGGCATGGCCATACAGTACTCGTCCTGTTCCGATTTCGCTAGCAGAGCTCAAGGAGGCCAGTAAAGATTTTATGATTGAGAAAGATCAAGAGGTTAATTTGCTAACCAGATCTGGAAGAATGTTGGGAGTGAATGACATAGATCCGTCTGGGAAAGGTAAAGCAGTTGCAGTTGCGAACCCCCAATCCTCTCAGAATCCATTCAAACCGGCAGGAAATGAGGAAGTTCAGGAAGATCCAATCCTGACACAGCTGAAGAGAACACAAGCCGATATCTCCTTATGGTCTCTACTTACATCTTCCTACCCCCATAACCTGAAATTAGAAGAGGCCCTAGCCAAAACAAAAGTTTCTGTCAATGCCACCCCAGACGAAGCCTGTCAGTTGATCGGGACTGCACAATATGGAAATATCATCACTTTTACGAATCTTGACCTACCTGCTTTTGGTGCAAAGCATAATGAATCCTTGCACATCACAGTACCCCTGGAAGGACGGCGGATCCCCCATGTGTTGGTGGACAATGGGTCGGCTATGAATGTGCTCCCCGCTAAGATGATGAGCATGTTGGACATTAATGCGCAGAACCTTAAACCATCCAATCAAACCATAAAGGCTTATGATTCCACGTCTAGGGAAGTATTAGGAATAATCTCTTTGAACTTGATGTTTGGAGGTAAAGAGATGATGGTAGATTTTCAAGTTATCGATATTCCAGTCACATTCTCAGCACTATTGGGCAGACCCTGGATTCATGAGATTGGAGCTGTAGCCTCTACTCTTCACCAATGTCTAAAGTTTGTGCAAGACGGAGTCCTGACGACCATTTATGGCGATAGCGTTACGATTGGGGAAACCAGTACTAATACCTTGCCACTAATGGAAATTAAACTCGACCAGGAGAACTTGATGCTTAGCGGTTTTACGATTGAGAAGCCCAAAGGACAGGTCTGCACCATAGACTTGACGACGTCTTCAGACAAGATTCCCCCTGTGTTAAAAATGCTGAGAAGTATGAGCTATATCCCTGGTCTGGGGCTGGGAAAACGTCAACAGGGACCGTGCCAGCTTGTAATGCCAGAAGCCAAGAGAAATAGGCGAGGCCTAGGGTATGTAATGGCGAAAGAAGACAAAGTGTACGATAAGACCGAAGCGTTTAAAGAAAAGATGGCCTCAGCTGCTGGAAAAAGGTACAAAAGGCCAGAGATGCGCCCGTACAGTTGGTCTTTGAACCAACACTTTGTCAAAGAAGATGGTGATATGTTTGTTTGTCCCGAGCCAAGGATGAGCCAAATGGAGGATAGAATGAGAATGATCCAGAAATTTGCCAGCAGTCAAAACCCGGTGAAAGAAATGTTTGACAGTTTGCCCAAAAGGCCAGGTGTGACCGCCACCTACGAGAACAGCTATCATCTCTGGGGACCCGATTACGTAAACCAGCTCGAGAAGCTTGCTCTGGATGACTCTGTCGTGCACAAAATCCGGGGTGCGGATCCTATAGATATTGATGGTGATTTGGCCGAACTGTTTGAGAATCAGGGGATGTCAGAACCCGAAGGTGGTATGTCTACAAAGGAGTTGCCTGCAGAAGGGTTTGTTATCGCTAAGGATCTCGGGGATTTGATTGACTTTTCCTCTGATAGTGAGGTGATAGCTGTGCTGGAGTTTGAGAAAGGACCAGTTGCAGATAGTTTGAAGACCGTCGCAGAGGAGCCATTATAGAATTGGACCTCATTTCAGGGACCGGTTGCCGACAGGGAGACTATGATTGGAAAGCTTGGGCTCAAACCTCATCCTCATCCCTCTGAGTCTAAATTTGTTCCCCGTGTCCTGAGTCAGTCCCCAGAGTCCCTTGTAATTGAATTTGAGTCTTCCGATCGGTCCGATGTCCTCACGACAGAAGACCGTCTTCGAGTTGTAAACACTGTTTTTCCTTATGCTCTGAATAAAATGGTCGACCTTTCTGAGTATTTTGATTGCCAATCTAACAATTGAATGCTTAACAAAAAATAATCATCAAGATTTAAAAATAATTAAGCCTAAATCAATTGAAGATAATGCTGACTTAATAAATGACCAAATTTTAGAAAATAATTCAAAGCAGGTTTGCGAACAAAAGGAAAGCCTGGCCCAAGCTGCCGATGAGGTATTGACAACAGTGAACCTGGGGACAGCCGAAGAACCCAAAGAAACGCAGATTGGTAGTTTCTTCTCCGGAGATGAATGGGTTGCTTTGATCGAGTTGCTTAGAGAATTTATGGATGTCTTTGCCTGGTCCTATAGAGACATGCCCGGCCTGGACTCATCTATCGTAGAGCATCGGATACCTCTAAACCCGGAAATTAAGCCGACCAAGCAGAAATTGAGGCGGATCAAGCCCGAGTGGTCCTTACAAGTCAAAGAAGAGATTGAGAAACTCTTGCGGGTGGGCTTTATCAAGGTGATTGAATACCCGACTTGGCTGGCGAACATAGTTACGGTCACTAAGGCAAACGGAAAGGTTCGAGTCTGCGTAGATTTCCGGGATCTCAATAAGGCTAGCCCCAAAGATGATTTCCCTTTGCCCAACATTGATATGCTAGTGGATGCAACTGCAAACTTCGAGGTCAAATCTTTCGTCGATGGTTTCGCGGGTTATAACCAGATTAAAATGGCTGAGGAAGATCAAGACAAAACAGCATTTACAACTCCATGGGGTACCTATTGTTACACTGTGATGCCGTTTGGGTTGAAAAATGCTGGGGCTACCTACCAGAGAGCCGTCACCACCCTGTTTCATGACATGATCCACAAGGAGATTGAAGTGTATGTGGACGATATGATTATTCACTCAAAAGGGTCGGATGGACAGCATTTCACAGATTTAAGGAAGTTCTTCAACAGACTTCGGGAACATTCCATGAGGCTAAATCCCGCCAAGTGCACTTTTGGGGTCATCCGGGGTAAAGTTTTGGGCTACATGGTCACAGAGCGAGGCATAGAGGTAGATCCCAGAAAGGTTAAAGCGATTATTGAGATGAAGCCACCCAGAACTGTCTCCGAAGTGAAAGGTTTCATGGGCCGTCTACAATACATCAGCAGATTCATCAACCAACTGACCTCTATATGTGAGCCAATCTTTAAGCTATTGAAGAAGAATCAGGAAGTGGTTTGGAATGAGGAATGCCAACTAGCTTTCGAGAGAATCAAAGCTTACCTTGTTAATCCACCCATCCTCTGCCCACCTCACGAGAGCAAGCCTCTACTTCTATATCTGACAGTCACAGACACCGCTATCGGAGCCATGCTAGCGCAAGAGAAGAAAGACTCCAAGATCGAGAATTCCATATATTTTGTCAGTCGTAAATTCCAAGGTAGCGAGTTAAACTACTCTGCCCTCGAGAAGACATGCGCAGCTCAGGTTTGGGTAGTTGGAAAGCTGAAGCATTATATGCTATCTCACACAGTGCACTTGGTCTCTAAGATGGACCCGATCAGATATTTGTTTCAAGGTGATAGAGGCAACATTTCTACCAGATTGGCGAAGTGGACCTTCTTTTTGGCTGAGTTTGATATCAAGTATGTGATCCAAAAGTCAATCAAGGGACAAGCTCTGGCAGATCAATTGGCTGATTTCCCCAGTACAGAACCCCGAGGACCGGATCTCCAGTTTCCAGATGAAGGGATTCTTGTTATGGAAAATGGCAACCGGTGGCAGTTATTCTTCGACGGTGCAGCGAATAAAAGAGGTAATGGCATCGGGATGGTGTTAGTAGATCCAAATGACATGCATACTCCCATAGCTATCAAGCTGAACTTCTCGGTTACCAACAATGCGGCCGAGTATGAAGCTTGCATAGCTGGTCTTGAGGCTGCCCTAGAACGACATGTGGATGAGTTGGAAGTGTTCGGTGATTCCCAATTGATAATCAATCAGGCTGCTAACAAATGGAAAATTATAGATCCATGTCTCCAGAAATACCATGCTTACATTGCAGAACTCGTCGATCAGTTTAAGGAAGTGTCATTTCAGTTCCTGCCGCGAGACAAAAATAGATTCGCCGATGCCCTAGCTACTCTGGCCTCCTTGGTAGAGATCCCAGAAGGAAAGTCAATTAAACCATTCAGGGTCGGTAGGCGAGAAAATCTTGCATACTGCTGTGAAATAGAGATTGAAACCGTCAATGAGCCGTGGTACAGTCAGATTTTCCAATACCTCAAGCATGGTGAAGCTTCTTTCCCCGTTGATAAAGAAGGAGACCCAAAGGGTATTCATGCCAAGAGTTTGCAAGCTTTAAAGAGACTTTCAGCTCAGTACGTCATACTTGGCAATGAGCTGTGGAAGAAAAGGGAAGGTTGCCCTCTCCTGCTCTGTGTCAGCAAAGAAAAAGCTCAGAAAGTAATGGAAGATGTTCACAATGGCGCCTGCGGACCTCATATGAACGCTCGATCTCTTATGCATGGCATCATCAGACTAGGCTATTTCTGGATCACCATGGAGACTGATTGCATCCAGTTTGTGCGAACTTGTGATAAATGCCAGCGATTCTCCAACCTGAACCACATTCCTCCTCACGACCTCTATTGTATGACGACTCCCTGGCCCTTCGCAACATGGGGAATTGACGTCATTGGGAAAATAACTCCAGCCGGGAGTAATGGGCACTCATTCGTATTGGTCGCAGTAGATTACTTCACAAAGTGGGTAGAAGCCGCGTCTTATAAAGTGCTCACGGCTAAAAAAGTGGCCCACTTCATAAAGGAACAGATTTTCTGCCGCTACGGAGTCCCAAATGAGATTATTTCTGACAATGGAACCCACTTCGAAGGAGAGACTGATCGCCTTCTTACTGAATACAGGGTCAAGCGTCACAAATCTATGCCATACAGACCACAGACAAACAGTGCTATCGAGGCTGCCAATAAGAATTTGGAAAGGATCATAAAGAAGATGGCCGAACAAGGACGAGATTGGCCGAAGAAGCTGCATTAGCATTATGGGGCTACCGCACTTCAATCCGAACTGCCACCGGTGCCACTCCATACGCTTTGACTTACGGAATGGAGGCTGTTATGCCCATTGAATTAGAAATTCCATCCCTCAGGGTTTTGCTTGAGAATGAGGTAAATGAGATTGAATGGCTCCAAAGTCGATATAATGAATTGGCTCTATTAGACGAACGCAGATTGAAAGCCATGGAGCACAATCGGGCATACCAGAAAAGAATGGCTCGTGCCTTTGACAAGAAAGTGAAGTCCAGAGACATCAAAGTTGGTGATTTAGTCCTCAAGATGAAGCCCGCAAATCAGAGGAGCGCATTGGGTAAGTGGGCACCTGTTTGGGTCGAACCGTTCTTAGTCAAGAAGATATTCTCCGGAGGAGCTATGCAGCTGGCAGATCTGGATGGTAACCCAGTTTTGCACCCCGTCAACGGAGACAAGTTGCGGCGGTATTATGTGTGATTGAGTTTTTTTCCCCCTCTGTAAATAAAATAATAAAAAAAATATATAATAATAATAAAAAAAAAAAAGAAAGAAAGAAAAATATATGGAATAAAGGCGCAACAAAATTGTCCCAGATCAGACTGAAAACCTCTCAAAAGGCAGTCCATGCAAAAATAAGGGACGCGCCCGGTGCTAAAGAATATACCCAACTGGACCGAAAACCCTAAAAAGGGCGGTCTAGGTAAAAAACAGGGTTGCACCATGTCCCCCTTCTGTCTTCCCCTTTCTTCAAGCACAAAATTTGATTGAGTCGAACTACGGAGACCTGAGCCCCTTAGTTCTCTTACAAAAGGGGAACGTAGGTAACCACTTGTGGTTCGGTCTAAAAATGCTGCAAAATCTTATGTCTTGCCAATTTGTGTTTTGATTACAATTCCAAAGCTTTTCAAAGGTTCATTTGGAGTTAATAATCTTGTTGATGAGTTCAAGCACGGCCTGCTTTTGACTCAAAGAACCTGCTGTGAATAAAAGGAATAAATTTTCAACAACTATTTTGTCTGCATTAGGTAATCAAAGGATACTCAGTTTCCATACAAATAATTCCTACTCTCAAAACACAGAAAATAAAAAGTCTCCTATCTCTCAGAAAAGTGTCTAGAGACTCGTCCCCGCTCCCGAACTCGTACCTCTGTATTTCCTCTTCCTTGGTCCCCGGGAGGTCTTTGGCTTAGGAATGTCGAATAAATTAGTTTGAGCCCTTCCCAACTCAGGAATAACGCGCACCGGTGGTTCAATCAGACCAGTCTCCCTCAAGGCAGCCCTAGCAATTCTCTCCTGTCTCAATGCCCCTCTGCGAGCCATCACCTTCGGATCATCCCTCAAAGCGGCCCTCCGGATCTCTCGTTTCTTATAATCCTCAGTGGCATCACCGGTAACATTGTCTGGATTTCCCCGTGCCTCTGTATCCCTGAAAGATCGACTGGATGGATAATCTGCTCCCAAGCATTCCCGGCGGCGAGCCTCTATAGCCAACTGTGCAAGACCCTGATGTTCCTCATACCAAATCAGGTATTCTGTGGTCAGAAATGTAAATCCTCTAGACTGTCGAAGAAGTACCCGAGTGGGAAGAAAACCCTCCAGAAAAGATCTGCTGAAGAAATGAATAGACTGGGGCTCGGTCATAGACATCGGAACAGAATCGGTCATCAACCTCTCCCTCAAAGCCCGGACAATCTGTTGAGGGTACCTATACTGTCTGCTCACCAGTGATGGGATATAGAAAGAAGATACATGCAAGCCTGGCAACCTGACTACTACCGACCCATCCTGAATGTCTCTCATGGTCTGCAAATTCCAGGCAGGAATCCAAAAGGTCAGATCAGTAGTCCCATACAGCGACAATCTCACCTGCCAACTGTCAGCAGCCACATCCCTCAGCAGTCTGCGTGGCCGAGTCACCCAAGGCATCGCTATCCGACCCTCTGGTAATGGCCCAATCAAGCGTAACCTCTCAGAAAACCACAGAGATAACAAACCGGGGCTGCCTGCTCCCATGAAGTCTGATCCCCCTGCTAGCCTGTCAATGCCATGGTAGGTCTCAGCCAGTAACAGTGGTACAATGTCCATCTCCCCCTGACCGAATTGAATTTGTCGAAGATCTACACCCCGGTTACCCCTCAGTTGCCTTACAGTCCCCAACAGCGCGCTTGAGCAGACTCCGACATACCCACATAAATAGTAAGCTGACACGGTGAATAACATGAATATATCCAAAGAGGTGGAAAGGTCAAACCACTCAGGGCGGGACAGAAGTAACCTAGCCATCCGAGTCAAGTCTATAGATCCATCATTCAGAATCATAAATGGCACTTGGTCCGCTGGCAGACACAAGAAGTCCGACAATTGTTCCACAACCGATCGGCCGTCTCGTGGGAATGCTACAGTTGCCGCCTTACCCAAGCCTGTCAACGCCCTAAAGTCTTCCATGGTTGGGGTCAAGTCATTGTATGACAAAGAAAAGACATGCCGCTCTGAATCCCAGAAACAAGATGCAGCTCGAAGCAAATCCCAGTCAACCTTCCAGTCTTTCAAGGACCAAATGCATGGCATATTGTACCGCTTGTCAATAACCCTCCTATGTTGCCTCAGATGAGATCCCCAAATTTCAACAAAATTCTGATGAAATTGATATTCCCGGGAAGCAACCTCTTTGTTATAATGCTCCATTGCAGCTGAAAGTATCAATCTTGGTCAAAGAATTCGCCTATCTGCCAAGATGGGATTGCTGGTTCCCTCTGTTAATAAGACAGTTTTTTGCGAAATGAAGTCGGAGCTGGGTTTTAAAAGGGGGTCTGTTACGAACTTTATCGAGCCGCGCGACACAACTTGCCATACTAGCATGGGATGTCGGGCGACACTTCCAGCCTTCACCAAACACCAGTCATAGAATCCCCGACTCACCGTCACCGCCATACACCTACCCATACATATTCAATCCTAAGATGCACAATACCTGGAAGAGGGCCCATTTCACCACATGTACACACCATAGCCGATACAATTTCATTACCTCATGAACAAACCCGACATGGCTTATCATTCGATACGATCTTTTTTCCCATTCTCACCATCGTCCCATTCCTTAAGCAGATAAACTTGCGCAAACAGACTAACATAGTTTAATCTTTGCTAACAAGGAAATATCATAAAAAAGATTTTACTGTGTAGAATTGTTATGTTTCCCCTCGCAGAGTACAATGAAAATACAATGCAATTAGATCTTGGGGATTGTACCTCAACCAAAAATTGAGACAAGAGAAGTGCAAATCCAGCAATCTTTCCAGCAAATGTTCATCAAAGTTATCAGCCCCGTTGCCAAATCGCCAGCAGAGTTCATTTTTTTTTCTCTGATAAATCAACAGGCAGGATTCTTGCCCCACTAAGCAAAGGTCAATAATTTCAAAATCAGTCAAGAGTCAATGAAGACCATCCCCTGACAAGGCAAAACAAAAATCGTCAACAACAGTAGCGTGAGTCCCCGGCAGTTACATCTATCCCCAGCAGCAGCAATAGCATCAGTCCCTCCAGCAGCTACATGTAAGCACAGCACAGGTATGAAAACATGTCTCGTCCAAATTGTCAAATCATTATGTCTAAAAATCACTCCCTTCAGTTCATTTCATCCTATCGGGTCAAGACGCCTCCTAACAGTCTTCTATCGGGTCAGACACCTCCTAATAGTCTATTCGGGTCAAGATGCCTCCTAACAGTCTTCTATTGGGTCAGACACCTCCTAATGGTCTATTCGGGTCAAGACGCCTCCTAACAGTCTTCTATCGGGTCAGACACCTCCTAATGGTCTATTCGGGTCAAGACGCCTCCTACCGCCTTTCTATCGGGTCAGACACCTCCTAATGGTCTATTCGGGTCAAGATGCCTCCTAACAGTCTTCTATCGGGTCAGACACCTCCTAATGGTCTATTCGGGTCAAGACGCCTCCTAACAGTCTTCTATCGGGTCAGACACCTCCTAATGGTCTATTCGGGTCAAGACGCCTCCTAACAGTCTTCTATCGGGTCAAACACCTCCTAATGGTCTATTCGGGTCAAGACGCCTCCTAACAGTCTTCTATTGGGTCAGACACCTCCTAATGGTCTATTCGGGTCAAGACGCCTCCTAACAGTCTTCTATCGGGTCGGACACCTCCAAATTGTCTCCTTTGAATATTCCGAACTACGATTTGGCTTAATTCCCTCCCCGGGATACGTAGGAATCCTTTCTAAAAAGGTCCAGCCATCCGATCCACCAAGTCATCATCCAGCCCTCCGCCTTATCCCCAGCCGCTCATTGGAATTGGGTCCTGTTTGTCGACAACCTCACTTCTTCCATAAGTGATGTTGCCGAGGGGCTCTGTGAGTACGCCAATCCAATTCGCGACCCTTTAAAGGTGCTTTTTAATGTAATAAAATAGCACTAGGGGCGTTTTGGTAAATTCCCGGTCAATTCCAAGTCTTCCGAAAACCTATCTTAAAGTTCCTATGAAGGAAGTACTTGTGAGTGATTTTTCCATATAAAAGGACCTACCAGGAATTATCAGCTTTGGACCTGTTGGGAATTATCGCAGAAGGTTCCAGAATCAGTTATTTATGCCAAAAACGGTTACATGGCTGGATAAGTCGTGCGGCACAATTGACCACGGAAAAGCGAAGCGAAAGGCCGTGCGACACAAGTGACCTCCTCCATGCAGCCTATAAATTGGACCCTCCCCCTCTCATATCAGGTAGGGGTGGACATGGTTCGGTTTGGTTCGGTTTGGAAGGAATTTGGAGACCAAACCGCTAGTACTCGGTTTGGGAAAATCCCAAACCAAACCGAACCATAGAAAATTTCAAACCAAACCAAACCACCTCGGTTTGGTTCGGTTCGGTCTCAAACCACGGTTTCATAAACGGTTCAAACCGTGGTCCGAACTGTGGTCTAGACCGCTATCCGAACTACAAACATGTCCAACTAAAAGCGTTGCTCTTTACATATTTTTTTTTATCAAACTCGCAATCATATATATTAAACATAAAACACAAATACTACTATCCAAATAGGAATGAGAGATATAGAAGATTAAATGAAAAATTACTAATTAATTGGGAGGGAAAATTATACCTTTAAGAGAAGAGAGATAAACAAACAGGGAAATTACCGACGACGACCGACGGCGGTTTTGACGACTGAGAGAATCGGATTCCGCCGCACGAGTTCTTGGCGAGGCAGATGGCGAGCACGAGGATCGCTTCGTATTCTGTACACGAAGGGATTTTGGGAGGACTTTGAAAGGAAGGGATCTGAGGAAGTTTTTTGGTGATAGAGAGAGAAAGAAGAGAGAAGAGAGAAACAAACTGAGAAAGAAGATATGAAAAATGAGAAGGCAGTTTGAGTTAAGGAGTTTCAATCTAGGGTTTTCAAATCAGTGGTTGTGATTCATCTTTAATTTTTAATGAACGGCTAGGATTTCGGTTCAAGAATTTCATGGTTCGGTTTCGTGGTTCGGTTTCACGGTTCGATTTCACGGTTCCAAACCGCGATTCGGTCTGAATCGGTTTGGTTCGGTTCGGTTTGGTTCGGTTTTGAGGTTCCAGACTACGAGCTGAACCGAACCACACGGTTTATTAAATTTTCAAACCAAGCTAAACCATTTATAGAAAAAAACCAAACCAAACTGCGTGGTTTGGTTCGATTCGGTCTCAAACCGCGATTTGAACCGAACCATGTCCACCCCTAATATCAGGATACTTTTTCCAATACCCTAAAGTTACTCTGCCCAATTGACGATAGAAAACCCTCTCTCTCCTCAAACCACACCAAATCTCTCCAATTCCATCTCTCCTTCACCCAAACCATAAACCCACCTTCATACAACCCACATCCCTTTGAAGATCTGAAGAGAAGCAGCCAATTGGTGTTCATTTACACTTCCTAGCAGCTGAATTGAAGGCTTCCACACCTAACTTGGTGTAGAAGTAGAGGACTACAAGGGTAACCTACATTTCCACCTTTCTCTCTCTTATTTACTTGTTTATTTGCAATTATTCTTCCTCCACTTGATAATCAAGCTCCATCTGCTTTAGATTATCAAGTGGCAACTGCCATATCTCTGTTTAATTGGTTTTGCGTGGTTTAATTGCATATTGGTATTGTGATTGTCTCTCTCTTGGTTGCTTGGTGCTCAAGGGAGTGTGGATCTCCCATATCCATGCTCCCTTGGGTAATCTGTTGCTAATTTGTGTTAATCTAAGTTGATTTGGTGTGCTTAATAGATCTGAATTGATTCCAGTTAATTTCTGGTTTGAAATTGTGAGGTTCCTGCAGATGGTCTACTTATGCCACGCGACACAAGTGACTCATCAAGTCCTGTGTCACGCGACACAAGTGGCCTATCTGCAGAGAATCATTTTCAGTTGTAAGTTTGTTCCTCCCCTTTTCCCTTTTGTTTGTCACTCAAATTAGGGTATGGATCTTTCATATCCATATTCAGTTTGAAGTGACTAGATAGATCTACTTCTCTTTTGTCCAATAATGTAAAACCTCTGTAAAGTGATCTGTAGTGTCACGCGACACAAGTGACTTCTCAGGTCCAGTGTCATGCGACACAACAGGCCTCTGCAGTAAGTTCATTTTAGTTATAAGTTTTGTTAATCCTTTTTGTATTATGGGATGTGGCCTCCCATTGTCAATGGTCTACAATTTGTTTCTTCTTCCCTTTGAGCAATAAAACAAAGTACTCCTTTGCATTCCATATATATCTTGTCTCACACATTAGCACACACATTTGAATGAACTGAATGTTGAGCATTGAAAGACTCGTCTACGGACGAGGCGTGTTGGGTGAACTCAGGTTCTTCCCAACACGTAACCTGACCCCCGAACCCATTTTCTCTTACAAAAGGTTTTCAATGTTTCCTTAAAAACGGCGTGGCGACTCTCATTTTTTTAAAAAATTTCGGGCGAGCGCACATTCAGTCACTCATACAATACGGACAGGCCAACTTCCCGTGGGTGCTCCAACCCGATAACATCCCATATGCAGGGAAGTCATTAACTGTCCACATCAACGCAGCCTTCATGCTGAAATTCTCTCGCTTGAAAGCATCCCACGTTTCGACCCCATCCTCCCAAAGCTGCTTCAATTCGTCCATCAAAGGTCAGAGATAGACGTCAATGTTCCTCCCAGGGCTGTTTGGGCCGGGGATGAATAACGACAAGAACATGTAGGGATCACTCATACACAACCAGGGCGGAAGATTGTAGACAGTGGCTATAACCGGCCAACAAGAGTAAGATTTTGCCCCAGGACCAAACTGATTGAAACCATCAGAGCAGATGCATAACCGTATATTTCTTGCTTCAGACGCAAAGTCAGGATAAGTCTCATCAAAGTGTTTCCATGCCTCCCCATCACTGGGATGAATCAACACACCCTCTTCACACAAACTTTCCTTATGCCAACGCATTGCCTCTGCAGTAGATTTAGACGCGTAGAGGCGTTGCAGTCTTGGAATCAACGGCATGTAACGCAACTGCTTATGTGGTCTGTTTTTCTTGTGTTTTGAACTCCCCCTCCGATTTGGCTTATATCTACTTTGTCCGCAAATTGAACACTCTGTCTTCTGTGAATCTTCCTTGTAGAATAGCATGCAGTCATTCTTACACGCATCAATCTTTTCATAACATAGCCCAATCTGCCCAACCAACTTCTTTGTGTCATAAAAGTTTGTAACCATCTTATTCTCTTTCGGCAACATCCGCTTAATTGCTTTCATGATACGATTATAAGCGCATCGGCTAATATTGCAATCAGCCTTTATGTTAAGGAGCTCAGCCACAGCCTCCAACACACTGATCTCGCAACCTGGATAGAACTTCTCTTTTGCAGAGTCTATAGCATCAATAAATTTCTTGGCTGCAGGGGTTGGTTCTTGCTGTTGGTTCTCTGACCAATCGAATTCAGGACCGACTGCATCCCTAACCATATCTTCCATATTCAAAGGTTGTTCTTCATTGTCCTGAATAATAGGTTCGGGTTCGGGAGGTACATGAATATTCCCGGGGGGATTATTCGCAACATTTGTGCGCAATCTCAGCTCACCATGACGGGTCCACCGTTTGTACCCAACTTCAAACCCGTTACGCAAAAGATGTTGCTTAGATACTTGACATTACAACAGATGGTGCATGGACACCTAATCTTACCATCTTTATCCATGTGACTGGTTTTATTTGATTGTGCAAATTCAATAAACCCCATCAACCCTCTTATAAACTCAGGATTGATACTGGAATGATTCGGCAACTTCCGCTTGTACATCCAACTACGATCATCGTTAACAGACATCACTCCTTCATTGTAATCCATATATTATACGTACACTCAATTTAATCGACGGATGAAACAAAATTGGGATGTTAATAATTATTGAATTTCATAATATATTAACAGTTTAGAAGTAATTAACGTATTATCATTCCCTAAATTTGAATTACAAACTTAAAAGCAACACAAATCTACTTAAAATAAATATAAAGCTTCTAACTCATATTTAACAATATATTAACAGGTCTTCTTAAAGTGTCTAGGAACTCGTTCCCGCTCCTGAACTCGAATCTCTACTCTTCCTCCGCCTCGGTCCCCGGGAGGTCTTTGGTCTAGGTATGTCGAAAAAGTCAGTCTGACCTCGTCTTGGCTCAGGTATCGTGTGAGCCGGTGGATCAATCAGTCTGGTAGCTCTCAGTAATGCTCTATCCTGCCTCAAGGCCTCCCTGCGAGCTATCACTTCGGGATCATTTCTCAAAGCATCTCTCCGAAGCTCCCGTCTCTCATAATCTGCTGCAATGTCGCTAGTGATTTCATCAGGGTTGCTCTTGGCCTCTATGTCTCTTAATGTCCGGCTAGAAGAATAGTCTGCCCCAAAATACTCTCGGCGTCGAGCCTCTATCATCACCGTACAGACCTTGCCGCTCCTCGTACCATATCGTATACTCGGTGGTCGAAATGTGCTACCTCTAGTCCGACGGAGTAGTGGTCGTATCGGAAGAAAGCCCTCTAGAAATGCTCTACCAAAGAAATGTGTAGTCTCGAGGCTCGCCATAATCATCGGCATGGTATTAGTCGTCAACTGCTCTCTCAAAGTCCGAATGGTCTGCTGCAGCTATCCGTACTGTCTGCTCACTAGAGATGGAATGCAAAAGGATGATACATGTAGTCCCGGAAGTTGGACAATCACTGACCCGTCCTGAATATCTCTCATAGTCTGCAATCCCCGTGCCGGAATCCAATAGTACAGGTTTGCGGTCTCATATCGGGCCAAGGCCAACCTCCTATGCCAACTCTCGCAGCGGCATCCCTCAATATCCTGCGCCGTCCAATCACCCAAGGTAATGCCGTCTCGCCCTCCGGGGCAAAGGGCGAGATCAAGCGCAATCTCTCATATAATCACAATGATAGTAATATGGGGCCGCTCGAACCCATGTACTCGGATCCTCCGGCTAATCTATCAATGCCGTGGTATGTCTCCGCTAGCAACAAAGTGGAATGATGTCCATCGCTCCTGTCCGTATTGAATATGCCGGATGTCAACTCCTCTATCACCTCTCGCCGCCTGATGATCTCTAACAACGTAGCCGGACACACTCCGATGTAGCCGCAGGTAGTGCGTGCATGTAATGAGCAACATGAATATATCTAAGGAAGTGGATAGATCAAACAGCCCGGCCGGTCCGACTCAATCTCGGCTATATGAGTCAAGTCTATGAATCTATCGTCAACGACAATGCCCGATACCCGGTCTGGCGATAATCCCAAGAATTCGTATAGTTGCTCCGTAATCGATCGTCCGTCTAGAGGAAATGCCACAGTCCTCGACTCAGCCACACCAGTCAGTGCTCGAAAATCCTCCATCGTTGGCATCAGATCGTTGTACGATAGGGTGAACACATGTCACTCCAAATCCCAAAAGCACGAAGCAGCTCGGAGCAGATCCCAATCAATCTTCCAATCTTTTAGAGACCAGATGCATGTCATACTATACCTCCTGTCAATAAGTTTTCGGTGTTGTTTTTGGTGAAAGCGCGAGAGTTCAAGAATGTCTTGTTGAAATTGATACTTTCGGGAAACAATTTCTCCATTGTAATGCTCCATGCTGCCTTAAATTGGGGCTGCTGGGATTTTTTACCTATTAATATTGTGAATAATTGTAAATTGTTAATATTTAAAATTAGGTTTAAAATTGGGGTTGGCTTCTTAGTATCAACAAATCTTGAGCTCTAGTTCAAACTAAACTAAAGGATAATGGTGTCCCTACCTAACCACCTACTCTATCCTTTAAGTGCCTGTTTGATAAACCTATCCCATCCCGAAATGTACGATTATATGAAATGCAAATATCACTTTGTCTACTTGCTTTAAAATCGAAAATAAAGAAATTTCAGCTTTTGGATAGACCTAAATTATTACTATTGTGAATAATTTTAAATATTAATATTTAATTCTTTGTTGTAAAATATATAATTTTACAATGATGAATTAAATTAACATTTATAAACAATATGAGAGTCGTTCTCATCCACAACTATCAAAACCCTATCTCATCTTAGACCAAGAAAGACAGAGCAAACAAGTTCTCGACTGTTTGAGCAAAGGATTTTCTGTTTAATAAGAATTTTTTCCAGTTTCACTGTCCTCCTCTCTAAGGATCTCAAACATAATAGCCATGTTTGTGACAGTGCCTGTTTTACTCTTCACTGGTGTTATACGGTCACAAGTAAAAATAAGGTAACAGTATAACACCAGTGAAGAGAAAACAGAACTTTCCTCCAATTTTTTCAATCTCCACCTTCCATTTACTCAAGATCCTGATTGCAGAATCTTCCTCATGAGCTTGAAAGCTGGCGGTGTTGCTTATAATCTCACGGTTGCACAGAAGCAACCGTGAGATTGAGGGCAACACCGCCAGCTTTCAAGCTCATGAGGAAGATTCTGCAATCAGGATCTTGAGTAATTGGAAGGTGGAGATTGAAAAAATTGGAGGAAAGTTTTGTTTTCTCTTCACTGGTGTTATACTGTTACCTTGTTTTTACTTGTGACCGTATAACACCAGTGAAGAGTAAAACATGCACTGTCACAAACATGGCTGTGATGTTTGAGATCCTTAGAGAGAAGAGGACAGTGAAACTGGAAAAACTCTTATTAAACAGAAAATCCTTTGCTCAAACAGTGGAGAACTTATTTGCTCTATCTTTCTTGATCAAAGATGGACGGATTTTGATAGCTGTGGGTGAGAAAGGCTCTCATCTTATTTATATTTTAAGATGTTAACCACCAACCACAATACCCTAAGGTGCATCTAGGGTGCCAGGATTAATATCAGGCGCTCAAACGTAGGCGATATACATCACCGTCCGCGATGCCGTCAATCGCCACAAAATGGGATCTAGAACCACTAAGTTAGTGTGCGGTTGAATATGCTACATTATTGAGACATTCACCCCCCTTTCTCCCCCTTTGACTTTAAAAGACTTGAAAATTAGATATTTAGTAACTTATCTAATTGTTGCATATGTAACATGTTATGTTTACTAAATATAACATGTTACATATTTGATTATGAGTACGGTTATTTATCGTTTTCTTTATAGTGGCATATGTTTTCTTCTATTCTGTTGCATATGTAACATGTTATGTTTACTAAATATGTAACATGTTATGTTTACTAAATATAACATGTTACATATTTGATTATGAGTACGGTTATTTATCGTTTTCTTTATAGTGGCATATGTTTTCTTCTATTCGTTAATATTACTAACATATGTTTTCTTCTATTCGTTAATATTACTAAATATGTAACAAACTAGGATACAGAAACTGTATCCTAGTTTGTTTCATATAAGGTGCATCTAGGGTGCCAGGATTGATATCAGGCGCTCAAACGTAGGCGACATAATCACCGTCCGCGATGCCGTCAATCGCCCCAAAATGGGATCTAGAACCCTATCATTATATTCCATGAGGTCCTCATGAATCTCTATGTTATTTTTAATGTATCCCTCCCATCCATAGCTTTAACATTAACTTTACTATGACTGTTTAGTTGAGTATATTCGATATTTGATTGAGTAAACAACCAAAATGACCCGCGTATTATACAAATAACATCAATTTAACCTCCGTACTATCTAAACTACCAAATTACCTGTGTACTATTAAAAAATTAACCAAATAAACCCAAATCTTTAAATGATGTTGTTGAGCGTTAACAACGTTAGCAACTTAAAAGATATTAAAAAAATCTCAAATATATTAATCATCTTATGAAGGGGCAAAAATATAAATATATCATATACAAATAACCCCCCAATTTTCAACTAGAAAACAAGACCCCTTATTCTACCTTCTTATTCACCTTCTTCTTCAACCCACAGCCGTGTCCCACAACCCACCGACTGACCACCAACATCAAACAATGCATCTAAAATTAAAGTAACAGTCATATTTGCAACAAACATCACAATTAAATCCTAAAAATTCTTAATTTTAACAATCAACAACCACAAACACAATTAAAACAACCTCAAATCTTACAATAATGCCACACAAAAAAATTACGTCCCTCCATCCAAAAATGAATTTCCAAACCCAAGGCATATTCTGAAAATGGCACGAGGTAAATTGACCAAAAAATCAAAGACAGATTCAAAAAAAAAAATCTGATTAAATGAGGAGACACTACCAGAAACAGGTGTTCTAGTTGAAAAAATCCACTTACTGAGCAAGAATTTGACCAAAAAATCAAAGACAGATTCAAAAAAAAATAAAAAAATTACAAACCATACAATTACTCATTGATCCATTAATCTGATTAAATGAATAACAACAATATCACAAATTGGATTCAGTACTGACCTTGTTCGGTGAGGGAAGAGAGAGAGGAATTTCAGATCGAGGTGGAGACGGCGGCAGCTAACGGTAAGGCGACGGCAGCAGCTATCACGGCGGTGGCGGTGGAGTAGGACCGAAATTGATGGAGAAGTTGGTGTATAGGTTCAATTCGGGTAGGTGGGTTCAATGTCGTGGGTTTTGGGTAGAGAGAGAAAGTAGGGGGTAGGGCCGAATTGGTGTTTTGGGGAGTAGAGGGTGGTGTTTATGTGGTCGGAATTGAAGGAGGAGGTGGTGGGAGGATAGGGCGGTGGTTATGGAGGAAGGAGATGAAGAGGAGAGAGGGACGGCGGTAGAGAGAGCTCGACGGTCGCGGTGGGCGGTGGGGAAGAGAGAGAAAGCGGGAAGAGAGAGAGAGCTTTCAGAGACCGTAATGAATTTAGGGCGAAAAATTTTAATTTATAATTACCCTCAGCGACGGAATATTCCGTCGCTGATAATCCGACTCTGAAAATTACGTTCACATGGATCGATGACGTAGCATGTACCACCGTCGGAAATTTCCGCCGCTGGTTTAATTAACCTCAGCGACGGAAATTTCCGCCGCTATAATAAATAAATATTTATTAATTTTAATTTAATAAATATCATTCGTTATAATTATATAAAACATGAAAATTATTTTTAATTACTCTAAAAAAAAATATATGAGTCAAGAAATATTATTTTTGAAAAAATAAATACCACATAAATATTTATTAATTTTAATTTAATAAATATCATTCTTTATAATTATATAAAACATGAAAATTATTTTAAATTACTCTCAAAAAAATAAATATGAGTCAAAAATATTATTTTTTGAAAAAATAAATACCCTATACCCTATACCCTATACCCGATACCCTATACCCTATACACTATACCATATACCCTATACACTATACCCTATATACTATACCCTATACACTATACCCGATACCCGATACCCTATACCCTATACCCTATACACTATACCCTATACCCTATACACTATACACTATACCCTATACCCTATACACTATACCCTATCCCCTATACCCTATACCCTATACACTATACACTATACCCTATATACTATACCCTATACACTATACCCTATACCCTATACACTATACCCTATATACTATACCCTATACCATATACCCTATACACTATACATTATACACTATACCCTATACCCTATACACTATACCCTATATACTATACCCTATACACTATACCCTATACCCTATACCCTATATACTATACACTATACCCTATACCCTATATACTATGCACTATACCCTATACCCTATACCCTATACACTATACCCTATACCCTATACCCTATACCCTATATACTATACCCTATACCATATACCCTATACCCTATATACGATACCCTATACCATATACCCTATACCCTATATACTATACCCTATACCCTATACACTATACACTATATCATATACCCTATATACTATACCCTATACACTATACCATATACCCTATACCCTATATACTATACCCTATACACTATATACCATATACCATATACCCTATACCCTATACACTATACCCTATCCCCTATACCCTATCCCCTATACCCTATACACTATACACTATACCCTATACCCTATACACTATACCCTATCCCCTATACCCTATACCCTATACACTATACACTATACCCTATATACTATACCCTATACACTATACCCTATACCCTATACACTATACCCTATATACTATACCCTATACCCTATACACTATACATTATACACTATACCCTATACCCTATACACTATACCCTATACCCTATACACTATACCCTATACCCTATACCCTATATACTATACACTATACCCTATACCCTATATACTATGCACTATACCCTATACCCTATACCCTATACACTATACCCTATACCCTATACCCTATACCCTATACCCTATATACTATACCCTATACCATATACCCTATACCCTATATACGATACCCTATACCATATACCCTATACCCTATATACTATACCCTATACCCTATACACTATACACTATATCATATACCCTATATACTATACCCTATACACTATACCATATACCCTATACCCTATATACTATACCCTATACACTATATACCATATACCATATACCCTATACCCTATACACTATACCCTATCCCCTATACCCTATCCCCTATACCCTATACACTATACACTATACCCTATATACTATACCCTATACACTATACCCTATACCCTATACCTTATACCCTATACACTATACCCTATATACTATACCCTATACACTATACACTATACCCTATATACTATACCCTATACACTATACCATATACCCTATACCTTATACACTATACCCTATACCCTATACACTATACCCTATACCCTATACCCTATACACTATACCCTATACCCTATACCCTATATACTATACCCTATACACTATACCATATACCCTATACCCTATAAACTATACCCTATACACTATACCCTATACCCTATACCCTATACCATATACACTATACCCTATACACTATACCCTATACCCTATACACTATACCTTATATACTATACCATATACACTATACCCTATACCCTATACACTATACACTATACACTATACCCTATACACTATACGGTATACACTATAGGGGTTAGGGTTTAGGGGTTAGGGTTTAGGGTTTAGGGGTTAAGGTTTAGGGGTTAGGGTTTAGGGGTTAGGGTTTAGGGTTTAGGGGTTAGGGTTTAGGGGTTAAGGTTTAGGGGTTAGGGTTTAGGGTTTAGGGTTAATTTAGGGTTTAGGTTTAGGTTTAGGGTTAGGTTTAGGGTTAGGGTTAAGGTTTAGGTTTAGTGGGGTTTAGGGTTAGGGTTTAGGGGTTTAGTAGTGGCTTAATAGGGTATAGGGTATATAGTGTATAGGGTATGGTGTATAGGGTATAGGGTATAGTGTATAGGGTATAGGGTATATTTATTAAATTAAAATTAATTAATATTTATGATTTATTTATATTTTTCAAAATAATATTTATTGACCCATACTTATTTTTTTGACAGTAATTTAAAATAATTTTCATATTTTATATAATTATAAAGAATGATATTTATTAAATTAAAATTAATAAATATTTATGATTTATTTATTTTTGAATAAATAATATTTATTGACTCATATTTATTTTTTTGATAGTAATTTAAAATAATTTTCATGTTTATATAATTATAAAGAATGATATTTATTAAATTAAAATTAATAAATATTGATGATTTATTAATTTTCATGTTAAAATTAATAAATATTTATGATTTATTTATCTTTTCAAAAATAATATTTATAAAAATTAAATTTTATAATCACCGACGGAATATTCAGTCGCTGATAAATTAAAAAATATTAGTTAATCAGCGGCGGAAATATTCCGTCGTTGTTATTTTCAAAAAAAAAATAAAAAACATTTTATTTTCACCGACGGAATATTTCCGCCGCTGATTAATTAAAAAAAAATAATTAATCAGCGACGGAATATTCCGTCGTTGTAATATTTCAAAAAAAAAATATTTTATTTTCACCGACGGAATATTTCCGCCGCTGATTTATTAATATTTTTAATTTATCAGCGGCGGAAATTTTCCGTCGGTGTAATATTTCAAAAAAAAAATAAAAAATATTTTATTTTCGTCGACGGAAAATTTCCGCCGCTGTTCAATAACAAAAATAAAAAAATAATATATTTTCACCGGCGGAATAATTCCGTCGCTGATATTGAAATAGCGGCAGAATATTCCGTCGGTAAATCAAGCGCCAAAATAGTGGCGGAAATTAAACGAATATTCGAGGAATATTCGTTTTAGCGTCGGAATCTAGCGGCGGAATAAAATTCCGTCGCTAGATTTGACGCCAAAATAATTCCGCCGCTAAATCTTAATTTCCGCCGCTAAATAGCGACGGAATGCTTCCGTCGCGGTTCGTCGCTAAAACACATGTTTCTGGTAGTGTGTGTGGATACCATATATGTTTCGACCCACACTAATGGCTTGATGAAGCTAGGTGTATTAAATTGTACCTTTGGCATTGAGGATATAATGTACGTTGGAATTGACGAAAATTGTGTGAATCCCTTTGAATCGTAGTGCCATAATCCTTTGAAGATAATCTTAAATGTTGTCTTGACTATATTGTACCGCAGTCCATTATAAAGTTGAATTACCCTATCCTTATATTTTGTTATTGAAGTGTTCATCCTGTTCGTCTCTTCTTAGTACCCGAAGAGACTTCGTATGAACTTACTGAGCATTCGTTCGCTCACCCTTTCTCCATTAAATTTTTCTTTCCAGGTTCTAAGTAGAAGGGAATCGGATTGGTCGCGAGAAGGCGACGTTTGGAGAATAATTAGGGTTATTGAATAATTATTCTATTTCATTTGGTTGTAAGTACATTAATGGCTGGTGTGGTTTTACTAGCTGAGACATTAAGTATTTATTTTTCGCTTCCGCATTTATTAGATTATTTATGGTATTCAATGACATTTATGATGTAATAGGGTTTGTGGGTGGAAACCCTAATGACTTGAAGTATTATTTATTGCCATTGAATGCTCACTTATGTATGGAAAAATTAGGAGCGTTACAACAGTAACATAAACTTCAGCATATTGATTAAAAAAACTGTATAAGTAGAATATTACATGTTTATGACGTGCAGCAGAATCACAATTCACACCATGTGATTGCTCGATAAGATTAAAGTCATCTGAAACCTCCCTACGAGGACTAGTTTCTTCTCTGATCTGTAAAATTTCATTTATATTTTAAAACTAAAGTTAAAGATAGTTGTATAACAATATTTAATCTGAAATGTTTAGGTTTCAAACGTCAACTATCTATACTATATTAAAAGCAAGAAAGTGGGCTTTCCCGCTCAAAAGTGTCGCTATCAAATGGCAAAATTGTCCTTACAATATTTCATTAAGGGTATTTTCGTAATCATCTAAGTCTTCTAGAATTTCTATGATTACTCTTTGAAAATTATTGGCTTCTTTAGGAAGCTTTGCACAATTTGATTTAGAAGAGGGGCAAAGACACTTGATGCTTTGGGGATACGTGTTTAATTTGCATGCACTTATAATTGGAATGTTTTAACTCATTTTACTTTCAGTTTTATTTATTTACTTAATATGTCCATCACATTTTTATTTTTAGAGCATCTTATAATTGGAATGTTTTAAACTTTCATGTTTTAAATCATATACCATATATTGTATATTTTTTTTTTATCAAAAACCGTTTTATTACAAAAAAACTAGAGAATTAAGTATATTTTAGGAATAGACTTTTGAGAAAAAATGAGTGATTGTTGGATTTTTTTTTTGTTTAAAGATAGGTGGAAATGTAAAAATAGAGAAAGTGACATATACCACCATTTTTGAGCTTTTAGAAGTCATAAAACAATAGAGAGAAATTTTTAAGTACTCATTAATTTCAATTTTGGTTTTTCAGAAAGAAAAAAATTCAATTATTTCATATTATTTCAATCCTGTTTTAAAAAATTTCATTATGAAATCCCATTGATTAATTTATATTTATTATATTTTCATTAGTAATTTTTAATAAATAATTTATTATTTCAGTTTACAGATTATAATTAAAGAAAATATTACTTAGGAAATAGAAATATATAAAAGAGATCGCAAAAATTTATTTATTTTGTCTTAAATTAATGTTTATTTTTCATTGATTTAATAAACATCTATTAGAAAAAATATTATAAGAAATGATTTGTTATTAAACTACGTAACTAACTACTTTTTTATGACAAAAACTTGGGTGAGACGGCCGTAAAACGGGTTGTCCAACCCATCCGCTCAGGTCCGCCACGCCAAGTCTTAACCCGTGCGTACAAAGTCTGTCACATGAATGTTATTTAAAAAAAAAAAAAACTTTCAACAACTTTAAAATGAAATAACTTGAGATTTTGAAGTAGAAAAAAAATTTGAAAACACTGTTGTGTTCGTCTCGACGAGACAAATCGAAGTAGTAGTATCATGATATGAATTTGATTTTTTTTCTAAAATCATATTTCCAGAAACAAAACAGTTAAGTTGTTCGTCGCCTGAAAAGTAACATTTACTAAGAAGAAATGTTACCGATGAAAATCTGAAATGTAGCAGTTTCATAATATATACATACATATTTTGAGATACTAAATAAACAAAATAGTCACAAAATCTGGCTCCGACCCTAAAACTAGGCACTATTTTATCACTCGTTGAGCACGTGGGGTTTGGGTGGTAATATTTCATTTTATGCCTTTTATGCTATATGTTAAGTTTATGTGCTCAAATATGTTTTTAACTAACTTATGTGGAGTTAGGATGAAATTGAATTAAATTAAATGATAAAGGGACTAAAGGGAATAAACTATAAAGTGTAAAATGATTTTATAATAATTGGAAATTTTTATTAAAATAATTTTAGTAGGTTGAGGTGCTTAGTTGTATAATGAGATAGTTAAGGTTGTTATTTGAAGGTTCAAGCTTAGAGGAGCTTTTATGTACATAAGGTGATAACTATCCATGGAAATTTAAAAAGAAAATATTATTCGTTTCCTTCCTCAGTAATTAATCTTTCTTCTTCAAAAGCATTCCCATGGAGAAAGAAAGACAAACCCTAACCACCCTTATATAAATTCTACAACCTTCGTTACTTCTTCGATTTCAAAACCAAGGGGGGATTCTTGTTCGTAGCGGCGAGGGGATCGTTTACAGCCGGTCAATTAATTATTTCATTTTTCACTATTTCGGGAGAAACATGAGACTCATTTGAGGATTTTTCTTTCTCTTCTTCGTGAGAAGCAATTGTTCGCCAAATTCAGCAAGTGCGAGTTTTGGTTAAAACAGATATCTTTCTTGGGGCATGTGGTGTCTAGTTCGGGAATATCCGTTGATCCTTCCAAGATTGAAGTCGTTGTCAATTGGAAGCAACCTTCAACTGTGACTAAGGTTCGTAGCTTTCTGGGGTTAGCGGGGTACTACAGAAGGTTCATTGAAGGGTTTTCTCGTATTGCAACTCCGTTAACTCGATTGACTCGGAAAGATGTATCTTTTGTGTGGAATTCCAAGTGTGAAGCTAGTTTTAAAGAGTTGAAGAAAAGGTTGACATCAGCTCCCGTTCTTACCCTTCCAGACGGTTGCGAGAATTTTGTCATTTTCAGTGACGCCTCGAAGGAGGGCTTGGAATGTGTGTTGATGCAAGGGGGGAAAGTGATTGCGTATGCTTCTCGGAAGTTGTCACCAGCTGAACAGAATTATCCTACCCACGACATGGAATTGGCTGCGATTATCTTTGCGTTGCACAAGTGGAAACATTATCTTTACGGAGCAAGATTTGAGATTTTCACGGACCATAAGAGCTTGAAGTATCTATTACACAAAAGGAGTTGCATAACCGGCAAAGAAGATGGTTAGAGTTCTTGAAGGACTTCGATTGCGTGATTTCATATCATCTGGGGAAGGCCAATGTTGTTACGGATGCGATTAGCCGAAAGGCTTACTTGTCAAATTTGAGTTCCCGAGAGTCAAGACATGAGTTGATTTTTGCGAATGTTCGAGCTGTTCCAACTTTATATGGAGATTTGATGGAAGCTCAATCAATTGATCCGGAATTGAAGAAAATATTGGGACAAGTTCAAGATGGTAAAGCCGGGGATTTTGCGTTGAATAGAGATGGACTCCTAACTTTCCAAGGATGGATTTGTGTTCCTTCATCACCGGAGATCAAGAAACGTATATTAGAGGATGGTCATAAGTCCAAGTTCGCCATTCATCCGGGTAGCACGAAGAGGTACCAAGACTTGAAACGAGGATATTGGTGGAATGGGATGAAGAGAGAGATAGTAGATTTCGTATCTAAGTGCCTAACATGTCAACAAGTCAAGGCCGAGCATCAAAGACCGGCGGGGCTACTTCAACCACTAGACATTCCGGAGTGGAAATGGGAAGGGATTTCAATGGATTTTGTATCGGGTTTGCCTCTTACCGCGAAGAAGATGGATGCCATTTGGGTTATCGTGGATAGACTGACGAAATCGGCTTACTTTCTTCCCGTGTCAACTAAGTTCTCGATGGAGAGGTTAGCTCAGTTGTATATGAAGGAAATTGTTAAGACTCCACGGGGTTCCAGTTAGCATTGTTTCAGATAGAGACTCGAGGTTCACTTCGAGATTTTGGAGGGCGTTACATGAAGCTTTGGGTTCCATGTTATGTTTCAGCACGGCGTTTCATCCTCAGACAGATGGGCAGATGGAACAAACTATTCAGATACTTGAGGATATTCTTAGAGCTTGTGTGATGGATTTTCAATTATCATGGGAGGATCATCTACCGTTGGTTGAGTACGCCTACAACAACAGTTATCAATCTAGCATTGAGATGGCTCCTTATGAAGCGTTGTATGGTAGGAAGTGTAGATTGCCTATGTGTTGGGATGAAGTGGGTGAAGCCAAGCTTTGGGGTCCGGATTTGGTTAGGGATTCGACGGAGAAAATCAAGGTGATCCGAGATAGGTTGAAGACGGCTCTGAGTAGACAGAAGAGCTACGCCGATAACCGAAGACGGGACTTATCTTTCCAAGTTGGTGATTTGGTTTTCTTGAAAATTTCTCCGAGGACCGGGATTAAAAGGTTTGGGAACAAAGGAAAACTAGCTCCAAGGTTCGTAGGACCGTTTGAGATTTTAGAGAAGATTGGGGATCTAGCCTACCGTTTAGCATTGCCTCCATCTTTCTCTTTGCTTCATGATGTTTTCCATGTGTCGATGTTGAGGAAATATTGTCATGATCCTTCTCACATTTTGAGTTCACCTCCCGAAGAGATTCAAGCCGATATGTCCTATGTTGAAGAGCCTTTGCGAATATTAGAGTTCCAAGTTAAAGAGTTGAGAATGAAAAGTTTCCCGGTAGTGAAAGTGTTATGGATGAATCATACTATTGAAGAGGCTACGTCGGAGTTAGAGTCGGAGATGAGGGAGAAGTATCCTTCGTTGTTTGAGAGTGCAAGTAAGTTTACCTAAAATTCGGGGCGAATTTTCTTTAAGGGGGAGTGAGTGTCACGACCCTAAAACTAGGCACTATTTTATCACTCATTGAGCACGTGGGGTTTGGGTGGTAATATTTCATTTTATGCCTTTTATGCAATATGTTAAGTTTATGTGCTCAAATATGTTTTTAACTAACTTATGTGAAGTTAGGATGAAATGGAATTAAATTAAATGATAAAGGGACTAAAGGGAATAAACTATAAAGTGTAAAATGATTTTATAATAATTGGAAATTTTTATTAAAATAATTTTAGTAGGTTGAGGTGCTTAGTTGTATAATGAGATAGTTAAGGTTGTTATTTGAAGGTTCAAGCTTAGAGGAGCTTTTGTGTACATAAGGGGATAACTATCCATGGAAATTTAAAAAGAAAATATTATTCATTTCCTTCCTCAGTAATTAATCTTTCTTCTTCAAAAGCATTCCCATGGAGAAAGAAAGACTTACCCTAACCACCCTAATATAAATTCTACAACCTTCGTTACTTCTTCGATTTCAAAACAAAGGGCGGATTCTTGTTCGTAGTGGCGAGGGGATCGTTTAGAGCCAGTCAATTAATTATTTCATTTTTCACTAATTCGGTAAGTTATTATGGATTCCTTTCAAAACTTGTCCATTCTTTGATTTTGTTGTTATTAATGTTTATAAATAAGTTTTGTTAAAGTGGAACAACTATTACTTGGTAAGCATGGTTTTGGAAAAGTGGAATTGAAATGGTTATGGGGGTGGTTGAAATATCAAGAAAATGGGTTGTTAGTCATATTATGGTAATAATTCTTTGATACCTCTAGTTGCATATCAATTTGACCTAGAGGATGGTGTTAAAATGGTGTTGGTTGGTGTTGGATTGGAGTGGATAGAGTATGGAATGGTTTGGGTTTGGTATTGTGGTTATTTGGTACTGATTTGTACCACCTTAAAACAGAGTAATATGAGGTCTATGTTAATTTGGCTTGGTGACTGATGTGGTACAAATTCTGTTCTGAATTCTGGACTGATGGCACGACTCGTGCTCTGGGGCACGATTCGGGCACGAGTCGTCTCCTGGAATTGGCCTAAGTCGTGCCTCATAGGGACGAGTGTTTCTGATGGGGGTTATAAGGGGCACGAGTTGTGCCCTCCCCTGCAGTCTCTGAAGCTTTTTCTAAGGCATAGAAACCTATTCAACCTAGAACCAAAGTGAACCCTCTTTAACTTAGATTAAAGTAGAACACTTTAGCTATACAATGATGTCTTACTTGAGTAAAATGGAATAGTGGAAGTACTTTAAATATTGTTCGGAAAATGCTTGACAACCTTGATTCGTTACTTAACCAAAGTGAATCTAACTTGGTAAATGGAACTTAGACCTTTATAGAGGTTATATATTATTGCATATTGTTCATGTAGGGTTGGTTGGTGATAACTTGTACCCTCATTTGAGTTCATATGCATTGATTGTATATATATATAGTGTATAACATGAATGTTGCACTATATTATTGATTGAACATGAGTATGCTTTACCATGTTGTTATATTCTCATTCCTTTGGTGGATTTTATTTCAAGTATCTACTATGTGCTTGAACTTGTGTTAAATCAGCTGATGTTTAGGGGTATAATGTAATACAATCAATTACGAAAAGTGTGACCTAATGTGATCGAATTACGTTATACCTGTGACTGTCCCCTTCTGTGGCCACAGATTGGGGTTATAGCATCTGTATTGAGCCAAAAGCCTTAAAGAATTGCTAGTATCTTATATGGTTCCCTGAAAAACGGGTCTTATAAGATGTGAATATGCCTAAGCAGTTCACTAGAGAGGAGTTATTATAATAGCTCTCTCCGTTATATGTTATTGGTTCTGGTGGAGTTTTATCTTCCAATATTGTACGACTTATTGGTCAGACGGCAAAAGGTAAACCAAGGTAATGGAATGTGTTTACGGCTTTTCCAACGTGTTATATGCACCTTATATGTGTTGCATCTTACTTGGCATATTGTACATTCATAATAGCTTATTAAGATTTATTCTCACCCTTCTCCCTTTAATGTTTTAGATCGGACTGAGACAGGAGGACCCGGCCAGTGAGTACGGTGCGGAGTTTGTACTGGTATTTTGGGTTGTCGGGTATGTTTATTTTTAGATGGGTTGTATTTTGGTTGTTACTCCTTTGTTGGAGTTTGTTGATAAAACAAGTTATGTAAATGGGTGATTTGTGAACTTGAACTTTTGTAAATATGGTAGCTAAGTTAGTTAGTTGTTTAAAGTTGGGTTAGATGGGAACTTTTGTAAATGTGTGTAAATAAGTTGGTTTGAAGTTTGTTAAATGTTTACCCCTTTTCCTCCAAGTGGAGATGTTCCAAGTTTGTATTTGAATGTTAAGGTTAAAGTTAGTATTTTTTCAAGTTAAGTCAAATGTTTTAAAAAATTACAGGTGGTCTTTCGTAGTTTGGACGCTCCGGCTCGGGACACGTGTTAGGTTCCGGGTTGGGTGCACACAGTTGGTATTAGAGCCTCGTCTAGAGGTCAAGGGTAGATGTCTAGTTTAAGGGGGAGTGTGTGATAACTGACGCCGAGTGTTTGATGCAGGTGTTTGTTATAATGGCGGGGAATGAGGGTGATCAGCATCGGGCACAGGGCAATGTTGGTAATGAAGGGTGAAATGGTAATCAGTATGCAGAGATGATGGACATGTTTAGAGTCTTCTTACAGAACATGGCAAATCAAGGTAGAGCTCAACAACAACCGGAAGGGAGGCAAGGGCATGGACTTGAAAAGTTTGTGAAGATGGCAACCCCGAGTTTCAACGGTGATCCGGATCCGGTGAAGGCAGAGAGATGGCTTGAGGCAATGAACAAAATTTTCGCAGCAATGGAGAGTCCGGATGATGAAAAGGTTAGGTGCGCAGTCTTCAAGTTGGAGGGAGCGGCAGAGCATTGGTGGCATATAGTCAAAGACAGTTGGGACCGAGATCATACACCGCAGACATAGGAGAATTTCACCCGCAAATTCCGAGACCATTTTATTCCGATGGTGACAAGAGATATAAAAGAGGTTGAGTTTCTTCGACTGGAGCAAGGGACTTTGACGGTAGCACAATACTCGACCAAGTTTACGGAGTTAGCTCGTTACTGTCCCCATTTGGTGCCGGAGGAAGAAAGACGGGTATATAGGTTTGTGAATGGGTAAAGGCTGGAGTTCAGAAAGCAACTATTGACACATGACTTCACAGACTTTCAAGCGGCGGTGAACCGAGCCTACAGAATAGAGAACGACATTGAAAAGCATAAGGGCAAGTCGGAAGGTGGAAACAAGCAGCGGTTTTAAGGTCAAGGTTCGGGTCAAGGTAGAGGACAACCAAGGTTCTTAGCCCCGGGGGTAGTAAGAAGTGGGAATGAGACGACTTCAGTGGCTCGTATTCCTCCAAGACAAATTGGGAATGTTTGTGGTTTTTGCAAGAAGCCGAGTCACTCAGAGGAGAGGTGTTGGAGCAAGCTTGGCAAGTGTTTAGAATGTGGATGAGATGGTCACTTTAGGAAGAACTGTCCCAAGTTGTGAGGGCAAGCTTCCGGTAGTGGACAAGGCGGACCGCGAGGAGGAATCAAAAGAGACAATGAAGGAAAGCCTAAGGATAAAGTTCAGGGCCGAGTGTTTGCCTTAGGAAGAGGGGAGGTAGAACCTAATGCTGTCCTTAGAGGTATTTTTCCTGTCTCAGGAGTTAAGGCCCGCATCCTTATAGATCCCGGGTCTTCCCATTCATTTGTTGCATCTCATTTTGCTTTTGCATTGCATAAACTACCTGATTTTATGCCTTATGTGCTAGAGGTGTCGACTCCTATGGGAGAGTTCCTCACTTCTTCTTTGATATACAATGGATGTGATGTGGTTATTTGTGGGCATGTGTTGCCGGCGGATTTAGTAGAGTTACAAATCCAGGATTTTGATGTTATTCTTGGTATGGATTGGTTGAGTCATTACCATGCCATGGTTGATTGTCGTAGGAAGAAGGTCTTATTTGATATACCTGATATGAGTTCTTTTGTGTTTGATGCCGACAAGTCTATGTTTGGTATTCATGTCATTTCTGCTATAAAGGCTAGAAAAATGCTTTCTAAGGGGTGTGCGGGGTATTTGGCTTATGTGGTAGATTCCAGTAAGAAGCCCCCTGAATTAGCTCATGTCCCTGTAGTAAATGAATTTGGTGATGTTTTTTCTACCGAGTACTCTATGCCTCCTGATCGTGAGGTAGAGTTTTGCATTGATCTAGTGTCCGGTACTTCACCTATTTCTAAGGCGCCTTATAGAATGGCTCCTACTGAATTGAAAGAGTTAAAGACTCAGTTGCAAGAGTTGTTAGACCGGGGGTTTGTTAATGTTAAGATCATGTGTTGCCATGAATGTTATCCCAAGTGTTGCAAACCAGTGTTGCCACTGGTGTTGCCACAAGTGTTGCCATTTGGAATTGGCGACACTGAGTTAGTTACTGTATTTTTCACAAATATTAATGGGTAAATTAATGTTTATATAAAATTAGTTAGTCACCTTAAAATGAGCTTGAAAACAGCAACAGAATCTGCCCAGGCGAGAGTTACGAGAAGAAGGAGTAATTAACAAATAAACATGTGTTTATTTGTTTAATTAATGACCAAGCAAAGAGATATTTTATTCAGCTATTCAGGAGGAGAACAAGTCAGAGTACAAGGCATCCAAAGCTAAGAGGTACAAGCAAGAGAAGCAAGAGAAGACTAGGTCTCCTACAAAAGAGGCGAGTGGCTATTTTGGAGGAAACAAACTCCAAGCTGTTGCTGATCATTTTGAGTAGGCTCCAAGACTTTGTGGCCTATAAATAGTGCAGTGAATCTTCATTGAAGATCATCCAATTCAGAAAACGCAAATCTGCACAAGAAGTAGAATTCTGCTCTCAAGTGTTGCCATTCAGTGTCGGCAACACTCTGTCCAACACTCGAGAATTTCATATAGATTTTTATATTTTTGTGAGGTTTTGAGTGTTCATTTTCAGAGAGAATTCGTGTATATGTTGTTCCTTATATCAGGGTTCGTTTATCATTAAGGAACTTCTTCGACCTTGTATTGAATTCATATTATTAATAGAAAGGTCTTGCCTTCTTGGCACCCATCAAGTTATATATTTATATAACTTGATAAAAATTATATTCTTGTGTATTGCTTTAATTCTTCCGCTGCAATTTATATTTATTTCTATTGATTTGTGTTTTTCTAGAATTGGTGGATGTGTTGTTGTTAGTGTTGCCAACACTAAAGACAACACTTGTGAGTTTCGTCTCACCTTGTGAGTTTCACCTCACTTGTTCTAAGCCATAGACAATTTCAATTGGTATCAGAGCCTAGCACTTGATATACTAAGTGTTTAGATCCTTTTGTCATGGCTTATGATCCTGCAAACCCTAATCAAAAAAGATTACCTGTTTTAGACGGATCTAATTATGCTTATTGGAAGATTAGCCTACGCTCGCATATCAAATCAATTGATCTTCGGGCTTGGCGATCTATTTTAAATGGTTATTCTGTTCCAATGCTTCCTCCGGATGACGATGGTGACGTTCAAGCAAACCTGAATTCGAGTGGACAATTGAAGAGAATAATCTTGCTAGTTTCAATGAAAAGGCACTGAATGCCATCTATGAATGGGTTGACATGCATATGTTCAAACTCATTCAAAATAGTCCCTCTGCAAGAGATGCTTGGGATACTTTACAAAGATTTTGTGAAGGAGATGGCAGTGTCCGAGAAACAAAGCTTAGAGGTCTCACTAGTAGATTTGAAAGATTAAGAATGGGTGAAAACGAAGACATCTCGTCTTATTTTGAAAAGTTGATTGATATTTCAAATGCTTGTCAAGTATTAGGGGAGCCTTTTACAAATAAACAACTTGTTTCAAAAGCTATTCGTACTCTTCCCGAACGTTTTAATATTAAAGTTTCAGCTATTGAAGAGGCCCATAATCTTTCAACAATGGACATTAACTCCTTAATGAGTATTTTGAAAAACTTTGAGTTGAATCTCAATGAACAAACGGAGGCTTCTAAAGGCAAGAATATTGCCTTAAAAGTCGAATCTTCGGACACATGTGTGGATGATGAAGATGAAGTCTTCGAGGAGTTAGATGAAAATACTAGTGTAGCTTTACTTGCAAAGAGATATAATTCTATGGTTAGAAAATTTAACAAAGTGCAGGTAAAAGCTAAGGACCAAACGACCAAAACCTCTAGTTTTGTGCCAAGGAGAAGTCCTCCTCCAAATCAAAAGGATATCCCACCTAGGCGTGCATCCTCGGAAAAGATCCGGTCCGATCCTAAGTACATTGAATCTATTCAATGTCATGCTTGTTCCGGTTGGGGTCACTATGCCAATGAATGTGCTAACACCTTGAGAAAGGCGGGCAAAAACTTGTGGGTATCTCTTAGTGATGGAGAGGATGAAGGAACGGAGAAAGAAGAAAAGACGGAGCAAGTGGTCATGATGGCCACGGTAGAAGAGCTACCTTCTACTGAGAGTGTTACTACAAGTGTTGTTCCAGATTTGACAACACTTAACTCAACATTGGTGACTTCTTCAGAAAGTGTTGCCCCAAGTGTCGTCCAGGAATTGGCAACACTTGGCACAACACTCAGCAGGTATGATTCTCTAAATGATCTTAATTTGCATGGTTCTACTGATTTAAATTAAGAGGAGTTTATAGAGGATGATCTTGATAAAGATGAGCTCATTTATGAATTAAAAAACCTCTATAAATCTCTCCTCGTGGAATGGAAAAAGGAGAACAAGATGGTGGTTTTCTTGAAAAAAGAAAATCAGGATCTTAATAACTCCTTGACTCGGCTAGAAGCTCAACTCAGTAGGAGAGACTTGGATCTTGATAAAATCAAGGCCAAACTCAACCTAGCCGAATCCACCTTCAAAAAACTCAACACGAGTTCATCCAAATTGGATGAAATACTCAATTTGAGTAAGCCTCTGAAAGCTGGTCTTGGGTTCCAAGAATCACTTGAAAGTATTACCTCTTCCTTGTTTGATGTTGAAACTAAAAATTGTTTTGTAAAAGAGCGTGTCAAGGAAAAGGGTAGCACTCCTAGTGATACTCCTGATCAATCCAATGAGTGTGGATACTGTCACAAAGCTGGACATTTAAAATCAGATTGCATTTTCCTTCAAAAGAAAATGTCCAGTCTTCAAGTGTCGCCTCAAGTGTCGCCAGTTTCTCAGGGCAACACTCATGGCAACACTGGTGAACAGAAATCCAGATTTTCAAAAAAGGGTTGGTTACCCAAGGAAAAACTGAAATGCTATGTTGTTTATACAGCTTTAAGGACTAACATTGCAGGAACTTGGTACTTTGATAGTGGTTGTTCACGTCATATGACGGGTACAAAATCATTCCTAACAGAGTACAAACCTATTCAAGGAGGCTCAGTGACTGAATGAACGCTCGCCGAATAAATATAAAAATAGGAGTCGCCACGCCGTTTTTAAGAGGAAACATTGAAAACCTTTTGTTTAAGAGAAAATGGGTTCGGGGGTCAAGTTACGTGTTGGGAAGAACCGAGAGTTCACCCAACACGCCTCGTCCGTAGACGAGTCTTTCAATCGTTCAACATTCAATCCATTCAAAGTGTGTGCAAAGTGTGTATGACAATATATGTATAAAATGCATAAACGTGCTTTGTTTCATTACTCAACAAGGGGGAAATACAACTTGTAAGCCATTGACTCTGGGAGGCCACGTCCCACTTTACATCAAGGACCGAATACAGATTACAACTGAAAGTAGTTTCTGCAGAGGGCACATTATGTCGCATGACACAGGATCTGAAAGATCAAAGGCGTCGCGTGACACAACAAGGCACTTTGCAGAGACTTTACAATTTGAGCACTGATCTAACAGAAACCAAACCAAATCCCAACACAATACCACAACAGCTCAGATATCAATGAACTTACAATAGATTGACCAAGGGGATGTGGATATAGGGAGATCCACACTCCCTTGGCCAATAAACAACAAATTCCACACTATCACATAATGAATATCAACAAAACCAGGCAAAGCAATTAAACAGAGAGATCGACAGTTGGGACTTGATAATCGGGGACGGATAGAGTATAATTCCCAAGTCCGGGGGATAAATTGCAACAAGACAAATAATAGTAAATGCGAGAGAGATAGAAATGGATCGTTACCCTCGTAGTCCACAAATTCGATACCAAGTTAGGTATCGAATTCTTCACTCAGCTTCACGGAACAGAACGAGCTCAAGTTCCCAGATCGAGCAGCTTGGCGATTCCCAGTAGTGCATTGAATTGGCTTGGAACAGACTTGGCAGCAAGGGAAGGGCAATCGGCAATTGGTTGTGCAACGGTGGATTACGAGCTTGGGCTTAGAACAGGGCGGCATTGGTGATTAACGACTTGGAATTGGAACAGGGACGACAGTTGAGGAGCGGTGGTGTGGTTGACGACTTAGATGCAGGGGAAGCGATTGTGGTTGTTGTTAGGTTTGGGTTGTCGCCGGTTAATTGGAGGTTGAGGTGGGTTGTTTTCCGGTGAGGAAGAGGGATTGTAATTGGAGTTTTGGGTCACTGATTTAGAGGGAGAAGGCGATGGTGGTGAACGGCTTTGGGAGAGACAGAGGACGGCGATGTGGTGGTTGTGGGCGATTCGGTTTATTGGTTGTTTGGGTGGAGATGAATAGAGCGGTGATGGAGATTGGGTTTGGGCGTTGGTTAACGGTGGTAATTGAGATGGAGAGAGGTCGCTGGTGTTGGATTTGGGTGAGGGAGGAGCTTGCCTGAGGTCGCCGGTGAAGGGGGGAGAAGGAGAGCTTGGATTGAGGTTCAATTGGTTATTGGATGAGGTTTGGCCGGAGAGGAGGTTGGAGGGAAGGTTGGTTGTCGCCGGTGAAGGAGAGGCACCTGGTTCCTGCGTAATATGCGTATAGAGAGAGAGAGGAGAGAGAGAGTGGATCTGAGAGTTGTTGTGTGTGTGAATTATGAGAAGCCCCCTTGACAAAATAACAGCATTGGATATTTATACTTAGATTTGGAAATTGGATTATTTGGTCGCACGACCTAACGAATCCAATTTCCATGCCTCAAGTTGTCGCACGACTGGGAATGCCAATAACCAATTCTGGCGCCAAAACCAGATTCTGGAACATTCCAGGTTAATACCCAAAAGGTCCAAACTGATTAATTCCTTTTAGGTCCTTTTGTTCGGGAAAAATACTAAAATATACTTCCTTCGCGGGAAACTTATAAAAAGTTCCCGGAAGTCTCGGAACGGACCGGGAATTTACCAAAACGCCCTTTAGTGCGATTTTATCATTTAAAATGCACCTAAAAAGGATCGCGAATTGGATTGGCGTACTTACAGAGCCCCTCGGCAACTTCACTTTTGGAAAAAGTGGGGTTGTCGATAAAATAAGACCCAATCCCAATGAGCATCAAGGGATAAGGTGAAGGGCTAGAAGGGGTGAGAAGGGGAAATGATGGCTGGACCTTTCTGAGAAAGGATTCCTACGTATCCCTTAAACAAGGGAATCAAGCCAAATCGTAGTTCGAAACACAAGACTAGAGGGGAAAACGACAAACCGAAGAAGTGAGAACTATGGTGTCTCGAACCAATTTTGAAAATATTGTGAGAACTATGGTGTCTCGAACCAATTTTGAAAATGTTGTGAGATCTATGGTGTCTCGAACCACTTTTGAAAATGTTGTGAGATCTATGGTGTCTCGAACCACTTTTGAAAATGTTGTGAGATCTATGGTGTCTCGAACCACTTTTGAAAATGTTGTGAGAACTATGGTGTCTCGAACCACTTTTGAAAATGTTGTGAGAACTATGGTGTCTCGAACCGATTTTGAAAATAACGTGAGAACTATGGTGTCTCGAACCAATTTTGAAAATGTTGTGAGATCTATGGTGTCTCGGACCAATTATTGTGAGAACTATGGTGTCTCGAACCAATTTTGAAAATAATTTAAGATCTATGGTGTCTCGGACCAATTATTGTGAGAACTATGGTGTCTCGAACCAATTTTGAAAATAATTTGAGATCTATGGTGTCTCGGACCAATTATTGTGAGAACTATGGTGTCTCGAACCAATTTTGAAAATAATTTGAGATCTATGGTGTCTCGGACCAATTATTGTGAGAACTATGGTGTCTCGAATCAATTTTGAAAATAATTTGAGATCTATGGTGTCTCGGACCAATTATTGTGAGAACTATGGTGTCTCGAACCAATTTTGAAAATAATTTGAGATCTATGGTGTCTCGGACCAATTATTGTGAGAACTATGGTGTCTCGAACCAATTTTGAAAATAATTTAAGATCTATGGTGTCTCGGACCAATTATGAAAATAATGTGAGATCTATGGTGTCTCGGACCAATTATTGTGAGAACTATGGTGTCTCGAACGAATTATTGAAAATAATTTGAGATCTATGGTGTCTCGGACCAATTATTGTGAGAACTATGGTGTCTCGAACCAATTTTGAAAATAATTTGTGATCTATGGTGTCTCGGACCAATTATGAAAATAATGTGAGATCTATGGTGTCTCGGACCAATTATTGTGAGAACTATGGTGTCTCGAACCAATTATTGTGAGAACTATGGTGTCTCGAACCAACTTTGAAAATAATGTGAGATCTATGGTGTCTCGGACCAATTATGAAAATAATGTGAGATCTATCGTGTCTCGGACCAATTTAAAAAAAAAGGAAATGAGACCTATGGCGTCTCGGACCAATTTTGAAAATAACGTGATATGATGATTTGACGCTTGAAAGAAATATGCGTTCATACCTGTGTTGTGCTCACCTGTAGCTGCCGGAAGGTCTTAGACTATCATTGCTATTGGTGATGGAGGGTTGTAGCTAGCGAAGGGACTCACGCTATTGCTGCTTCTGCTGGGGATAAATGTAGCTGCCGGAGGGACCTATACCACTTGTCTATACTTGCTGGGTGGCCATTCACGGGACATGCTCTGACTGAAAATCTGCCCCTGGGAACGGGCTCTTGGTAATAATCTGCCCATAGGACCAGGCTCTTGGTAATCTGCCCTTGAGAAACATGCTTTAATGTCGCTGAGGTTGGTGATCCTTATCGCTTGGATTCTGGGGCAGCTGGGGCTCTTTCTTTTGTCAAGCATTACTAGGAGATTAAGGCAGCTGGGGCTCTTTTCTCTCTTTTTTCTTTTTCGACAAGCACTGCTAGGAGACTGAGGCAGCTAGGGCTCTTCCAAATGATGCTGATAAGATCGGATGGCTGGACCTTTGGAGAAAGGATTCCTATGTATCCCTTAAAAAGGGAATCAAGCCAATTCGTAGTTCTGGGACTTTTGATAAAGGCGGGGTCTGTCACCTGCGGGATTTGGAATCCTTGTCCAAGATTGTGATCTGAGGGGCAATCCTCACAATCAAAATATGATCACTTGATTATCGTACCCTGCGGGGGGAAACACAACACTCTAGGCACTTTGCAATTTATTTGACTTTTTGCTTATGCATTATTAATCTTTTGTTGCACAAGTCCATCTCAGCTGGGAGAATATGAAGTGAGGGTTTGGTACGGCTTGATGAGCGGATATATCTGTATCAGTTGCTCTATAGTGTATGGGACGAAAGGTGTTTACAATGAGGTGGACCCTCTCCCACGAGGTAGGGAAATAATATGGCGCAGCTAGGCAAGTCGGGGACGCTCCCAGGAGTACAGATTGCAGCAGGTCCATTGCTAATGAGGACAAAGTATATCGCACGCCTGAGACAGCAAGCAGTAGAGGGGGGCAAAGAACGATCCCGGCTTGCGCAGCCCCAGTTGATAGTGCAGAGCAATCTTGGAGGGAATCTGGTGAGGAGAGCCGGAGGGATACCTTAACCAAAGCCCCAGCTTGAGGATATTCCATGCAGCTTCATTCGCAGGCAGAGTCATCTTGTGGCCACAGAGGCAATTCATCATTTCAAACCGCAGTCAATCAGTCGCTGGACAAGACTCGGAAGTGTTTACGTGCAGGGGCACATCCTTCGAGGGTGGGAAATGAATCCCGAGCTCTGTGTATGACACTCTCGCTTTAGGTTTGACTCTTTTGAGAGAGTATAAGCATCACAAGGTGTGGAAAGTGTATGGAAGCCCCTGCTGACTGAAACGGTGTTTAGCTCTATCTTCCTATGATGTAGAAATAGAAGACTTGTCGAGACACTTGAAAACATGTCTTATTCGTGATGATCACAAAGCTGCTTAAAACCCTTTATTGATGTTCGGGTTAATCAACCGCAAAGCCGATATGAGCAAATATTTTCATCAATCCTGAGGAGAAAGCCCACTGATATCGAGGTCGAATTCGGAAGGATGGAAGGTGTATAAGCATGGTCCTTGAAGAGACCGAATTTTCTGAGATTTGTTCGTATTTGTGACCGGGCCATTTCTGGTTGCCTACGTTACCCCCCATGGCGAGGAGCTCAGGTCACCGTAGTTCGGGCATATCCCGAATGAAAAGAGTGAAGTTCGATGAAACTCGGGGATGTGAGGACCTTCGAGAATTTTTGAGAATCGAAAGAATATGTCCTCTTGGAGTGTCGATGGGAGACACGGATGTGAAGCCCCAATGGGACATTCACGACAGGTGTTTGCGGAGGAGAAATGAAATATGCTCACATACAACGTCGAATGAACGGACGGAATTTGCGCGGTCTTCGCTTGATAATCTTTTGAGCCGGGATGGACTTGGCTTCGCTTTAAGCAATAATCTGTTTTGGATCTCGACGATATTGGATTGAAACTGCTGTCCGGTAGGAACTGCGACTGGGCTTCGGGATTTCGATCGGTCTTTGGGTGATTTGGGATATCATGACCTTTTAAACTGAGAGGTCGGCTAGGCTTTTTGCTGGTTGTACCTCTAAAGATGAGAGGTTGGCTCTTGGGGGTATGTGTTTAGGATTCTAAGGTGAAGGAAATTTGTGATTGCATCTTCAATGCCTCTAAGAATGAGAGGTCAATCTTGGCTTTGGCTAAAGGGCAAAGGTAAGGGTAATGGTGATGGTAATGTCCTCTAAAATCGAGAGGACGGCTTGGGATCGGTTAGAGGTAATGGTGAGGGACATCCGTGCTGTCTCTTTATTCACTCTGAGACTCCTCTTTGAGTAATGACCGGATCTTTTGACTTTCGCTTCTGAGAGGATCACTGGGGACTAGGCTCTCTTTCTTTTCTTTTCCTTTTTTTTTTTTTTTGTATTTTTGTCTCTCTCTTTTTTTTTTTTTTTTTTTTGTCTTTGAGAGGAGAATTTCAGCTGGTCCCCAGGTTGGATCATTGGTTTCCACAGTTCTTGAGCTTGGAGACGGTCGATGCTTCTTGTAAATCACGGGAGTCTCAAGGATAGTCCCTCTTCTTCTGGTGATGGCTAAATGGGTTTCAAAACATGCCGATCTTGAATTGAAAGGGTATTGTTTAGGTGAGGGTAAGGTGATGGTTCTCTTAAGGGTGAAGGTTTCAATCGCAGTCCCTACCGGATGATCCGAACGAGATTGAGTCTTCATTGCTTCTTTAGCTTACTTCGAGGAAGATCCGTGCAACTTCATCGAGCAACGAGATTATGAAAGAAGTGTGAGCATATGGGACGCAAGATGGGGATATCAGTCGATTTTCTCGCTCCGATCAATTTAAACATTAGTCATTTCAAAGCATTGGTCGGTGAGCAGCACAAGTGATCATTTGGAATAAGACAATTTCAATTGATTGTAATACTAGTAATGTCTCGAGTCTAGCAAGAAGAGAAACAAAGATTTTATCACTGCAAAGCAAAAATTGATCCAACTTGGACTCGACAGACTCATGTCCGACAGTGGACATTCTAGACCCTACGAGGACTGATCGACTGCTTCAACATTCGGATGGGAGGAAGGGCATCGCTGCCATCGGTGCGGTGAGGACCCTTCTTGATCTTTTGTCTTTCATAGGTCGTCCTCCTTAGTTTTAGCAATCTGGGCAAGCACCCGGGCCTCTCGCTTGCGAGGAAAAAATATCTTCAAGGGTAGCTCGCTTTCGATGGACACACCATTTGCACTCTGCTGCTGACCCATGGGATATGAACTTCTAGATTCGTGGGCCAAAGTCTTCTCTGCACCGAGCATTTTGGATTCTGAGTCAGATGGACGACTGCTCGGGCACTTGAACTGCTTCCGCCTCATGAATATGGACCACTGAGCGCCGAGAACGAGAGCGCACACCCAACTTGCCGTAACCTTTGCAAAGGTGAAGAGGTGAGAGCGTGTATAGGCAGAGGATATAGAATCTTGAGATGGTACGGGAGAGGGAAGAACGGGAAAGGAGACGGACTCGTGCAACACTTATTAGTCTTCAAGTAGAAATCGGTGTTTTAAGTCCTAGAGTAGGTTGGGAAAGGCTAATCCTTTATTCACGCAATCTAGACATCGGGGGAACCTAGGACACATCATCCACAAATACACCAAATGCGTTGTTTCAAAATTAATAATAGGCGACAGTACCTAAACAAAACCGAAGCATTTATGGGACGAACGAGCAGCCCCAATTTCTGGAGAAATTTGGGCAGCATAACGGCTATTCCTGAAGAATTTCAAGAAAAAATCCGGCATGACCTCTCGTCGGTGCACGTTGACAAAGCGATATGATCTCTCGTTAGAACATGCCGTGGGAACGACATGTCCTCTCGTGAAACCGTGTTGCGTTTGGCAACATGCCCACACGTGCTAGGTTTGGAGGAGGTACGAAAGGCTATTAAGAATTTTGAAACAATTCATTTTAGTGTTTTTGAAAACGTCGTGTCAAAACCAACCGTTTTGGGTGAGGTTTAAATGTGTGGCGCCACCTATAATGCACTAGGGGTATGGGTTTGACATTAGGCGCTCAAGCGTAGGCGAATTTTATGGCCGTCCGCGATGCCGTCAATCACACCCGAGGGTTCTAGATCTACGTGATGTAGTGTGCGGGGATGGCTATGTTCCTTTATTTGAAAAAATGATTGATAATTTTTTTTTATTATTGAAAAGGGGTGATAAAGGAAAAACGACACACACACGCCCCACAGAGATACAATAATCAAGGATCCATAATCGATCATGGGGGACTGCCCCACAATCACAACCTGCACAAAAATCCAACTCCTGCAAGATGACCACCTTCTGTCGCGTGACACAGGATAGCTATGGCATTCCCTGTCGCGTGACAGAAGGATCCATTCCCAGAATCTGAACAGCAATCAAAATCAGCCCCAGCCTCCAAGCACGATGCAACAGATCAACACCAAGCCCCAGCACAGCACAACATCAACAAGGATGGGACACAAGGGGGGAAAGGAATAAAACAAAGCACATAAGATGCATTTACACACATATAATGTCATACACAAAGCACACACAAATGAATGAGAATGATATTGAACATGAACGAAAGTTTGACCCACTTTTTGAAAAACAAGTTTCAAGTAATCCCCAGCAGAGTCGCCACTGAATGAACGCTCGCTGAAATTTATAAAAATAAGAGTCGCCATGCCGTTTTTAAGAGGAAACATTGAAAACCTTTTGTTTAAGAGAAAATGGGTTCGGGGGTCAAGTTACGTGTTGGGAAGAACCGAGAGTTCACCCAACACGCCTCGTTCGTAGACGAGTCTTTCAATCGTTCAACATTCAATCCATTCAAAGTGTGTGCAAAGTGTGTATGACAATATATGTATAAAATGCATAAACGTGCTTTGTTTCATTACTCAACAAGGGGGAAATACAACTTGTAAGCCATTGACTCTGGGAGGCCACGTCCCACTTTACATCAAGGACCGAATACAGATTACAACTGAAACTAGTTTCTGCAGAGGGCACATTATGTCGCGTGACACAGGATCTGAAAGATCAAAGGCGTCGCGTGACACAACAAGGCACTTTGCAGAGACTTTACAATTTGAGCACTGATCTAACAGAAACCAAACCAAATCCCAACACAATACCACAACAGCTCAGATATCAATGAACTTACAATAGATTGACCAAGGGGATGTGGATATAGGGAGATCCACACTCCCTTGGCCAATAAACAACAAATCCCACAATATCACATAATGAATATCAACAACACCAAGCAAAGCAATTAAACAGAGAGATCGGCAGTTGGGACTTGATAATCGGGGACGGATAGAGTATAATTACCAAGTCCGGGGGATAAATTGCAACGAGACAAATAATAGTAAATGCGAGAGAGATAGAAATGGATCGTTACCCTCGTAGTCCACAAATTCGATACCAAGTTAGGTATCGAATTCTTCACTCAGCTTCACGGAACAGAATGAGCTCAGGTTCCCAGATCGAGCAGCTTGGCGATTCCCAGTAGTGCGTTGAATTGGCTTGGAACAGACTTGGCAGCAAGGGAAGGGCAATCGGCAATTGGTTGTGCAACGGTGGATTACGAGCTTGGGCTTAGAACAGGGAGGAGTTGGTGATTAACGGCTTGGAATTGGAACAGGGACGACAGTTGAGGAGCGGTGGTGTGGTTGACGGCTTAGATGCAGGGGAAGCGATTGTGGTTGTTGTTAGGTTTGGGTTGTCGCCGGTTAATTGGAGGTTGAGGTGGGTTGTTTTCCGGTGAGGAAGAGGGATTATAATTGGAGTTTTGGGTCACTGATTTAGAGGGAGAAGGCGATGGTGGTGAACGGCTTTGGGAGAGACAGAGGACGGCGATGTGGTGGTTATGGGCGATTCGGTTTATTGGTTGTTTGGGTGGAGATGAATAGAGCGGTGATGGAGATTGGGTTTGGGCGTTGGTTAACGGTGGTAATTGAGATGGAGAGAGGTCGATGGTGTTGGATTTGGGTGAGGGAGGAGCTTGCCTGAGGTCGCCGGTGAAGGGGGGAGAAGGAGAGCTTGGATTGAGGTTCAATTGGTTATTGGATGAGGTTTGGCCGGAGAGGAGGTTGGAGGGAAGGTTGGTTGTCGCCGGTGAAGGAGAGGCACCTGGTTCCTGCGTAATATGCGTATAGAGAGAGAGAGGAGAGAGAGAGTGGATCTGAGAGTTGTTGTGTGTGTGAATTATGAGAAGCCCCCTTGACAAAATAACAGCATTGGATATTTATACTTAGATTTGGAAATTGGATTATTTGGTCGCACGACCTAACGAATCCAATTTCCATGCCTCAAGTTGTCGCACGACTGGGAATGCCAATAACCAATTCTGGCGCCAAAACCAGATTCTGGAACATTCCGGGTTAATACCCAAAAGGTCTAAACTGATTAATTCCTTTTAGGTCCTTTTGTCCGGGAAAAATACTAAAATATACTTCCTTCGCGGGAAACTTATAAAAAGTTCCCAGAAGTCTCGGAACGGACCGGGAATTTACCAAAACGCCCTTTAGAGCGATTTTATCATTTAAAATGCACCTAAAAAGGATCGCGAATTGGATTGGCGTACTTACAGTGACTTATGGTGGTGGAGGCAAGAGTGAAATAGTTGGTAAAGGAACACTGGATATTGTTGGTTTTCCTCCTTTGAAAAATGTCTTGCACGTAGATGGTTTACTTGCTAATTTAATTAGCATTAGCCAATTATGTGATGACAATTTGGAGGTAAAATTCAATAAAAATACCTGTGAAGTGTTTGATAACACTAACTTTTGTGTCATGACTGGAATAAGATCAAGTGATAATTGCTATCTGGTTGGTAATAAATCAGTGTGCAATTTGACAAAACTTGATGATATTAGGTTATGGCATCAAAAGTTAGGTCATTCTCATTATAGGAATCTTGAGAAGATTATCAAACATAATGCTGTCAAAGGTGTTCCTAAACTAGACCTCAAAGACACCGTGATGTGTGGTGACTGTCAAAAGGGTAAGCAAACTCGTGTTGCTCACAGTGTTGAACAACACAATGAGCAACACTCAGAAACAACACATTGTTTTCAGCTTCTACATATGGACTTGATGGGTCCTATTGAGGTAGAAAGCTTGGGAGGTAAGAAGTATGTTTATGTGATAGTTGATGATTTTTCGAGGTTTACATGGGTGTATTTCTTAAGAGAAAAATCTGAAACTTTTGATAAATTTACTCACTTAGTTTCTAAAATCAAAAACATGTTTTGTTCTCCTATTTTTAGAATAAGGTCAGATCATGGTAGAGAGTTTGAAAACATCTCCTTTGCTACATTTTGTAGTAAAAAGGGGATACACCATGAATTTTCAGCATCCAAAACACCACAACAAAATGGTGTTGCTGAATGGAAAAATAGGACTTTAATGGAGATGGCTCGTGTTATGCTAATTGCTAGAAATATTTCTAAAGGTTTTTGGGCCGAAGCATTAAACACAGCTTGTCACACTACGAATAGAGTTTTCTTAAGACCCGGTACAACTATGACACCCTATGAGATTTTAAATGGAAAGAAACCTACGGTTCACTATTTTCATGTATTTGGGTGTTTGTGCTACATTTTAAATGACCGGGAATACTTAGGAAAACTTGATTCTAAGAGTGACAAAGCCATTTTTCTGGGCTACTCTCAAAACAGTCATGCTTGTCGTGTCTATAATTTGAGGTTAAAAGTAATTCAAGAATCGGTAAATATTGAATTTAACGATTACTTGAGTGCTACAGGAGAACCAGCTGATAATATACCTCTGACCTTGCTGGAAGAAGTCGAACAGAGGGCTGGAACAGAAGCTGATTCGTCCGGTGCAGCCACAGATTCAAGTGTTGCCCCGAGTGTTGCCCCTGAAATGGCAACACCTGAGGCAACACAGGAAAACAGAACAGTGGCTGGAAATTCTAAGAGCAGTGACTCAGAAGAAGAAGATGGATTGGTGTACCATCAAGGCAGGAGAGATCCCCCAGATCGTATTAGAAATTATCATCCCATTACTCAAGTAATTGGTGATGTTAATGAAGGGGTTCGAACAAGAAATAAGGAGCCAGTAGACTACAAAGATATGGTTAGGTATGTGTGTATGTCCTCCACATACTCTCAGGTAAAATACTCCTGTTTCGTTTCCTCTCTTGAATCAAAAAATGTGATTGAGGCCTTAAATGATAAATTCTGGATTCAAGCTATGCAAGAAGAGCTTGAACAATTTACCCGTAACGAGGTTTGGTGTTTAGTTCCACGTCCTTTAAATACTAACATTATTGGAACTAAATAGATTTACAAAAACAAATCTGATGAATTGGGTAATATTGTTCGTAATAAAGCTCGTCTTGTGGCTCAAGGCTATACACAAGTGGAAGGAATCGACTTTGACGAGACCTTTGCACCTGTGGCTAGAATTGAGTCAATAAGACTTCTTCTTGCTATAGCCTGTTATCTCAAAATCACATTGCACCAAATGGATGTCAAAGCGGCTTTCTTGAATGGGTACTTAGATAAAGAGATCTATGTTGAGCAACCTAAAGGGTTTGAAGACCCATTCCACCCAGACCAAGTATACAGACTTGATAAAGCCTTATATGGCTTGAAACAAGCTCCTCGTGCATGGTATGGGCGTCTAACAAGTTTCCTTCTGGAATATGGATTTGTTAGAGGAGAAACCGATAGGACATTATTTATTCTTAGGGAAAATAAAGAGCTTGTCATTGCTCAGATCTATGTTGATGATATAGTTTATGGTTCCACATCTAAAACATGTTTACAAAATTTTGTGGAAGCTATGACATCAACATTCGAGATGAGCATGATAGTAGAACTTAATTATTTCCTAGGATTGCAGGTGAAACAATCAAATGATGGAATCTTTATCACACAGAGCAAGTATGCTAAGAGTCTGGTGAAAAGATTTGGATTGGAGAGTGCAAGGAGCTCTAAAATACCTATGGGATCATCTCTTAAGGTAACCAAAGATCAGGCAGGGGAGGATGTTGACCCTACTCTGTATAGATCCATGATAGGTAGTCTTCTTTATCTTACTGCCAGTCGTCCCGATACAATGTTCAGCGTAGGTGTTTGTGCTAGATATCAATCTGCTCCTAAAATTTCACACCTAAATGCTGTCAAGAAAATTATCAAGTATGTGTCTGGGACAAGTGAATTGGGAATCTGGTTCACCAAAGATACTAATACCAACTTAGTTGGTTTTAGTGACTCTGATTGGGCAGGGGATATAGATGACAGAAAGAGTACTAGTGGGGGTTGTTTTTTCTTGGGTAATAATCTAGTGTCATGGTACAGTCGCAAGCAAAACTGTGTTTCTCTCTCGGCTATTTGAATACGAATATGTGGCGTAGGGAGTTGTTGTTCACAACTAATATGGTTTAAACACATGCTTGACGACTATGGTCTTGATAGTAATATCTTGACCATGTATTGTGACAATTTGAGTGCCATAAATATTTCCAAAAACCCTGTACAACACTCACGCACTAAGCACATTGATATCCGCCATCATTTTTTGAGAGATTTAGTAGAAAAAGAATTGATCCAAATAGAGCATATTGATACAAAACATCAACTTGCTGATATTTTGACCAAAGCCTTGGACCATGAGAGATTTTCAAGTTTGAAAAAATCTCTTGGTTTATGTTTTCTATAAATCTGTTAGTGTTGCCGTCAGTGTTGCCAACACTGTCAGCAACACTTTGTATGAGTTGTATATTATTTAAAAAAAAAAAATTTTATTATATATATTTAGTTAGTTTAATCCCAAATGGGGGGCATTTACTGACCTTTTTGTTCTAGTATGTGTACATTCTTAAGGTTAACATTTTTCTTAAAATACCCCTTTGTGCTTAAAGTGACAAAGTCACTTATATTATGTTGATATTGAAAAAAAAAAAGAAAAGAAAAAAGGCAAAGCATGTTAAAATATCCCCAAAGGGAGTATAATGTAGTTGTTTTATACTAAGTATTAGGGACATGGAGCTCGCTACTACAGTGTACCCTACTTGAAAGGTATAAAACTTACTACATATAGCTTTACACATTTATAAAAAACTCGGGGCACGGAGCTCGCTACTACGATGCTTCCTTGTAAATAAAGAATGTGTAAAGCTTGCTTAAAAATTGCCTAAGAAATGATATGTTATATATGTTGAAAAAATATCAAGGGGATTTTATTCAAAATGTTGCCTTGTGTGTCACGCAATATTGCTAGTAACACATTAGTAGTTGCTACATTAATTTTTTTTATTTTCTTGTTTTTGTTTTTGTTAATTAAATTTTAAATTTCCAAAAGTCTATTTTCTTACATTTAGAGTTTGTGAAATTTAAAAGGTTTTTAGCAAAAATATTTATTTTGTCTAACTAAGTGTAATTTTATAAATATCTATTTTTTAAAATTCATCTCTTTGAATTTTGAAAAACTCAATTTTATGGATATTGCTAAAATTATGTTTAGTTGTTATATTAAAAATTATAAAAATTAAAAAAAAAAAATTGGATTTTTTCAAAAATGGCGGATAACTTGGCTTGAGTTTGTTGGGATAAAATGGATAAAAGGTTTTAAATTTGATTTGACTATGTCAAATCAACTTAAAACCCTTTACTATTCACTCTTTAAACCCCTTACTAAACCCTCTCTCTCTCTCACCGTGCTCTCTCTCTCTCTAGGCGGAAAACACAAAACCATTCCCCTGTCCTTCTTCTTCGTCGTTCTTCTCCAAAATTCCATGGCAAGCCCTAAAAATTCTTCCCAAATTTCGTCACCCATGGAGATTTCGCCCTTAGCTCCCTCTAGTGTCGCCTCCAATGTCGCCGTCCCCATGGAGATATCCCCTGCGACATTCTCGGCCACACCCACAACCTCACCATCCTTGGAAATTGTTGTTTATGATCCATCTAAAATTCCAATTCCCATCAACCTTCCAGAAGCTACCCCATCCACAGAGCTCACCTTCGCCCCTCAAAAGAAGACCAAGAAGAGAAAGGCGGTTGATGCCTCGAGCTCTTTTAGGGGTGGAGTGCGTCGACAATCTGAGAGGATCAAAACTCTCTTCAGGTCGAAGATACCATCTAACACAACTGATGATCCGGTAAATGTGGATGATTCTTCAAGCTCTTCGCTCAACATTTCGTCCGAGGAAGGTTCGGACCCAGCTTTTAAAGAAACAAAGGAGCCCTCATCAACTTCTGATGAAGATGAAGATGCTTGGTTGGAAGAGGAGGAAACCCTTGCTGAAGCTCAGTCCAAGATCAAGAAGAAACAGAAAATTTCTGATGGTGTCGCCCCAAGTGTTGCCGATGCAATGGCAACACCTGAAGCAACACCTGCTGCCAAGTCCAAAGCACCGTCGAGTTCTCCTTCGTATTCTCCCATTTCATGGCCTGGGGTACACACTCCTTCTCCCTCTCAGGATGCAAAGTCAGATTATGAGTCTTTTGGATATTATGAACGTCCATTTCTTCCGAGGAATTTTATAGTGATGCAAGCTTACATAAGTTTGTTCAAGATTCTGATAAGAAAATTCTGAATGAAAGAAATATGTATGTGACTCAATTCAAGGAGTTAGGAGTGTATCAGTTTTTGCAAGATAGAAACTTTTTACCTACAGTGGTAAAAGTGTCATCCTACATTGAAAGCGTGGTTAGGAATTTTTATGCTCATCTTAGGGATAATATTGATGATAGGAATACCCCTCATTATGGAAAGATCTTTGTTAGGGGCAATATCTATGATTTTAATCCCTTAATCATCAATAAAGCCTTCGGCCTCCCTAATGTCGAAGATGAGAGCTTGGAATATGATCCTAATACCTTAGCCACCTTTTTAACTGGAGGGAGAATTACCATTTGGTCTGATCACTTTAAGTCTACCCATCTCACTTCTTTGTTTAGCGTGCTCCACAAGATATGTATAACAAATTGGCTTCCTACGGCAAACGAGAACACGGTCACTTTTGAGCAAGCTAATTTGTTGTACAAACTAGGCAAGAAACAAAGAGTTAACTTTGGGAGACTTGTATTTGCTCACCTTGCTGCATGGGCTAAGAAGAAAAAGACTTCCTCCTTCATATTTCCTTCCCTTATTTTCCATGTTCTCATGTACCAAAACCTTAAGCCTTGGAATGGTGATAATATCTCTGAAAAGCCTGTTTACTACAGAATTACAAAGCACTTTACTGAAGGTGATAGGCACAGGGATTTACCTTGGGTTTTGGTTACAAATGCTCCTCCAATTGCTGCCCCTGCTACCAGTGTCGCCCCAAGTGTCGCCCCTGAAACTGGCAACACTTCTGGCAACACTGCTCCTGTAATGGTTGATGCTGCTATGGTACTTAATTTTTTCAATGGTCAAGTGAAGCACATTGACTCAGTAATTCAGGGATGGTTGGATATGCGTACTGACATGATGAAAATGGTGGATATGATTTCTTCCAAAATAGGGGGAGATCGGCCACCAAGGCGTGATGATGGAGCTGGAGATGGAGTTGGGCCAAGTGGTACAGCAGAGGGAGGTGAAGGAGCTGAAAATGCAGGTTAAAGGTGGTTGGTTCGAATGGTTTTTGATTTTGGTGGTTTGGAACAAAAACAATTTTATTTGTTTTATTTTGGTTTGTAATGCTTAAACAATTTCTATTTCTGTTTTTTTTCTTTGTTTCAGCTGGAATTTTCTTCAAAACATGATGGATGGTTTTTTTGTTTATGGTTGGATGGTTGTTTAGAATTTAATAATTATTTTCTTTAGTTATTAAATTTCGTATTAAGGGGGAGATTTTGTGAAATTATGAGACTTCAATTGTCTGAAGGTTGATGTTGCCACTCTTGTGAGTGTGATACTTGGATTGAAAAATATTTTCAACATTGCTTGAAGATTGATGTTGCCTCTATTAAAATCTCGTGGCATTTTTTTGATTTTTAGTTAAGGTAGTCTAACTGTTTTTTTGAAATGATCATCACGTTGGTATTTTGTGAAGAAATCAGTAACTAAGGGGGAGATTGTTAATGTTAAGATCATGTGTTGCCATGAATGTTATCCCAAGTGTTGCAAACCAGTGTTGCCACTGGTGTTGCCACAAGTGTTGCCATTTGGAATTGGCGACACTGAGTTAGTTACTGTATTTTTCACAAATATTAATGGGTAAATTAATGTTTATATAACAGTAGTTAGTCACCTTAAAATGAGCTTGAAAACAGCAACAGAATCTGCCCAGGCGAGAGTTACGAGAAGAAGGAGTAATTAACAAATAAACATGTGTTTATTTGTTTAATTAATGACCAAGCAAAGAGATATTTTATTCAGCTATTCAGGGGGAGAACAAGTCAGAGTACAAGACATCCAAAGCTGAGAGGTACAAGCAAGAGAAGCAAGAGAAGACTAGGTCTCCTACAAAAGAGGCGAGTGGCTATTTTGGAGGAAACAAACTCCAAGCTGTTGCTGATCATTTTGAGTAGGCTCCAAGACTTTGTGGCCTATAAATAGTGCAGTGGATCTTCATTGAAGATCATCCAATTCAGAAAATGCAAATCTGCACAAGAAGTAGAATTCTGCTCTCAAGTGTTGCCATTCAGTGTCGGCAACACTCTGTCCAACACTCGAGAATTTCATATAGATTTTTATATTTTTGTGAGGTTTTGAGTGTTCATTTTCAGAGAGAATTCGTGTATATGTTGTTCCTTATATCATGGTTCGTTTATCATTAAGGAACTTCTTCGACCTTGTATTGAATTCATATTATTAATAGAAAGGTCTTGCCTTCTTGGCACCCATCAAGTTATATATTTATATAACTTGATAAAAATTATATTCTTGTGTATTGCTTTAATTCTTCCGCTGCAATTTATATTTATTTCTATTGATTTGTGTTTTTCTAGAATTGGTGGATGTGTTGTTGTTAGTGTTGCCAACACTAAAGACAACACTTGTGAGTTTCGTCTCACCTTGTGAGTTTCACCTCACTTGTTCTAAGCCATAGACAATTTCAGGGTTTATCCGTCCCAGTGTGTCCCCGTGGGGGGCTCCTGTTTTATTTGTCCGAAAGAAAGATGGTACTTCAAGATTGTGTATCGACTACCGTCTGTTGAACCAAGCAACCATCAAGAATAAATATCCTCTCCCGCACATTGATAACTTGTTTGATCAGCTTCAAGGTTCCGTTATTTACTCAAAGCTTGATTTGAGAAGCGGATACCATCAGTTGAAGATTAGGCCCGATGATATTTCCAAAACAGCTTTCAGGACAAGATATGCTCACTATGAGTTCGTGGTTATGCCTTTTGGGTTGACTAACGCTCCGGCCGTATTTATGGATATGATGAACCGTATCTTCAAGCCGTACCTTGATAGCTTCGTCGTGGTGTTCATCGACGACATTATTGTATATTCTAAGTCCCGGGATAAACATGAGACTCATTTGAGGATTTTTCTTTCTCTTCTTCGTGAGAAGCAATTGTTCGCCAAATTCAGCAAGTGCGAGTTTTGGTTAAAACAGATATCTTTCTTGGGGCATGTGGTGTCTAGTTTGGGAATATCCGTTGATCCTTCCAGGATTGAAGTCGTTGTCAATTGGAAGCAACCTTCAACTGTGACTGAGGCTCGTAGCTTTCTGGGGTTAACGGGGTACTACAGAAGGTTCATTGAAGGGTTTTCTCGTATTGCAACTCCGTTAACTCGATTGACTCAGAAAGATGTATCTTTTGTGTGGAATTCCAAGTGTGAAGCTAGTTTTGAAGAGTTGAAGAAAAGATTGACATCAGCTCCCGTTCTTACCCTTCCAGACGGTTGCGAGAATTTTGTCATTTTCAGTGACGCCTCGAAGGAGGGCTTGGGATGTGTGTTGATGCAAGGGGGGAAAGTGATTGCGTATGCTTTTCGGAAGTTGTCACCAGCTGAACAGAATTATCCTACCCACGACATGGAATTGGCTGCGATTATCTTTGCGTTGCACAAGTGGAAACATTATCTTTACGGAGCAAGATTTGAGATTTTCACGGACCATAAGAGCTTGAAGTATCTATTTACACAAAAGGAGTTGCATAACCGGCAAATAAGATGGTTAGAGTTCTTGAAGGACTTCGATTGCGTGATTTCATATCATCCGGGGAAGGCCAATGTTGTTGCGGATGCGATTAGCCGAAAGGCTTACTTGTCAAATTTGAGTTCCCGAGAGTCAAGACATGAGTTGATTTTTGTGAATGTTCGAGCCGTTCCAACTTTATATGGAGATTTGATGGAAGCTCAATCAATTGATCCGGAATTGAAGAAAATATTGGGAAAAGTTCAAGATGGTAAAGCCGGGGATTTTGCGTTGAATAGAGATGGACTCCTAACTTTCCAAGGCCGGATTTGTGTTCCTTCATCACCGGAGATCAAGAAACGTATATTATAGGATGGTCATAAGTCCAAGTTCGCCATTCATCCGGGTAGCACGAAGATGTACCAAGACTTGAAACGAGGATATTGGTGGAATGGGATGAAGAGAGAGATAGCGGATTTCGTATCTAAGTACCTAACATGTCAACAAGTCAAGGCCGAGCATCAAAGACCGGCGAGGCTACTTCAACCACTAGACATTCCGGAGTGGAAATGGGAAGGGATTTCAATGGATTTTGTATCGGGTTTGCCTCTTACCTCGAAGAAGATGGATGCCATTTGGGTTATCGTGGATAGACTGACGAAATCGGCTTACTTTCTTCCCGTGTCAACTAAGTTCTCGATAGAGAGGTTAGCTCAGTTGTATATGAAGGAAATTGTTAGACTCCACGGGGTTCCAGTTAGCATTGTTTCAGATAGAGACTCGAGGTTCACTTCGAGATTTTGGAGGGCGTTACATGAAGCTTTGGGTTCCATGTTATGTTTCAGCACGGCGTTTCATCCTCAGACAGATGGGCAGACGGAACGAACTATTCAGATACTTGAGGATATTCTTAGAGCTTGTGTGATGGATTTTCAATTATCATGGGAGGATCATCTACCGTTGGTTGAGTACGCCTACAACAACAGTTATCAATCTAGCATTGAGATGGCTCCTTATGAAGCGTTGTATGGTAGGAAGTGTAGATCGCCTATGTGTTGGGATGAAGTGGGTGAAGCCAAGCTTTAGGGTCCGGATTTGGTTAGGGATTCGACGGAGAAAATCAAGGTGATCCGAGATAGGTTGAAGACGGCTCAGAGTAGACAGAAGAGCTACGCCGATAACCGAAGACGGGACTTATCTTTCCAAGTTGGTGATTTGGTTTTCTTGAAAATTTCTCCGAGGACCGGGATTAAAAGGTTTGGGAACAAAGGAAAACTAGCTCCAAGGTTCGTAGGACCGTTTGAGATTTTAGAGAAGATTGGGGATCTAGCCTACCGTTTAGAATTGCCTCCATCTTTCTCTTTGCTTCATGACGTTTTCCATGTGTCGATGTTGAGGAAATATTGTCACGATCCTTCTCACATTTTGAGTTCACCTCCCGAAGAGATTCAAGCCGATATGTCCTATGTTGAAGAGCCTTTGCGAATATTAGAGTTCCAAGTTAAAGAGTTGAGAACGAAAAGTATCCCGGTAGTGAAAGTGTTATGGATGAATCATACTATTGAAGAGGCTACGTCGGAGTTAGAGTCGGAGATGAGGGAGAAGTATCCTTCGTTGTTTGAGAATGCAAGTAAGTTTACCTAAAATTCGGGGCGATTTTTCTTTAAGGGGGAGTGAGTGTCACGACCCTAAAACTAGGCACTATTTTATCACTCATTGAGCACGTGGGGTTTGGGTGGTAATATTTCATTTTATGCCTTTTATGCAATATGTTAAGTTTATGTGCTCAAATATGTTTTTAACTAACTTATGTGGAGTTAGGATGAAATTGAATTAAATTAAATGATAAAGGGACTAAAGGGAATAAACTATAAAGTGTAAAATGATTTTATAATAATTGGAAATTTTTATTAAAATAATTTTAGTAGGTTGAGGTGCTTAGTTGTATAATGAGATAGTTAAGGTTGTTATTTGAAGGTTCAAGCTTAGAGGAGCTTTTGTGTACATAAGGTGATAACTATCCATGGAAATTTAAAAAGAAAATATTATTCATTTCCTTCCTCAGTAATTAATCTTTCTTCTTCAAAAGCATTCCCATGGAGAAAGAAAGACAAACCCTAACCACCCTAATATAAATTCTACAACCTTCGTTACTTCTTCGATTTCAAAACAAAGGGCGGATTCTTGTTCGTAGTGGCGAGGGGATCGTTTAGAGCCGGTCAATTAATTATTTCATTTTTCACTATTTCGGTAAGTTATTATGGATTCCTTTCAAAACTTGGGCATTCTTTGATTTTGTTGTTATTAATGTTTATAAATAAGTTTTGTTAAAGTGGAACAACTATTACTTGGTAAGCATGGTTTTGGAAAAGTGGAATTGAAATGGTTATGGGGGTGGTTGAAATATCAAGAAAATGGGTTGTTAGTCATATTATGGTAATAATTCTTTGATACCTCTAGTTGCATGTCAATTTGACCTAGAGGATGGTGTTAAAATGGTGTTGGTTGGTGTTGGATTGGAGTGGATAGAGTATGGAATGGTTTGGGTTTGGTATTGTGGTTATTTGGTACTGATTTGTACCACCTTAAAACAGAGTAATATGAGGTCTATGTTAATTTGGCTTGGTGACTGATGTGGTACAAATTCGTTCGAATTACCGGGCGATGGCACGACTCGTGCTCTGGGGCACGATTCGGGCACGAGTCGTCTCCTGGAATTGGCCTAAGTCGTGCCTCATAGGGACGAGTGTTTCTGATGGGGGTTATAAGGGGCACGAGTCGTGCCCTCCCCTGCAGTCTCTGAAGCTTTTTCTAAGGCATAGAAACCTATTCAACCTAGAACCAAAGTGAACCCTCTTTAACTTAGATTAAAGTAGAACACTTCAGCTATACAATGATGTCTTACTTGAGTAAAATGGAATAGTGGAAGTACTTTAAATATTGTTCGGAAAATGCTTGACAACCTTGATTCGTTACTTAACAAAAGTGAATCTAACTTGGTAAATGGAACTTGGACCTTTATAGAGGTTATATATTATTTCATATTGTTCATGTAGGGTTGGTTGGTGATAACTTGTACCCTCATTTGAGTTCATATGCATTGATTGTATATATATATAGTGTATAACATGAATGTTGCACTATATTATTGATTGAACATGAGTATGCTTTACCATGTTGTTATATTCTCATTCCTTTGGTGGATTTTATTTCAAGTATCTACTATGTGCTTGAACTTGTGTTAAATCAGCTGATGTTTAGGGGTATAATGTAATACGATCAATTACGAAAAGTGTGACCTAATGTGATCGGATTACGTTATACCTGTGACTGTCCCCTTCTGTGGCCACAGATTGGGGTTATAGCATCTGTATTGAGCCAAAAGCCTTAAAGAGTTGCTAGTATCTTATATGGTTCCCTGAAAAACGGGTCTTGTAAGATGTGAATATGCCTAAGCAGTTCACTAGAGAGGAGTTATTATAATAGCTCTCTCCGTTATATGTTATTGGTTCTGGTGGAGTTTTATCTTCCAATATTGTACGACTTATTGGTCAGACGGCAAAAGGTAAACCAAGGTAATGGAATGTGTTTACGGCTTTTCCAACGTGTTATATGCACCTTATATGTGTTGCATCTTACTTGGCATATTGTACATTCATAATAGCTTATTAAGATTTCTTCTCACCCTTCTCCCTTTAATGTTTTAGATCGGACTGAGACAGGAGGACCCGGCCAGTGAGTACGGTGCGGAGTTTGTACTGGTATTTTGGGTTGTCGGGTATGTTTATTTTTAGATGGGTTGTATTTTGGTTGTTACTCCTTTGTTGGAGTTTGTTGATAAACAAGTTATGTAAATGGGTGATTTGTGAACTTGAACTTTTGTAAATATGGTAGCTAAGTTAGTTAGTTGTTTAAAGTTGGGTTAGATGGGAACTTTTGTAAATATGTGTAAATAAGTTGGTTTGAAGTTTGTTAAATGTTTACCCCTTTTCCTCCAAGTGGAGATGTTCCAAGTTTGTATTTGAATGTTAAGGTTAAAGTTAGTTTTTTTTCAAGTTAAGTCAAATGTTTTAAAAAATTACATGTGGTCTTTCGTAGTTTGGACGCTCCGGCTCGGGACACGTGTTAGGTTCCGGGTTGGGTGCGCACAAAAATCCTAGATGTAATGATTTTATTGGTGTTTTTAGTTAAAATGTAGCCGGTCTACTATCGATACAACTAATAAAATATCGCCACCTCATTTTGTGATTAGGATTTTGTGAATTTATTTTGTGCTTTGAGCATTGAACTCTCTATATATATTTATATATAAAGAAGGAAAAAAGTATTCAATGTTTCGATAATGACTTTGAAGTAATCTTTTTCAGAATTTGTTTGGTAATTTTTTTTGGAGGAAGCTATTGTGTGGGTTTTAAATACATTTAAACTGGAAAAAAGGGCCCCTCGGATGTCGCTCACTCCATCGAATACTAGAATTCCTTTCAATTTTGAACGTCGTCAATTTCTCTTTATTTATGTCATGTCTATAAACAAAAGTCTGGGACAATTTCTATCTACAGTTAAATTCTTTTAAAGAATCATATTTTCGGTTATGGACAGCTTTATTTGCTTTATTTAGAGTCACCAATCCAAATAGACTTCATATTTGGATATCTAATTTTGAAGAAGACAGTTTAACCAACAATTGTACTACGAATGTGGTGTTTAGGAAATTTTTCAAAATGTGTAATTCATATCTTCTATCACTTTTTAATAATTTCTTTCTTAAAACATATATGAGTGTGTGCGTATGTGTTGTCTCAATGAAGATCAATACTATGGAATTTCTTAAGTATTGTTTACAAATGTATATCAACCAATTTAATTTGTACTGTTGTTTCTTTATTTACTTATTTAGTTTAATTCTTTTTTCATTCTTAACTATAAAATTTATAAATCGTCGTGCATCGCACGGGTGATACACTAACTAGTTAGACTAATAAAAAGAGTGAGTATCAAAGAAAAAAAGATTTTACTAAAAAATTACCTACAGGGCATTGCCAATAATGTCTCCAGTATAGTTAAGGGATGATGCAATTACATTCAGAGCCTTCTGCAATTCAGGGTTATCAGCCTTTCGACAGATTTCGAGTGTGTTAGTGACGGATTTCAGGTGACTGAAATTCGTTATTATTCTAATAGGGGAAAATGAAAAATAAAAATACAGTATGTCAAGTTACAAGGTCGTCATCAAGTTTTGATGTTTAGATACATGGAAATTTAACTGATGATTCTGAATATGGGTCAAGGCCTCTAGCTAAGAACTTCTTACCATGTATGAATTAATTAATCAAGCAGTCACATGAAAATGAATTAAAAGCAAAAATGTTGGTCTTTATCAACTATATTGAGTGTAAGAATATAGAAGACAAATACTTTGGGGCTAATACGCAATTTAAGTTCAGAATTTTCCTCTTTCATAGCACTCAACCTCTTGTTTTGATTTGGCTTGTGACCTCGAACATAACAAGATAAACGTAAAATCTAGGGAAAAACGCGTTTCTCCATAAGTTATGGAGAAACGGGTTACGGGTATCCAGAAGCTATTGAAAGGATATCCAGAAACTTTTTGTATTGGCCATGACCTTGTCCCATGGTTACTTCTGGATATCAGTCTCAAAGGTTCTGAATATCCAGAACCCTTTGAAAGGATATCCAGAAGCTTATGAAAGTGATATCCAGAAACCTTCAAAATGATATCCAGAAACTTTCAAAATGTTTCTGGATATTCATTTGATGGTTTCTGGATATACATTTGAAGGTGTCTGGATATCCAGAAACCTTCAATAAGCATTTTCTGGTCTTGATCTTGGATTTGACTTCAAATATGTTTCTGGATATTCATTTGATGGTTTCTGGATATACATTTGAAGGTTTCTGGATATCCAGAAACCTTCAATAAGCAATTTGTGGTCTTGGCATTGGATTTGGCGTCAAATCTATTTTTTCTGGATATCCGTCCAAAGGCTTCTGGATATCCGTTACAAAGCTTCTGGATATCCAGAACCCTTTGAGACTGATATCCAGAAATTTTCTTCTGGTTATCAAACGTATAGCTTCTGGCTATTAAAAACGTGTTTCTCCATAGTTATGGAGAAACGCGTTTCTCAGCAGACCTACTCCAAGATAAATCTGATGGCGAAACCCCCAAACCATACATATGAACCCTACCATTTTTATCGCTACCCATAACTTGAGCAAACACGTCATTATGGATTGTAGTGTCAAGTTTTTCATTCGGATTCTCATTTAACAACTTTCTTACACTGATGTTGTAATAAGAAAATCAAATGGCGCTAATACTTAATACAATTATGCATCATGTGAAAATAATAAAGAGAAAAAAATAAATAGGTAAAACTCACTATTACATCGTCCAAAGCTCCACCATCGGTGACTCCATCCTTTCTCTTGTAGCAAGTTTTAAATAAGTGTGCCCATGGAGAAATTTGTTGTTCATTTTAGTTTTCTACAAGTTCATGTAACCAACAAAGTTTATATTTTATTTGAAAAATACTTTTGAGTATTAATAGAATAAGTATAAGTATAAAACCTCCTGAGCTGGAATACGAGCAAAGCTTTTTGTTAAAATTAAAAATAAATAAATTTATGTAATTTGTAAAATTATAAAAATAACAAAATATAATGGAGGAAGAAAAAAAAGGTGGAACATTGAAATTTAAGACCTATTAATAAATATAGGGGAATTATTTGGTCCAAACTTCAAAAACTAATCAATGACAACTTTTTAGAATACCAAGGTTGTTTACACTATTTTTTTTTATTTGGTAGTGTAAATAGTAGCACCTTTTTTTTTTCACACTACCTTGTTCTTTTTCTGTGCACGATATAGGGAAACGTAGTCTACCTGTGCAAGATATAGGAAAATGTAGTCTGCCTATTACTACCGATAGTTGACTTTATCTAATTAATATTTTTTTGTTTCAAAATAAATATAGTTGGGAGTTAGTGAGTTTACAATATAAATCTTTCACTTTTCATTCTAATTCAATTCTTCTATTATTAAAACATATACATACACTAGTAAAAGCCCGTGTCCGAGGACACGTGTGTTTTTTTTTTTTTTAATTTAAAAAAAAATAAAAAATTTTAAAGGGTAAAATAGGAAAGGGACAACTTAGTAATGGGAAATTTGGCATTTGATACAGTTCATAGTACTTTCACACACCTCTACCATTTATACTATAGATATATATTACTAGTGATATTTTAAATTTCTAAAAATAAAATATAAATTTTGAGAAAATGAAGAACTGGAGAGAAGATCAATGGTTTAATGAGTCGAGTGATAAGGTATTTTTAGTTTAATATTTTTTACAATTTATTTTTTTATATTTGAAATAGTACATTTTATTTTATTTATTATTACTAATTTGGTTCTTATATGTTTTAATATGTGTTTATTTAGGAGAATGACAAACTATCTCAAGGTGATAAAAATGAAAATGAGAATGAATCGGATGTCAATGACACATGCAAAATTTCTATCGATACGGTTTAATATTTATCTCGATTAATATATATTTGAGTTTTATAAATATTTCTATTCTCAAAATGTATTTTTTTATGCAAATAATACTCGATATAATATTTATCTCATATAATATAATATACATATATATATATGTGTGTGTGTGTGTGTATATATATATATATATATATATATAAATAAAAATATATATATATATATATATATAAAAATATATATATACATATATATATATATATATATATATATATATATATATATATATAAATAAAAATATATATATATATATATATATATATATATATATATATACATATATATATATATATATATATATATATATACATATATATATATATATATATATATATATACATATATATATATATATATATATATATATATATATATATATATATATATATATGTGTGTGTGTGTGTATATATATGCATGATACAGTATGATAACACACAAATTGATCAAGCGGGACAAGCAAGGAGATCAAAATCAGGAGCTAAGTTAGGATTTGATTTTAACTATTTTTATTTGTTAATATTTTATTATTTTCGAAATTTATTTTATATAGGTAATATTTTTATGATTAAAAGTAGATTAGGGTTTTATATTAATGTTTTATTGATTGATTACGTTACTATATAGACTAGGGTTATTTTGGAAAGTTTTTGACTTGTTTTTCAAGTCCTAGGGTCACTATATAATTAGGCTCAATTGTAATTCCGAAAATCAGTGGTTGATTATTGAATAAAAAAAATAAAGGAAAAGCTGAGGCTTTCTTTATCTAGGGTTTGTAACCCATTGTTTCTGGTTCTTTTCCGTTCGGTATCAATCTCAAGGCTTCGTTCGACATCATTTGGTATCAGATTCCAGGACGAGGGTATCGATATTGATGGCCGAACGAGGGCGTGGTGTTCGCGGCGGAAGAGATGTTCGTGGAAGGAACCGTGGAGCGGATTCCCATCAGGACGATCTTCATCGCAAACGTGACCTTCGTGATATTGAGGTAGACGAAATGCGAAAGCAGATTCAACAGCTCCATAATATTCAGGCACACGTGGAAGAGGCCATGATGCATCCACCGGCTATGGGTTCTGATTCTGAGGTATTATCCGAGGACATGGAGTTTCAAGAAGGGGTCACTCCCTTAAATCAGGGTCAAGAAATTGGGTCCAGAAATATGGCAAATCCTTCAAGGGATATCGATGCAGAAATCGAGAGTCCAGGGATTGAAGGTATGGCACATCCGGATGTATTTTGCGTCCCATTATCTATCGTTACCGTTGAAAGGGCTTTTGATGATCCATCATCACCCTTTGTTTTATCAGACAGTTTTGATCAATTCATTGATTGGTCAAAACTTCCTGTTTATGATATTTGTGACTGTGATATTTGTCAATTGAGAAGGTCATACTCGGAAGATCTAAAAACACCTTGTTCAAAACTTCCATCAGATGAATTGTCGTGGAATTTTGGGTTTGTTAAGTGTTTTTTTCGTATGAAGATCCTTTTGGTTGGTTGTTATCGGTCAGATTTGTTATAAAACTATCAAGAAATTTTTTGTTGATGATTTTGTTAAATATCGATGGACTGATTGGATGGATATAATGAGAAATAATATCAAGTATACAGTTCGTCTACGGTTGAAGAGTGAATTTTGTAAGGTATTTTTCAGCACAACAACCAAAATTCAAGATCAAATTTTTCTAAGAATGAGAGAATGATACAGTATGCTAACACACAAGTTGATCAAGCGGGACAAGCAAGGAGATCAAAATATGGAGCTAAGTTAGGATTTGATTTTAACTATTTTTATTTGTTAATATTTTATTATTTTTGAAATTTATTTTAAATAGGTAATATTTTTATGTTTAGAAGTAGATTAGGGTTTTATATTAACGTTATATTGATTGATTAGGTTACTATATAGACTAAGGTTATTTTGAGAAGTTTTTGACTTATTTTTCAAGTCCTAGGGTTACTATATAATTAGGCCTAATTGTAATTCCGAAAATCATGCAGTGGTTGATTATTGAATAAAAAAAATGAAAGAAAAGCTGAGGCTTTCTTTATCTAGGGTTTGTAACTCATTGTTTCTGGTTCTTTTCCGTTCGATATCAATCTCAAGGCTTCATTCGATATCAATGTATATATATACATATATATATATATATATATATATATATATATATATATATATATATATATATATATATATATATATATATATATATATATATATATATATATCCACAAAAATATGTTTTTATTGATCTTATATGTGATTTAATCTATTAACACAACCTATTAGAATTAAATTTGATTAGTTCTTTTTTTTTTCGATTGCATGCGGAGCACCGTGACTAGTTAATTAATATAAGGGTAACATGCAAAGTTGTTTGCCTTTTCAACATTTAATAAAGCCATTTAAAAATTAAAAGATGCTGGATGACAAAAATATTTAAAAAGAAAAAAAAATTGCTAGGGATTTTATTATATGCCTGTATTGTGGAAATGGACATGAGGTGTGTATTGTGGAAATGGACATGAGGTGACGAGGTTAGCAATAATTTGCAACACAAATACTTCATCCGTCCCGTCTTAAATCGAATTAGTGTTTTGGTCACCATAATTAAAGAAAAAAGAGGTAGGAGAAAGCTGTTGTAAATATAAAATTAAAGTAGGAGAAAAAATTAGCGGGAGAAATAGTAAATTGATTAATGTTGTGAATATAAAAGTAAAACATGAGAGAGAATGAGTGAGAAGAATAGTGAAGATTATTATTTGTCATTTTGAATAGTCTGATTTGAATTGAAACGAATCAAAAAAGAAATAAATATTATTTAAAATGAGACGGGGAGAGGGTATCATTTTTCTTTAAAAAAAAAAAAGGGGGGGGGGGAGGTTTTGATGCCGCCATTTCATGCAAGTTGTCAGGCACATGTGAAGAAGAACAGTAACATAGGCAGAATCCTAACATTAATTCTACTGCTTTCAAAATTATATGGGCAAATGGCAATTTGGTTGTCTATATTTGTGTCATTTTTGTAATTTAATTTATGTACATGTACAAAATTATTATTTTTGTATGTACAAAGATTCAAATTAAATAATTTATTTATTTTATTTAAAATTAAAATTGTCATTTATTTTGGGTCAAAAGAAGTAGTATTATATTAATCTATCTACATATACAAAATCTTTTTTTGCATGTACAGAAATCAAAAAATTAATAAAGAATTCTTTATATATTTAGGTGTTTCAATATTTACGTGTTAATTACATTTTATAATGAAACAATGGCCTAACATTCTATATTTTTTTAGGTGTCCCATTCTCGAGAAGATTTTATTAATTGGGTACAAAGTATGGGATTTTCTCTTGGGTATGCTATTGTAATAAAAAGATCGGTGAAAAACTCATCTGGAAAGATTACTAGAATTGTATTTCAATATGATCGAGGAGGTGTCTACAAAAGTAATAAAATCTCCACAAGACATACTGGTACAAAAAAATTGGGTGCCCATTCGAATTAGAAGGAAAATTTTTACGAATGGGTGATTGTTGGATACTGAAAGTAATATGTGAATTACATAATCATGACCCTGCATTACAAATGGAAGGTCATCCATATTCAAGAAGGTTGTCTGGAGATGAAGCTAGGTTAGTGGAAGATTTGTCAAGAAAAAACGTAAAACCACGAGATATCTTGACAACACTAAAACAACAAAATTTGGATAATGTGTCTAGTATCAAAACCATATATAATGCACGCCATAAGATTCAAATGGTGGATAAAGCTGGTAAAACTCAAATGCAAGTTGTTATGTCGTTTTTACAGCAAAACGACTATATTTTTGAGTTTCGCACAAATGATTCAATTAATGAATTAAAAGATTTATTCTTTGCTCATCCAAAATCTTTGGAGATATGGCGTGCATTTCCACATGTGTTGTTGATGGATGCGACATATAAAACCAATAGATATAAGATGCCTCTCCTTGAAATTGTTGGTGTAACTTCAACTAATATGACCTTTTACATAGCATTTGTCTTCATGCATAATGAAACAGAGTCAAACTATAATTGGGCATTAAGTTGTCTTAAGTCAACAATGCATGGATGTACCGCTCCACGTGTTGTCATCACATATAGGGAGTTGGCTTTGATGAAAGCATGCAACAATGTGTTTCCGAAAGCTAAATGATTACTTTGTAGATGGCACATCTACAGAAGTATTTAAGGAATTTGAGCGGTCAAAAATTATTGGATTTTTTTCTAAGAATTGCGGATGTCAATTACGCACAAATCATGGGTTGCCGTGTGTGCATGAACAAGTAATATACTTCAATGAAGGTCATCCTATCCCACTTGGCTCAATAGATAAGTTTTAGAGGAAGCTTGATTTAACACCTTGCACATCCTTAGCAGAAGATGATGATTTTGGTTGCGAACTAGAGTTAAAAATGTTTAAGGCACAGTTTAAGGAAAAGCTGAAATCTGGTAAGTTCAGTTTTTTTAGGAAGTTAAGGAAGATAATTGCGCCATCAACAACTTTGGTTTGTGAACCAGCTTTTCACACGACTCGTGGTCATCCCTCCTTCAGCAAAATTTGTTGATGTTGATCCACCTATAGAGATCAGAAGGAAGAGGAAGAAGAGGACTGTGAAGAAGAAGAAGTTTGAAAATCTACAGGTTATTGAACCTGAAGGTTGATGTTGCCACTACTTAGTTGGTGGATTTGATTTAGTGTCCTCAAACAATTTCTTTTTATGTTTGGTGATGTGGTTCTAAACAATTTGCTTTTTTTTTTTTCTTACAACGAGGAATTCAATTCAAGAATGAGAAATGAATACAAGAAGTCTACGAGGCATACCCCGGAAAATCAAGGAAGATAACAACCTCTAGAACTCGATCCTATGAGAAGGATACAAAATAAATAAAACATGATAAACTGCAAGCTTAACTCTAGAAATGATATCAGCTGGGCTAACAACAACACCTTCAAAAACGATACAATTCCGAGCCTTCCAAATGTCATTAACCACCACGCAAAAAGCAAGCAAGACGGCCTTAGATCTCATAGACTTACCACCATGCTCCTTCTTGATCAACTTGATGCAACTAGCCAGAGTAGACATCCGCCTCCTAACTCCCAACCAAGACCGAATAGAGTTCCAAACCGCCTTGGTGAAGGAGCAGGAGAAGAACAAACGCTCGTGAGATTCCACCTCCCTCTTACAAAACACGCAAGAAACATTCTTCGAGTTCAAATAGGATAGGGAATCCCTAGTCGCCAGATGATCCCAACATGAAAGCCAAACAATGAATGAAAACTTAGGAGGAATAAAGGATTTCTAAATAAGCTTCATCCATGGCCACTTAACATGATGAGATCTCAATATATCATAAACCATAGAGGAATCCAATCTACCACCCACGCAACAATTTTGAAGGCCCAAGATAGTGGCATCCCGGCCTCCAAAGATACCATAGAGGCTATCTCGAATACCACAAAGCTTCTTGATGAGAGTAGAGTCTCTAGCACGAGAGATATAATCCCAAAAAGAAGTACCACGTAAATAATAATCATTGACAAGTTTAACCCAAATGGAATCCGCATTTGAGTGAAACTGCCAAATAGACCGAGTAAGCAAAGCAAGGTTCCAAACTTTGATATCCATGAGGCCCAGCCCTCCCTCATCTTTTGGGGTGCAAATCTTATCCCAGGCAACACGAGCAGGCCGCCCACCCCAAAAGAAGTGAATACTTGAAGATCTAATCTTGTCAAGAACAGCAGCATGAAAGGGGAAAACCTGAAACCAAAAGCCTTCGACACCCTGAATGACCGATCGAATAAGCTCCACCTTACCAGCATAAGAGAGGGACTTTTGTCCCCACTTCTGAATGTAAGAATCTATAGCATCAGTGAAAGGAGAAAAGTCTTTCACAGAAACCGAAGTGGGATCAAGAGGGATGCCCAAATACCAGACCGGAAAGGTGCCTTCAACAAATCCCACGCGATTCAGAATGCCAATCCGAATCTCATCACTAACTCCAGCCAAATATATGAATGACTTAGAAGGATTAAGAGCCAAACCAGAAGCGGACTCAAAAGCCTCTAAGCAATCCATAAGAATACTAACCGAGGGTAAGTTACCATACGAGAAGAGCATAAGGTCATCCGCGAAAGCGAGATGAGAAATGCGAGAGTCAAAGCATTTTGGATGGAACTTGAACCCAATAGCATCCGTCTTCTTCCTCAACATCCGAGAGAAATATTCCATGCAAAGAATGAAAAGAAAAGGAGACAAGGGATCACCTTGTCGCAGCCCCCTTCTACCCTCAAAGAAGCCATGAATACTGCCATTAACTGAAACCGAGAAGGAGGAGTGGGAGATACAAGCCATAATCCATCCCACAAATCTGTTCGGGAAGCCAAAACTGTTCAAAATCTGCTCCAGAAAGTGCCAAGAAACTGTGTCAAACGCCTTGCATAAATCCACCATTAACGTACAAGAAGGGGTGCATCTCGCCCTATTGTATCCACGAACAAGCTCTTGAGCCACATGTATATTGTCCACAATGCTACGCCCGGAAACAAAGGCCCCTTGGGCCGAATCAACCAAGGATGGGAGGGCAGCAGCCATTCGGTTCACTAACACCTTGGAAATAATCTTGTAGAAGACGCTCGTCAAACCAATAGGCCGGAAATCAGCGGCAGAAGGGGTGGTGGCAGCCTTTGGAATTAAGACGATGTTGGTATGATTCCATTGCTTCAAGAGAGACCCCGTGGTGAAAAACTCACGGACAGCACTACACACGGAAGAACCAACCACGGACCACCGAGCCTTGAAGAATCCAGAAGTGAAGCCATCCGGACCTGGGGCTTTTTCACTATCAATATTAAATAACGCCTCCTTTATTTCAATGTCAAGGAGGGGGGCTATTAGAACAGCCGAATCACTTGGCCCAAGAGTAGGTGTGAATACCCCGTCCCGATGCAACGCGCATTCGGAGGTTTAAAATAGATAATCATATAATGTCGGACCGAAATGGGATATTCATTTAGTGACACTCGCTTTAAACCATATTAAAAATATTAGTTTAATTTTGAGAGTCGCCACGCCACTTTGATATAGCCCAAAGCTTTGAAAAAAGGCTAAACATGTAATTGGGTTCGGGGGTCAAGTTACAACAGAAGAAGAAACGCTATCACTCCTATTGCCCGATGGATCGGTCTTTCTAGCATGTGGGGTGTTGGTTGTGTGTGGTGTTTACAGGAATAGATAGAAGAAACGGGATCATGCATAAGGAGGAGGGGAGAGAAAGAATTAATTGATGGTCACACCCTAGAACCTTTGAGTTAGGCCCTTGGAAGGTGCACTAATCAACGTTCATCCTTGGGGAATTATTGATCATGGGATAATTATGACTAAGGTGGAAGGAAAGAAATAGTTCCTAGATCCACTGGGTTTCTTGGGCGAAAACCTTAGATCATCCTCGGCTATAGCATATTAAATATATTAAAATAATCCTAAATCTAGCATAAAGGAACAATTAAAACATATTAAGCATGCAAATATAATATGGCAATAATAATAATAAGGAACAAAAATATTAAAAAGAGCCTTACCAATTGTAGCAAGACTTTGGGGTCGAATCTAGGGCGATTCGAAGAGAGTAGGAAGAAATACGGGTAAAACAAGAGTAGTCTCGTTTCTCCCGAGTAAATTGTGTGTTGAGAATGGGAGCCGGGCACACTTATTTATAGTGCTTCGGTACTTGGGCTGGGCCAGATGAAGGGTCGATCGGCCCTAAAAATAAGGTTCGATCGGCACAAAATAAAGGGTCGATCGGCCCTAAAAATAAGGTCCGATCGGCACTAGAAATTAGGTTCTGGCGGCGGCTGATAAACGGTCGATCGACCAAGTTTGGGCTTAGGGTCGATCGGCCAAATTTGGCCCAATATTGCTTTGGCCCAATCAGCCTAGAACTGGTCCTCAAAGTTTCTCCCTGGCCGGCCAACCTCCAGGAAAGCTCGGCCAATGCCTTGCAATGCCGTAGCCTAGGATTGGTACCATTATTATTCGGTTCGTCCCGCGATTTTGCAATCGCACTTTGGCCACTCTAATGACTTCTTTTGCGATTCGCTCTTTAGGATTTTATTTTTCATTTAATCCCAGGAATTTTAATATATCAATTTCGTCCCAAATATTCCATATTTCCAGTTTAGTCCTTAAATTTCCAATAAATTCCAACTTGATCCAAAAGCTTCCAAATGCCAGTTTAGGCCCAGATTTTCCCGAATTGCACTTTAGTCCCTTTTTTCGGACCGGGTACTAACAGTAGCCCCTCGACGACGCTTCTTGTAAGACAAGTGGGGTCGACGATAAAAATAGGATCCGTCCTGAAAAAAGGGATTTCAGGAGGTAAGACAATGATTTTGCGGATGTGAGGTTTGGACTCGAGCTGAGTCACAAATGGAAGATGACCAGGTAGGTCAGGCGGCTGGACCCACGTCGGGCTACCTACGTATCCCAAGAGGAATCAAGCCAAGTCGTAGTTCGAAAGAGTGGGTGTTTAGTACCCAAGAATGGCGGACGTGCAGCGTCTCAAACCAAAGATGCGATTTGTGTGGGAATCACCCGGAAATATGTGACTGTATGAAAGTCACTGGAATGTGAAGACGTGACTGCGCGAAAGTCACTGGTGTAACTGTGCGGGAGTCACCCAAAAGATTGTGAGAGTTTGACTTCTGCGGGAGTCACCCCTTGTGAAAATTTGACTTCTGCGGGAGTCACCCCTTGTGAAAATTTGACTTCTGCGGGAGTCACCCCAAGAATTTGTGAAAATTTGACTTCTGCGGGAGTCACCCCAAGAATTTGTGAAAATTTGACTTCTGCGGGAGTCACCCCAAGAATTGTGAAAAATTAACTTCTGCGGGAGTCACCCCGAAAATTGTGTTTTGACTTTTGTGGGAGTCACCCCGAAAATTGTGATTTTGACTTTTGTGGGAGTCACCCCGAAAATTGTGATTTTGACTTCTGTGGGAGTCACCCCGAAAATAAGCGTTTGTGTATTATGAATAATAAAACAAAAAAGTCTTGAGTTTAGTAAGAATTTTGGAATTATAATAAAACAAAAAGATTTGAGTTATATAAAAATAAAAGGAGTAGGAATTTTTTTGAAAAACGGGGGAATTAAATGTCTAGTCAAACATCCTGACCGAGGAGACGCGTGTCTGTGTTGGGAAGAGAGAAGGCCGATCGGCCCTTATCCCTGATTGGCTAAGGACGATTCGACGAGGATCCGTCTGCTGAGATGAAATCTGGACCGCTCGCTGGTTCAGAAGAAACACCAACAAAAGGGCCGATTGGCCCTTCATCTTATTGGCCAAATCCTAAACCGATCGGCCTTTAAAGCCGCTGTCTTCTTCTCCCTTTCTACGTCTTCTTCTTCTCTGTTCGAATTCTGAAGCTTTCGCCGGAAAATCTTTGAGTTCCATTGTCGAATTTTGTGAAGGTCTCACCATGAATCCTCCAGATTGGGTTGAAGATGTGATTTCTTTGATGAATCGCCCGGACTACCAACCTTTGGGATCGTACACCGGTGGTATGGGTGATGCTTTCTATGGCCAAGGCGGAGGAGTTGGTGCTAGTGGCTACGGCGCCGGGGGTAGCCGCAGTTCTGACAGTTTTAGGGGCGGTTTTGGTGATATGGGTGGTGGTTTTGATGGTGGTTATGGAGGTTATGGAGGTTATGAAGGTGGTGATGATGGCAGCCATGGCGGTCATGTCGGTGGTGGCAGCGGCAGCCATGGAGGATACGGCGGCAGTGATGGCGGACAAGGCGGCAATGGTGGCGGCAATGGCGGTGGCAATGGCGGTGGTAATGGCGGCGATGATGATGAAGAGGAAGGTGATCCTGACGCCGGGGAGAGCGATAGGAGTGACGCCGGCGGGGACGTTGAGGCTAGGAGGCGGCGGGCTTCGCGCAATTATCGCCCCTCGAGGCTGCATTTTCTGTTGTACAACCAGTCTGACTTCTATCCGGGCTTGGAATTTCACGGGTCCACGGGACTTCGATCCCGTGTCGGGATGAAGGTACAAGAATTTTTTATTTAACAACAGAATAATTCATGCGTGTACAAAGTGTTTATTATTTTAAATGCGAGTAATGACACGTACCTGTGCTGTGTTTACCTGCAGGGGAAGAAGATGAAGGGACGGAGCTCCCTTAAGGCGGTAGGTGAGTTGTGGGCACTTCTGCCGGCTGGTGAGGGTGGTCCTCGTGAGAGGGTACGGAGCTTGGGGTTGGCTCCCTTTTTTGACATGGTTTTACTGATGGGCCAGACCAGGAAGTGTACTGCTGTGGTGAAGGCGTGTCGGGAGTTCTGGTGGGACACGACACATACCTTCCATCTGAGTTGGGGTGAGGCCACGATCACTCCTACAGACTTCGCCATCCTTACTGGATTGAGGTTCACGGACATAGCGTTGCCTTTTGATGAGACTCTACATACTGATCCGGCTCGTCAGATTGAGCTGTTTGGCGCCAGCTTAGGTTCGACTAAGAACTTTGGTGTTGATGCGGGGAGGCTACATAGGCTTGTTATGACTGCTATCGACCGGTACAGAGTTGGCCAGTATGGGCTAGACGCGCTTGTCCGAGGATTCCTTTGGTACGGCTTATCAGTGGTCCTCTTCCCCAATTCGGGCCCAGTATGCCGATTCTCCTTGTTGAGTGCTTTGTCTGACTTGAGCTTAGTGCGGGATATTTCTTGGGGAGGGGCCGGCTTGGCCGAGCTATATCGGGCTCTTGATACTGTCTCGAGGTCCAATACCTCTTCTTTTGATGCTTTTCAGTTTGTTTTGGAGGTATGCCAACTTTTGTCATTTTCCTTGTCCTTTTATTTGTTACTTGTCTTTCTTCCTTTATAATCATCTGCTTTCCGTGTCTTTCGCAGGCATGGGTCTATGAGATTTTCGGCGTCGCGCCTTTCACTTTACGGGACCAGACTCGGGATGTGCCCGTCTTGCGGTACTGGAGGAAGGAGAATCGGATTGAGGGGTATCCGATTTGAGGGCTGTTCTTGATGGTCCTAGTAGACCCGAGTTTTTACTCTACCCTTGGACCCCTGAAGCCTCTGAGACGGTTGGTGCTGTTCGGGATGTGACTGCTTCCCGCAGATTGCTGGTTGGGCTGCTCGCCGATGAGATGTACTTGGGCGAGCGGGTGGCGAGACAGCACTATGCGTGGGCTCCACTTTATGCACCCCGACATCCTCCGAGAAATATATGGTATCCGAACCGGTTGGCTAGGAGGGAGGAGTATCTGTTTGGGGTCCCTGCTCATCAGTTCCGGCTTGATATGAACTATATGGATTTTGTGGCGCTTTTTCTGAGATCACCGCAGGTGGTGAGGCGGACTGCTGCGGCTGCCAAGGCTGCTGGTATGGGGGAGCAGGGTTTGGTTATTCCCGAGCCGATGGGTGCTGCACATCCCGAGATAGTAGATATGCCTCCGTTTCCCGACCATTTCTTTGTGCATATGGACCACGGGAAGGTGAGGGTAGATTTAGCGCCCACAGAGGCTGATGAGGTTGAGGGTGCTCAGCTTCCTCCAGGCGGTGCCGGCGGGGTATACCTCTTACTTTTCTTTTCTCTTTATGCACTGATTATTATGCTTTAGCCATGGTGTAACTCTCGCGCCTGATTTTTTGTAGGTTACCCGGGAGTCTTACGTGCGGGCTGTGAGGCAGACCAATGTACTGAGCCGTCTGCTGAAGGGTGCATTGCAGAGACTCTCTTGTCAGTCTCGGAGGTCAGTGGACGTGGAGGGTAGCTCGACATCCAGATTTTCCCGCGGTCGTGCCTCGACCTCCCGCCGGGGTCACTAGGATTTTTTATTTTTGTAGTACCAGTAGGGAAAAAGTAGAAGCATGCAGACTCTAATTTTTATGCTGAATCACTGATGTAATGCAAATGCTTTATGTACTAGTTTAAATGAGTTAATTTGAATGTTAGTATTTTTTTATTTTCTATTTTGTACACTGCAATGAAAAGTTATTGACGTACAAGGCAGTTACCCTATGGTTTAGAGAGGGTTTAGGCTCGAAGCTAGGGTTTTGGGAGGCATTTGTCTTCTAGGCTTGGAGCTAGGTATAGGCTTAAGGCTAGGGTTTAGGAAGGTGTTGGTTACCTAGGCTTAGGGCTAGGGTTTAGAAGGGTATCGGTTACCTAGGCTTAGAGCTAGGGTTTTGAGAGGTTTTTGGTCACCTAGGCTTAAGGCTAGGGCTTAGAGAGGAATTTGTGGTAAGTCTGGACGAGGCAAATTTGAGCAGAAAGGTTATGGTTTAAGCAAGGCGAGGCTGAGTGGGTGTGGGCTTGGATGAGTTTGATGTCCAGAGGTGAGGGGTAGGACCGAGTCATCTTGAGAGTCACAGAGATACGTCTTTGATAGATTTGAAGAGTTTGAAAATTTGTGGACACCAAAGAGTGATTTTGTAAACAAGGTGCCAAAGAGGATAGTATTTTGAAAGCATGTTTATTTGATAAAGAGGCCTTCTGGTTAATTACATTTCTAACTAACTCAAAGAGTTTGCCACATGCTGATCTTGATGACAAGGGATGTTCTTCTTGCTAGATATGACCTCATTGGAGCTTCGATTTTTGTTAGAGCCCTTTGGCTTTTTCTGAAGAACCACCTAGTCGACCCATTCTTGTTGAGGGGAGCCCCAATGTTTGATGAAGTGACCTTGGCGAAGCCCCAGTTGATGATGCAAAGCAAACCTGAAAGGAATGGCGAAGCCCCAGTTGATGATGCAAAGCGGACCTGAAGGGAATGGCGAAGCCCCAGTTGATGATGCAAAGCAGACCTGAAGGGAATGGCGAAGCCCCAGCTTTGGAGAGATTCAATGTATCCCTATTGCAGACAGAGTCATCTTGCGGCCACGGGGGCGACCCCTCGTTTCGGACAATGGTCAATCAGTCGTTGGACAAGACTCGAAAATGTATATGTTGCAGGGGCGCATTTTTCGAAGGTGGGAATAGATCCCGAATTCGTGTATGACACTTTTGCTTTTGGGTTTGACTCTTTTGGGAGAGTATAAGCATCACAAGGTGTGGAAAAGTGTATGGAAGCCCCTGTTGACAGAAAGACAGTGTTTGGCTCTATTTTCCTATGATGTAGAAAAGGAAGACTTGTCGAGACATTTGAAGAATTGTTTTATTCAGAATTATATTTTGGTTGCTCGAGAATGGACCTCACTGATTGGTTTATCAAATTCCAATTATATAAGTAAACAAATAATGACTGCTTTGATTAGAAGTTGGAAATCTGGCTTGACTTTAGAATGAGAAGGATGCTCCGTTGTTGCTTGCTGCTCTGGGCTGACTGTGATAATTGTGGTGCGGGCTGCCGCTACATTGATCTTCTTTATGAGAAAGAATGAAAAATAGAAAAAAGATTGGGAGAAAAAAGATTGTGGAAGAAAAGGTGGGAATTGACCGATTATAGCCCCTTCTATTTTTCTGTCTTTCAAGTTTAGATCCGTTGTTCCTTTGTTCTCGCAAGCCGAGGGGAGTAGTCCCTGGCGCGCGTCTCCTTGCTTTTACCGGAGTGTCGCTGAGAGGCACGGATGCGAAGCCCCAGTGAGACTTTTGCAGACAGTGTTTGAGGAGTTGGATGAACGAATTTCAAGAATAGGACGAGTTCCCAAACTTGGAGAGGGTAGGTAATATGCTCACGTAGGATAACGAGTGACTCAAAATTTTGAATATGCATTTCTTTTAAATAATCTTTTGAGAATGCCATCCGGTAGTGGTTGTAGCTGGGCTATGGGTTGCGATCGATCGTTAGGTGATGATTAACATGACCTCTTAAAGTGGGAGGTCGGCTGGGCCTTTTGCTGAGAGGTTGGTTGTTTGGGATCTATAAGGTGAAGGGATTTTCTTGTTGTCTCTTCTTTAGAACCTCTAAGAGTGAGGTAACTTTTGATTTTGACAAGGTCAAGGGTGGTGATGGAATCCTCTAAAAGTGAGAGGATGGACTTGAAATTGGTTTACGGGATTTGTTCAAGAGGGAATCTTTGTTGCTTCTTCTCGCGAGTTTGTTGTGGTTTCAGCAGGTAACTTGATCATGATAGGACCTTCACTTGACGTCTCATTTTCACAACCTTTGAGATGGGAGGTTCACTTCGGAGTGATGGAGGTGTTTTTTTTTTTTTTGTTTTTTTTGTTTTATTTTTTGACACCCTCTTCTCGAGAAAAGCCTTCGAATTTGTTTGCTCGCGATAGCCCCTAGCGTATGCCTTATGATGCGTTTGCCTCTTCCCTCTTGGGCTTAGAGGTGGTCCCTTCTAGGGAGCCCCTTGTATGAGCTTCTTTTGCGTTCCCCCTTTCTTGAGCTTTGTGAGTCAGGGGAGCCCCTAGTATGGGCTTCTTCCTTGAGGTTTCAAAACTTGTCGATCTTGAAATGAAAGGGTATTATTTAGTGAGGATAAGGTTATGGCTTCCTATGGTGAGAGGTTTAAGCTTCAATCGCTACTGGATAGCATTCTCAAGAGAGTATTTAAAATAAATGCAAACTCATTTAACCGACTTATTAATGTAAGGTAAAATATATTCGGACCATGAGAAAGATATGTGAGCATATTCAATGAAAGCTTATCGATCAAATGGAAAATCAGAGGAGACGCGAGATTTGGGGGGTTAGTGAGCCCCAAGTTGATATTCATGTAGCACTTGTGAAGGATAAGAACAACTACTTGCATCTTCTTTAAATTGCAGTGGCGTGAGCAGCTATTTTCTGATGATGAGCAACAACGGTCATATGGAAAGGAGGTTAAGTGGGGGAGAGTGTATGAAAAGTATATGGTGGAGTATGGAGAGAGTGTATAGAGATGGTGTATAGAGATGGTGTATAGAGATGGTGTATGGAGATGGTGTATAGAGATGGTGTATAGAGATGGTGTATGGAGATGGAGTATGTGAGGAAGGGAAAGTGAGTTGTTTACTCCAATCAAAGCATTCATTTTTACTTTATTAGCCGGTGAGTTTATCAGTGAGATTAGCAATCAAATGATAATTATAAATAAAACAATCTTCTTGAAAGTGATGCGAGATTATGTCTCAAGTCTAGAAAGAAAAGAAAGAAAGACCTTTTTTATTATTGAAGTAACTAGTCTAAAGTGGACATTACATACCAATGCCCAAAGCGGACGCAAGAAAGACATGCTAGAACCTATAAGACTGAAATGAATCTAAATCTTTCCTTGAAGGGCGAGGGTTCCTTCATCAATGAGGCCTTGGATTTTTCCTTGGTCGATCAATCTTTGAATGTCTCGTTTCAATTGCACACATTTGTCAGTGGTATGCCCATCGTACTTGTGATATCTGCAAAACTTGGATGTATCCAAGTCAACCCTCCTGTTAATAGGCTTGTAATTCTCGAGCGGGTTGATCAAACTCTTTCCCACCAAAATATCGAAGAACTCACCCAAAGGCATTCCCAAGTCATCAAAATGTTCTTTGTTGATCCTCTTCTCGGGTATTGGCGCCTTCCGTTGGTTGGTGGCCACAGCAGGTATCTTGAATGAGAAATTCTGATGTGTTGGACCATACGTGGGACCATAAGCATGTGGATGGTAGGGATTCTGGAATTGCACAGGAGGAGGAACTCTTCTCAAGTATTCCTGAATGTAGGACAAATGGTGCTGCTCAATTTCATGCATGTCCTTGAGGAAGTTGATCACTCCCATCCTCATGCTTGAGACTTCTTTGAGGGCTTCAATGCTTTTCTCCAGAGACATGATGTAGAATTCTGTAAGAACGTTTGGCAGAGTTAAACCAATGAGTTGAATTAGACTTATAATTAATCTTAAGGCATCTTTGCGAAAATAGTCGATCTCCACAATTTTGAGAGTTTGACCGGGCTGAAGTTGCCTACGTAACCCTTACCATTTAAGGTACGAGTCTCAGGTCACCGTAGTTCGAGGGGGATGAATGTAAAAGAGGAAGATGACTCGATCCTTGGTCAAATGGGGGTGATCTAGGTGAGTCTTTGGCTGAAGGGTGCTAGGGATAAAGGATCTAAACTATGGATGGTTTTAAGACTAAGGGAGCAGACTATGGAAGGTTCAAGAGATGAGAGGTATAACTTTGAAGGGTCCTAGATTGAAGGATAGTTAAGCATTTTATTTACGAAAAAACTTTTTATAGAACCTACTCTTGGTTGGAAGGGATACCCCTTTTTCGCAACTAACTAAATGTCCTAAAGTGGTGGATCCTAACGACTAAACGTCTCATATAGACAATTAATATGATATTTATGGAAAGTACTACAGACCCATGATAGGACAAGATCAAGCATTCAACTTTACATGGTACGTCCTTTAAAAGGAAAATCAATTTTTTAGTGCCTTTATTCTCTCTATAGATCTTGACTTATCATTGATTCGTAGTGACTTAACACAAAGACCTTATTAATTGTCTATATAAAATAGCTAGTCAAACCAACCGGTCACATGGAGTGTATTCCTAGTAAAGTGGGTGACACAAGGGTTAGATTTCAGGCTCCCATCGTGCAGCCGAAACGCACTGATGAGTGGATGGCCAAGTGAGACTCGAAAGGGAGGCGACATGATCACCACACTTCCCGCACTTTGGCTTCTCCGGTGGGTTAAAGGGTGTCTGTGCAGTGTGACACGGACTCTAGTGGTAGTGTGAGGTAAAAAAGTCTAATTCTTTTTAAGGAAAAAAGAGAAAGATTTTTTATTTACATGAGATGCATGCATGCAATGCAACAGTTAAGAATAAAGAAAATAAAAAGAAAGCAAAATACAACACCATACAAGAAAACGAAAGTCTGACCCACTTAGTTTAAAAAACAGTCCCCAGCAGAGTCGCCACTGTGAATACCCCGTCCCGATGCAACGCGCATTCGGAGGTTTAAAATAGATAATCATATAATGTCGGACCGAAATGGGATATTCATTTAGTGACACTCGCTTTAAACCATATTAAAAATATTAGTTTAATTTTGAGAGTCGCCACGCCACTTTGATATAGCCCAAAGCTTTGAAAAAAGGCTAAACATGTAATTGGGTTCGGGGGTCAAGTTACAACAGAAGAAGAAACGCTATCACTCCTATTGCCCGACGGATCGGTCTTTCTAGCATGTGGGGTGTTGGTTGTGTGTGGTGTTTACAGGAATAGATAGAAGAAACGGGATCATGCATAAGGAGGAGGGGAGAGAAAGAATTAATTGATGGTCACACCCTAGAACCTTTGAGTTAGGCCCTTGGAAGGTGCACTAATCAACGTTCATCCTTGGGGAATTATTGATCATGGGATAATTATGACTAAGGTGGAAGGAAAGAAATAGTTCCTAGATCCACTGGGTTTCTTGGGCGAAAACCTTAGATCATCCTCGGCTATAGCATATTAAATATATTAAAATAATCCTAAATCTAGCATAAAGGAACAATTAAAACATATTAAGCATGCAAATATAATATGGCAATAATAATAATAAGGAACAAAAATATTAAAAAGAGCCTTACCAATTGTAGCAAGACTTTGGGGTCGAATCTAGGGCGATTCGAAGAGAGTAGGAAGAAATACGGGTAAAACAAGAGTAGTCTCGTTTCTCCCGAGTAAATTGTGTGTTGAGAATGGGAGCCGGGCACACTTATTTATAGTGCTTCGGTACTTGGGCTGGGCCAGATGAATGGTCGATCGGCCCTAAAAATAAGGTTCGATCGGCACAAAATAAAGGGTCGATCGGCCCTAAAAATAAGGTCCGATCGGCACTAGAAATTAGGTTCTGGCGGCGGCTGATAAATGGTCGATCGGCCAAGTTTGGGCTTAGGGTCGATCGGCCAAATTTGGCCCAATATTGCTTTGGCCCAATCAGCCTAGAACTGGTCCTCAAAGTTTCTCCCTGGCCGGCCAACCTCCAGGAAAGCTCGGCCAATGCCTTGCAATGCCGTGGCCTAGGATTGGTACCATTATTATTCGGTTCGTCCCGCGATTTTGCAATCGCACTTTGGCCACTCTAATGACTTCTTTTGCGATTCGCTCTTTAGGATTTTATTTTTCATTTAATCCCAGGAATTTTAATATATCAATTTCGTCCCAAATATTCCATATTTCCAGTTTAGTCCTTAAATTTCCAATAAATTCCAACTTGGTCCAAAAGCTTCCAAATGCCAGTTTAGGCCCAGATTTTCCCGAATTGCACTTTAGTCCCTTTTTTCGGACCGGGTACTAACAGTAGGACAATTCAGGATAATAGATTCATCAATGTTTACCACTTGTCTATCAATGCCGAATAAGGATTTATAGAAATCCACAAGGATATTAGCAACTTCCTTGACTGATGTTATGAGAGAGCCATCAGATTTCACTATATGTGAAATTGAATTACGCCCATTGTCTCTCTTAATGAGATTGTGAAAATATTTGGAGCATCGGTCACCCTTCACCAAGTACTTATACCTCGATTTTTGAGCTATAAAGCTCCGTTCCGCCTTTAGAAGGAAGAAGGCCTTCTTACGGAGATCTTGACAAACCTTTTTCAAATCATCGTTGAGAGGATCAGCCATATGACTAAAAATAGCCGCTTTGAAATCAGAGTTGGCCTCCTTAGATGGTTTGTCTTAAAACTTTAACCCTTAGGTGGTGTGCTTGCTTGGATAATTGTTTTGCTACATTGGTTTATCTGTTTGATGTTTAACTTAGTTTATTTCGAAAACTTTTTAGTTTGAAATAAATTAGTTTCTGTTGATAAATCATTGTTTTAGATTGGCTCCTTTATTAAGCGGGAGTTAATCAACATGGAGATGTTATGTTTTGACTCTATGCTCTATGCTCTGTTTATATTGTTATGGACTGGCAAATTACAGGTGTACATCACATTAGGTTTGAGAAAAAATATCCAACCAAGGGGGAGATTATTAATGTAAAACGCAGATGATATCCTAAGGGGGCGTTTGGTTGGGGGTAAAGTGGGGGAATGGAATGCCCAATTCCATTCTCCCAATTCCTTTGCCCTGTTTGGTTGAAGCTTTTTAAATTTTTTCATTCCGTTGGAATGGCCAATTCCTTGGCTAGATGGAATTTGCCATTCCCTCCATATATGGAAGGAATGGCCAATTCCCTTGGCAATGAAATTCAAAAAAAAAAAAATTATGACCAAAATATCCCCAGCTACCCCCTACCGCCTGCCTACCCCCCAATCCAGCCCCCACCCCACCCCCCATTCAGCCCCCCCTCCCCACGAATTTTTTTTTTTTTGCATACCCCCTGCCCTAACCCCCCCATCCAGCCCCCACGAATTTTATTTTTTTTCATACCCCCTGCCCTACCCCCCCACACACATCTAGCCCCCCCCCCCCCCCCCACATTTTTTTTTTTGCATTCCCCCTGCCCTACCCCCCCCCATCCGGCCCCCACCCCCACCCCCCCCCCCCCATGATTTTTTTTTGCATATCCCCTGCCCTATCACCCCACCCCACCCCCCACGAATTTTTTTTTCCATCGAAGGGTAAATTGGACATTTTATATGATTTCATTCCATTCCTATATTTTGTATTTTCAAACCAAACATGATTTGCCAAGGAATTGAATGACAATTTCATTCCATTTCGTGCCAACCAAACGGAGGGATTTGACCAGTTTTTTTCCATTCCAATTCCTTTAGGAATTCAATTCCATAGACTATTCCATTCCTTCACTTTTTTTCCACCGAACCACATGGCCCCTAAGTGATTTCAGCACTTTTCAGATAATTTCCCAAATGATTTCATGTGCTGAAAATTATATAGTTGCACATTTCTTGATTAATTGTTTATGTACTAATGTGCTAATATGATTTGTTTTGTATATGTTGTAAGTTCATATTTCAGGTTATAATATGATGGAGGAATGAGCTAAAATCGTGGAGTTTTGTGAAAAAGAAAGTTATGCATAAAAAGAGTTTTATGCATAAACTTTAACCAAGTCCTTGTTTGTGTCAACAACGTCAAAAACATGTGAAGACCATGTCAAGATCGTTGTTGCTGATCAAGAGAGGGTACAAGGATAGAAAAGCTTGGGAGTACAAGGCCATGATGCGTGAACTTAGAGAGGATGAGGTCGGTTGCTACAAAAGGTTTTTAGCCAAAATATTTAATTTTTGTCTAACTAAATGTAATTTCGAAGTATCTATTTCTTAAAATTCATTTTCTTTTGAATATTGAAAATCAAAATTTTATGGATATTTCTAAAACTATTTTTAGTTATTATATATTAAAAAATGAAAAAAAAAATACATTTTTAAATCAATTTGGCCGGATAACTGTGTGTGGGTTGTTGAGATAAGGATTTAAGTGAATTTGAATATGTCAAATCAAAATTAAAAACCCATTATCCATTTAATTACTCCCCTCTCTAAAACCCTCTTCCTCTCTATCTCTCACCTTGTCACTCTCTCTCTCTAAATGGTACCCCCCCCTTTTCCCTTGTTCCTCTTCGTCTTCTTCCCTTCGATCTTCCATAGCGAGCCCCTCAAAATCATCCAAAATTTCGTCCCCCATGGAAATCTCGCCTTTAGCTCCCTCGAGTGTTGCCTCAAATGTCGCCATTCCAATGGAGACATCTCCGGCGACATTCTCAACAACACCCTCAAACTCTCCAAGCCTTGGACATCATTGTCTACAATCCTCTTCAAATTCCCATTCCTATAAGCCTTCTTGAAGCTACTCCTTCCATAGAGCTCACCTTTGCACCCCAAAAGAAAACCAAGAAACGAAAACCTCTTGATGCTTCTTCGTCATTTAGAGGTGAAGTTCGTCAACAATCCGAAAGGATTAAGACATTATTTAGGTCTAAAATCCCATCAAACACAGTTGATTATCCTGTCGAAGTGGAAGATAGCTCAAGCTCCTCTCTCAATGTTTCGTCCGAAGAAGGTTCGGATCCAATTTTCAAAGAAACAAAGGAGCCCTCGTCTACTTCAGATGATGATGAGGAAGCATGGCTTGAGGATGAATAAACCCTAGCTCAAGCACTGTATAGAATTGCCAAGAGACAGAAAGTTCAGACCAGTGTTGCCCCAAGTGTTGACAATCCAATGGCGACACCGGAGACAACACCAGCAGCCAAGTCCAAGCCACAGTCAAGCTCTCCATCTTATTCTCCCATCTCATGGCCTGAGGTAACTACTACTCATTCTCACGAATCCAAATCAGATTATGAATCATTTGGTTACTATGAACGTCCATTTCTCTCGGACGAATTCTATTGTGAATCAAATTTGGATAAGTGGGTTGAAGACTCAGACAAAAGAATTCTGAATGAAAGGAACATTCATGTGAATCAGTTTAAGAGTCTATGGGTATACCAATTTCTGGAGGATAGAGATTTTTTGCCTACTGTTACTAATGTTTCATTTTATGTCGAAAGCGTGGTTAAAATTTTTTTTGCTCATCTTAGGGAGGACATAGATGATAGATCACTCCTCATTTTGGAAAAAATTTTGTTAGGGGTAAAATTTATGATTTAAATCCCTCTGTCATCAACAAATCCTTTGGCCTCCCGAGTATTGAAGATGAGTGTTTGGATGTGGAGCCTAATACTCTAGCTAGCTTTCTATTAATAACACTAGTATTGCACCCATGCGTTGCATAATATAAGCAAAATTTTGTTATATTAACATATTTTGTTTAAATGATGTTATATAATTATAATATATTAATTATAAGTCCAAAATAATTTATAATAAAAAGTTAAAACTAATGAAAGTATATATAGGTTATAATAATTTAACAAATACAATGAATATTATAAATTTTGGATGCTTTTTGTATACACATATTTCGTGATGTAAGGAACTTCAGTGATTATTCCAATAGGAATTATTAATTTAAAATATTTTTTCTTAAATGATTTATTTTACTACTTTGTTATTTTACTATTCATTATATAATTAAAAATTTGGAATACCAAGTGTATTTATGCATCTTTGCTCAAATAAATATTTTTAAAATATTCCTAAATCAAAAGTTTGATATTCATTTATTTTTTATTCTTAAAGAACAATTCATTTGAATTTGAAGTATTCACTTTGAGAAAGAAGATAAATATTTTTATTATTCACTTTTAAACATTTAATATACGATAATAAGATAAATAGTGAAAGAAATTTAGTAAAAAATCTTTCAAAAAAAAGACAATTTTAAAACAAAAATTTCATACATTGGAGTTTATTAAGAGACAAAGTAGTAATAATTAAAACAAAATCATCTACTTAGTCAACGTCAACGTATTTAGTAGCCTTATTATGAAAACAATTGTATCGACTTTTGATTTTTTTTTTATAATTTGTATAATTTTGATATAATTAAATAAACAAAAATCTAAATTAACAACTACAATTAATACTAATGTAACATTTATCCAATTTTTTAATGAAATAAAATCCAAAAAAAAAAATCTTAAATCAACACGAAATAATGGCTCGTCTGTCGAAAGGTGCATGACCACCATAAAGTTTTTTTTTTTTTTTTTTTTTTAGAAACGTGACATCGAAAAGTTAGCAGTCTTTTATATATTAATATTTTCATCTATATAATGTGGGGATCAATAAAATCAGTAAAATAGTAAATAAAATAAACATGAAATAATAAAATTTCATTTATATAAAGTGGGAGATCAACAAAAAAAGTTCAGTCTCCCTCCATCCTATTATAAACTACACACTTACTATTTGCTTGAAAATTAAGATAAAATGTTTGTGGATTGAGTGTTTTGAGTATGGAAAATGAGGCTGTAGAAATAAAATGAGTTGTTGTTATGAGTATGATATGTGAGTCTCATTAATATAAATATAATAAACATTTCCATTCTAAAAAGTATATACTCCCTCCGTCCCACCGACTTAGGACAATTTTTCATTTTGAGTGTCTCACTCGACTTATGACATCCCAAAATGGCAAGTTTATATTATTTTTATATTCAATGAGAATCACTTGTTATACTAATAACAACAATCTCCTAACTATGCCCCTCATCGTTCTCTCATATTTTACTTTTCATACTCACAATATCTCCTCCACTCATTCTCTTCTCTTATTATATTAATATTTCTTAATTTATGTGTCGGAAGAGAAAATTCTAAATTGGATGAGACGGAGGGAGTAGTTTCTAGTGGGATACCATGTGAAAAAAGTATGTATTTTGTAGTGGGACAGAAGGAGTATATTTTTCAAAATTAAATAAATAATGTGAAAAGTATCGAATGTTGATGTTTTTTTGTTTTTTTTTTTTTGTGAAAGAAATCCATATTGATGTTAAAAATTAAAAAAAAAAGTTGACGATAAGGATCAAGAATTGATAAAAAGGATCTTGTTGAATTGAATATAAACCCAATTTTTTTGCAAGATATTTAAGTTATTTTTTTAAAAACATTTATTAGGAAAACATTAAAAAGACTCTAAACAATAGCTTCTAGAATTGTCACTATTTTGAAGAAAAAAATTTATTTTTGAAAGAAAAGCATACCAAAAGTCACTATTCTCTTTTTATATATATATAGATTTAGGGGGCTTTGCCCTTTTCGATTAAAAAATATAAAATAGATAAATAAGTAAATAAATAAAAGGTAACATTTATGTTTTGGTCCAAAAAATTTAAAAACACATGATGAAGATAATCTCATTCTTATGTAATATTTGAAATTACAATAAAATTTTAGTCTATCAGAGAAATGAATTTTATTTTATTTTTTTGAAATTAGAAATGAGGTCTCATTAAAACTGATTTACAATATTTAACTTGTCAAAGTCGTGCAGATTTAAGGTGAAATACATGAAATAGTATTACATAGATTTCTTTCAATAGTTTGCCATATACTTTTACATATAACCAACGAGATTCAACTACTTATAAAAATAAATTATGTAGAAAGTAAAAATAAATAAGTTATAAAATAGTATTACGTAGATTTCAATTGTTATGGAATCATCTAAAGTAAAAAATAATTAATTAGGAAGCAGTAAGTATTACATATGAATATATATATATATATATATATATATATATATATATATATATATATATATATATATATATATATATATATATATAATATTTATTCTTCTTTGATTAACATGGTCAGACTTTTTTTTCTTTTTTATATTTCCAAAATCATATGAAATATTAGGAATTAGAATTTAAATATACATAATGCTCTACTTATTTATGTAATTTACTTTGATAAAGATGTATTTCTTTAGTAACAAATTTTCAATATCCGAGTTAAGAGAAAAGTGTTATTTAGGAATTAGAATTTAAATATACATAATGCTCTACTTATTTATGTAATTTACTTTGACAAAGATGTATTTCTTCAGTAACAAATTTTCAATATCCGAGTAAAGAGAAAAGTGTGTCCTTTCGTCCTCCCAATGAATATATATATATATAAAGGAGAGGTGACTAAATGATCCATTCATCACCCAAACATGGCTGGAATCAAAGCCTTGCTTGCAATCATTCTTCTACTCCTTCTAATATCCTTCTTTCACATCCCAAAAGCTTCCTCTAAACCTGATGGCTTTAGCCTAAAGCTCATTCGTGCCTCCCACAGAAATAGTACCTTTCGTGAGAGGTATAAGTCCTATGTCCATGCCTCAAAGGCCCGAGCTTCTTACTGGACTTCGTTTAATAAATCAACTGCTAACAAAACCATTCATACCGATGTGATCCAGCCTCCACTCACAAAGGAGGTAGAAAGAATCGTGGTTGAAATGAGGATAGGAACCCCAGCCCAGAAAGTATTCCTATTATTTGACACAGGGGGTTTTCTTTCGTGGACACAGTCTGCTTCTTGCACCGTATGTTTCCCCCAATCAACCGCCAAGTTCAATCCCCAACTATCCACCACCTATCGTGAAATGTCTTCTTCTGATATCAACTGTAAGGCCCCCTTGTACACCAGAAACGGACGTCAATGCCAGTACGAATCTGAATACCTAACCGGACAGTATACCAAGGGAATTGCTTCCTACGACACTTTTTCTTCCTTGGATAATAATCCAGCCCAAACTGCTTCCAACATACGTTTCGGGTGCTCATTGGTGTCAGCTGGTATGAGATTCCCTTCCAACACTATATTATCTGGAGTCTTAGGAATGAGTAGGCACGCAGATTCTTTTCCCAGCCAGTTGAGCCAACATGGCGGAAAAGGCCGATTCTCTTACTGCCTCGTTGATGTCAACACAGCTCCAAGTGTGGTTAACTTGGTCACGTTTGGAGATGATATTCCGAACATCCCTGAAGGAAATCTTCAAAAGGTCCCTTTTATTGAAGACAACAATGATAATGGATGGTTTATCAATCTACTTGATATATCGGTTGGAGAAGAGCGCCTTAATCTTCCTCCAGGGACATTTGCTCGAAATCCTACTGGTAATAACGGGGGTTTACTCCTCGACACTGGTTCTCCATTCACGTTTTTAACCAGTGTCGCTTACCTTGGAATCAAATCCAAGATTCAGACGCATCTCTCATCTGGGTACTTCATTCAAATTTCTGGCGAGTCAGATCTCTGCTATCGCTATGACCTGCTATCCCGTCAACATCTAATGGACTACTTGCAGACCATTACGTTTCATTTAGAGGACTTTGCTGAACTTGATTTGCCTGTGACAAGTGTGTACCTTTTCAATCCGGAAGATAAAACTTTCTGCCTTAATTTTCAGGAAGCCGAAAGTGATTGGCCTAACATTTTGGGATCATTGCAGCAACAGAATACGCGTTTCATCTACGATCTTAATGAAAATTCCCTGTTCTTTAAACCTGAAAAATGTGGTGGTTGATTTTCACTTTTATTAACTAGTATTATTTTATTGCCTCTGGGGCAAAAATCAAATTTGCATCAGAAACATTTATGTACTCCAATATATTAAAATCAAAAACATTTGTTGTCATGTGGGTCCTCAATATTTTTTTTGATAACTTTGTTATTGATAACGCCCGCAATCAATCATTGAGATTACGTTAATTAACGGCCGACCAGCTATAAGTACCACATCCCGGAAATCATCTACTTCTACAATCTGGAGAACTCCTAGACATATTGGGGTCTTCCATGGACCATTCTGTAATTCATTTTAAAGCCTACAAGGCTACAAGGATCTAAGATGAAGTTTTCTAAAAGACATATTATTCGGGTGACGCAGAGCAATATCGTAGGCCGTTGGGCCGGTGTAACACATATACTCTGATTGTTAAGAAATTTAGTAATACTCACGCAATCAAAGACAACAATCAAACGCACCCACACCAATATATGGAAGAACACACGCAAACACAAGTTATTGTTAACCCGGTTCCTTGAACAAATCAAGTGTCTGGTGGCGATGCCAAGCCAGGATTAAACTAATTATTCTCTTGAATATGTGCTACAATGTGTTATAGGTCGTGTCTATGAATTTATAGTTGTACAAGAAAGTCTTAAATCTATTCATAGAAGAGATCTCGTTGAAATAGGAAATAAATCTGGCTGGAGTGTTATGCACGTACTGACACGGTCGTGTGCCTATTTGGTGCACGGTCGTGCTCGGAAAAATCCAAGAAACTGATCTTCAGTGGTACGAACGTGTATGCCCCCTTAGCATGGTCATGTCACCCCTCCCGGCGAATTCGCTTTCATTTTCATCTTTGGTTTGCAATTCGATCTTCAACCCAAACTCCTTCATGATTTAGGCTTCCTTTTCTCCTCCACCATCCTTGTTGTTTTAGGACTCCACTCCAAACAATCTCCCACCTGGAGACTAAAACCATAACCATAGACCCTAACAGTCAACTCCCACCATGGAATGATCCTCCGAACACATTTGACTCCCATACTGACTTGACATCACCGAGCCTCCTCGCTCAAGTGCTAAGGCGAGTTGAAGCCAAGAGACGCTTCAACCTCTCCATGTGGGGTTCCTCTTGCCTCTCTGAAACAATTTCTCCTTTGATTCTTCTATGCAAGTCCAACATCGCCTTCTCCTTTCAAACCCACTTTCCTCGCAATGCCCCTCAATTAAACACGATCTCCCTTTGTCTCTTGCATTGACTCCTTGTGGTCTTTCCTCGCTCTTTGTTAGTTCCACATGACTTGTTCTCTGTGATGATCAACTTTGAGTCATCCTCCCCCTAACATACCGTTTGTTGATGCCTCTCCCTTTTTCACCATCAGGCCACTCGGCTAGCCACTTGCTCCCACCCGAGCGAATAATGTTGTTGAAGGTAGTGTACAACATCTTCTCCTTTCTCCCTAAATCTACAACCTCCTCTCCTTTTCTGATTTCCATGACCCACCATTGAAGATTACTCCATATCTTTCATTGTCTAATTTTCCAACGGAAATCAATCTCCTCTTCAAGCTAGGAATGTGCCTAACATCACGCAACTCCAAAACAGCCCTACTTTGTTTCTTGATTTGTACATCCTCTTTTCCCACGATCTATAAAGGTTGATCATCTCCAAGATAGACCACCCCAAAATCGCCCGAGGTGTATTGCTCTATCTCATCTAAGTCACTACATGAATGAAACAATGCACCTGAGTCTAGTACCCAAGCCTCATTCGACTTCTTTACTCTCAAGAACAATGCATCTACAATGTACTCCTCCACGAGTCCTGCGTGACCATCAGCTATGTTAGAATTATCCAGACAATCATAAGTGGTGTGAACCTTAGCACCATACTTGTAGCACTTGACCGGATGGTTCTTAGATCTCGGTCCTCCCCTCCTCCCTTTACCACTCCCACCCTTAGTGCTTGTGTTGAAGTCTCTCCCTTCCCCTTCCTTCGCAACTCCATGCCAACGACGAAATCTCTAACTTGTGAGTACTTCAACGGTGCCTCGTTTGTTGACGCACTTGGTGCCATGACAATCGGATCCCAACTTTCGGGCAACGATGAAATTAATATCACAACATGTACCTCGTCAGTAAAGGTTATACCGACGGTTCTCAATTGGTCCACCATACCTTTGAAACTGCCGATATGAGCTACTGCTGTTATACCCTCTGACATCTTCAGGTTGAATATCCTCCTTATTAAGTGAACCTTGTTGATGTTGGAAGGTTTCTCATACATATATCGGACATCAGTTGTAGCATCTCCATCTTTGTCTTGGTCTACAACGTGTTTTGTGCTATCTCATCGATCAATATGCATCTCACTAAAACCTATCGTCTTTCGATTTAGTGTCTCCCAATCTCCCTTTGACATGGTTGTAGGTTTCTTTCTTAAGGCAAGATGAAGATCCTTACTATAGAGATAGTCCGTGATCCTCGTCATCCAAAACGTGAAAATCCCTCCGTTGAATTTCTCAATGGTTGATTTGCCCATCTTGATTGCTCCACAGAATTCCCGAGAACATCCAAAATTCAACTAATTATTCTCTCAAATATGTGCTACAATATATGGAAGAACACACACAAACACAAAGAATTGTTAACCCGATTCCTTGAACAAATCAAGTACATCCGAGGGAAATAATAAGCTAATGTGCTGCAATGTGTTCTAAGTCGTGTCTATGTATTTATAGTTGTACAAGGAATTCCTAAATATATTCGTAGAAAAGATCTCGTTGAAATAGGAAACAAATCTTACTGGAGTGTTCTGCACGTATTGACATGGTCGTGTGCCTATTTGGTGCAAGGTCGTGCTCAGCAAATCCAAGAAACTTATCTTCAGTGTCTTTTCCTCCTTGTTTTACAATTCGATCTCAACCCAAACTCATTAATTATTTAGGATTCCTTTTCTCTTCTGTCTCCATGTTGTTTTAGGACTCCACTCCCAACACTAATATCATATTAAAGTCTAAGGTTTCACTTTAAAAACCATTGGTGTTAAGGGGAGTGGCCCAAAATCTTCATATGCTATTGATAATGTTTTTCAATTTCCAATTTGAGATAATATCTCTAACAACGTTCATGTGAATGTTACACGACATCCTCCTTGTCGTACTGCAAGTCCCATCAGTCTGTTTTTATCTATTAATAACATACCTCTTCAACAAGTAAATAATCTGATAATTAGTATTAGAAAGAAGGGCATTACTGCCATTTTTTGTCCAAGCATTCTCTCACTCTCTCTCCAATATCTAAATAAATTTTTTCTCCTAAATCACTCAAATCAATCATCCAAACCTTCAAAATTGGGTCAAGCAAGGTTCGAAGATCAAGCAATCTTCATTCTTTAAGTCCCTACACCATGAGGATTATGATAGCTGAACATTCTGAGCATCATCTGAAATTGTCTATGGCTTAGGCAAAGTGAGATGAAACTCACAAAGTGAGACGAAACTCACAAGTGTTGTCCTTAGTGTTGGCAACACTAACAACAACACACACCAATTCGAGAAAAAACACAAATAAATAGAAATTAATCTAATTTGCAGCGGAAGAATAAAAACAATACACAAGAATATAATTTTTATCAAGTTATATATATAAATAAATATATATAACTTGATGGGTGCCAGGTAGGGATGGCCAAACCGGACCGGAATCGGTCCGAAACCGGAAAACCGGATCGGAAAAGCCCGGAACTGCCATGAACCGCCACGAAAACCGATACCGGGGTAACCGGAACCAGTTTGGTTAAGGGCCAGTTAAGGGTCACATACATGGTGAATCGAACCGGAACCGGAACCGTGAACCAGACGGAAATTCCTTGTTTTTCGAGGAACCGGACCAGAAAAGCCCAAAACCGGAGCAAACCGGGGAGAAAACCGGAACCGAAGTAACCGGACCGTGATTAGGCCGGGCCGGTTAAGGGTCACCCTTTTGCCAAACCGGAACCGGCGGTTTTCGGCCCGGAACCGGTTTGGCCATCCCTAGTGTCAGGAGGGCAAGACCTTTCTATTAATAATATGAATTCAATACAAGGTCAAAGAAGTTCCCTTAATGATAAATAATCATTAACTCAAGGAACAATAAATAAAGAACTCTCTCTGAAAATGAACACTCAAAACCTCACGAAAAAATGAAAATATCTATGAAACTCTCGAGTGTCGGACAGAGTGTTGCCAACACTGAATGGCAACACTTAAAGAGAAGAATTCTTTTCTTGTGCAGATTTGCGTTTTCTGAATTGGATGATCTTCAATGAAGATCTACTGCACTATTTATAGGCCACCAAGACTTGGAGCCTACTCAAAATGATCAGCAACAGCCTTGAATTTGTTTCCTCCATTTTAGCCTTCTCGCCTCATTTGTAGGAGACTTAGTCTTCTTTAGCTTCTCTTGCTTGTACCTCTCAGCTGTAGATGCATTATACTCTGACTTGATCTCCCCCTGAATAGCTAAATAATATCTCTTTTTGCTTGGTCATTAATTAATCATATAAACACATGTTTATATATTAATTTCCTCTCTTCTTCGTGAATCACGCCTGGACAGTTTCTGTTGACCTATTCAAGCTCATTTCAAGCAGACTAACAACTGATATTATAACATTAATTTACACATTATTATTTGTGAAAAATACAGTAACTATTTCAGTGTTGCCAAATCCAAATGGCAACACTTGTGGCAACACTGGTTTGCAACACCTGGGACAACATTCATGGCAACACATGATCTAACATTAACAATCTCCCCCTTAGTTACTGATTTCTTCAAAAAATTCCAATGTGATGATCTTTACAAAACAGTTAGTCATACTTAACAAAAATCAAAAAATGCCACGTGATCAATAGTTGCAACATCAACCTTCAGGCAATGTTTGAAAATGTTTTTTCATCAAAGTATCACACTCACACGAGTGGAAACATCAACCTTCAGCCAAATGTAGTCACATACTTTTGAATTTATCTCCCCCTTAATCACGGAAATTAATAACTAACCAAAATAATTATTAAAATCTTAAAACAACCATCCAACCATTTAGCAAAAACCATCCACCAAAGTTTGAAGAAAATTCAAGCCAAAACAAAGAAAAAAAACAGAAATTAAAATTGTTTAAACATCACAAACAAAATAAAAAAAATTGTTTTTGTTACCAAACCACCAAATCAAGTAACCATTCGAACCACCTTCAACCTTCTACATTTCCAGCTCCTTGTTCACCTCCCTCAGCTGTGCCACTTGGTCCAGCTCCATCTGCTCCATCATCACGCCTTGCCTTGATTGATCTCCTCCTATTTTGGAAGAAATCAATTCCACCATTTTCATCAATACACAAGAATATAATTTTTATCAAGTTATATATATAAATAAATATATAACATGATGGATGCCAGGAGGGCAAGACCTTTCTATTAATAATATGAATTCAATATAAGGTCAAAGAAGTTTCGTTAATGATAAATAATCATTAACTCAAGGAACAATAAATAAAGAACTCTCTCTGAAAATGAACACTCAAAACCTCACGAAAATATGAAAATCTCTATTAAAATCTCGAGTGTCGGACAGAGTGTTGCCAACACTGAATGGCAACACTTGAAGAGAAAAATTCTTTTCTTGTGCAGATTTGCGTTTTCTGAATTGGATGATCTTCAATGAAGATCTACTGCACTATTTATAGGCCACCAAGACTTGGAGCCTACTCAAAATGATCAGCAACAACCTTGAATTTGTTTCCTCCATTTTAGCCTTCTCGCCTCATTTGTAGGAGACTTAGTCTTCTTTGGCTTCTCTTGCTTGTACCTCTCAGCTGTAGATGCATTGTACTCAGACTTGATCTCCCCCTTAATAGCTAAATAATATCTCTTTTTGCTTGTTCATTAATTAATCATATAAACACATGTTTATATATTAATTTCCTCTCTTATACGTGAATCACGCCTGGGCAGTTTCTGTTGACCTATTCAAGCTCATTTCAAGCACACTAACAACTGATATTATAACATTAATTTACACATTATTATATGTGAAAAATACAGTAACTATTTCAGTGTTGCCAAATCCAAATGGCAACACTTGTGGCAACACTGGTTTGCAACACTTGGGACAACATTCATGGCAACACATGATCTAACATTAACATCATCATTGTTAGAACATAATCTATGTAGAAGATAAAAGCAAGCAACAATCACACAAAACAAGAATATACATGGTTCACCAATTTGGCTACATCCACGGGCAGAGGGAGAGAATATTATTATCGTATGGAAATCAACCGAATACAATCTCTAATCTAGTGCACGAATCCTTGCAAGGAATTCTTTTCTGTGCAAACCCTAGACCTAGAGAAACAGATGAGCAAAGGAACTTAGAACATAGGGTTGGGGTAGGCTATATTTATAAGCCCTACTCCTAACCCTGCAAGGATTTAACCCAAAAAATATCTCCACCGCTGATTGGCCTGATCCGGCATAGGGCGCGATCGCCCCCTCCTTGGGTGTGATCGCCCCAACTCCAAAATTGTCACAGGTGCGATCTCCCCGCCCCCTTTGGGTGCGGTGCGGTATCCCCTTTTAGGAAGAAACATTGTGCGATCTCCCCTTGGCTTTGGGCGCGGTCGCCCCCTTTGTTGCTTGTCACGAGTTCTTAGATAAATTGTTTTAATCCCCTAATTACGCATCCCCAAATCGATCGCATCAAACCCAACAAATCTCCACCTTGACATCTAACCTCCGAACATAAACAGAACTACCCCTCTTCCTTAGATTCTCTCTAATAGCTGCGAACATTCTGCAAATCCAAACAATGTTAGAACTTGCTAGTCGGAACGAACTTCGTGAACATGTCAGCAAGGATTGTCTGCAGTACCCACTTTCTTCACCTTGATCTGCTTCTCACTTCTCAGAAAATGATACCTCACATCTATGTGCTTGGTCCTATCATGATGAACTTGATCCTTCGCAAACATATTGCACTCAAACTATCACAAAATATTATTGCCTGATCCTGATGTTACCCAAGGCCGCTGATCAGACCGTTTAGCCATATCCCCTCTTTAGCAGCTTCTGTCAATGCCATGTACTCCACCTCTGTAGTAGACAATGTCACCCTAGATTGTAGAGTAGCCTTCCAACTGACAACTGACCCACCAAGAGTGAACACATACCCGGTCATAGATCTCCTCATGTCAACATCCCCAGAGTAGTCCGACTCACAATAACCTTCAACTGCACATTCTGTACCACCTCCATAAATGAGACGAACATCTGATGTACCCCTAAGGTACCTGAAGAGATCCTCTTCACTGCTTGCAAATGTTCCATACCAGGATTCCCCTGAACCTACTAAAAATACTAACCGCATGAGTAAGATCTGGCCTAGTGCAAACCATAACATACATCAAACTACCACCTGCACTAGCATAAGGTACACGAGCCATGTACTCTTTCTCCTCATCCAACTTGGGTGTGAAAGCGTCCGATAGACATGCATTTGCTGCACTCGGAGAATCTAACAGTTTTGTTGTAGACATGTCAAACCTCTCTAAAACTTTCTTGATGTAACCTTTTTGGGATAAGAACAGTTTTCGTTGGTTTCTATCCCTATAGATCTCCACAACTAGAATTTTCTTCGCCGCACCTAAATCCTTCATCTCGAACTCTGGAGACAGTAGACCCTTCAACTTCTAAATATTCAACTTCTTGAAAGTCGCTATCAACATATCGTCAACATAAAGAACCAGATAGATGATCGAATCATCCAATAACTTATTATGATATACACAACAGTCATACGCGCTCCTTATGTAACCAATCTCTGTCATATAGCTATCAAACCGCTTGTACCACTACCTAGGTGATTGCTTGAGTCCATAGAAGGTCTTCTTCAACCTGCACACGTAGTCTTCTTTTCCCGGAACCTGAAACCCATCTGGCTGTGTCATATAAATGTCCTCATCCAACTCTCCATGTAGAAAGTTGTTTTCACATCTAGCTGCTCGAGCTCCAAATCCTGATGCGCCACCATTGCTAATAGCACCATGATTGAAGTATGTCGAACCACTAGTGTAAAAATATCATTATAGTCAATGCCCTCCCGCTGTGTGAAACCTCTTAACACTACACGAGCTTTATAATTGACCCCCTCTGATGGTGACATACCTTCCTTCTTCTTGAAAACCCACTTGCAAGTCATAATCTTTCTGCCCTCTAGCCTCTTGGTTAGCTCCCATGTCGAATTCCTGTGAAGTGACTCCATCTCGTCCCCCATAGCTGTATGCCATTGAGCAGACTCTGAACATGTAAGTGCTTCCTTGAAAGTAGTTGGCTCTGAAGCATCGGGCTCTACTTCCTCGGCAACCTGAAGTGCATAAGACACCATATCTTTAAAACCATACCAGCTCACTGGAGGCTTCCCGAAATTAGCCCGTCTAGACCTCTCTTGAGCTAACCCATGTTCCTCGGAAACTGGTGATGAACTTTCTGGTGCTTCTGTCGGTAGATCCTGATGAACATCTGACTCTGAAGTATCTTGTAGCTCCACCTGTTTATCAACACTACCAATACCTGATACAAACACAAATTTCATAATAGGGTTAAGCACAGAGTTTTCATCAAAAACAACATTTCTGCTTATTATTACCCTACCTTCAGATGGAGACCAAATCCGGTATCCTTTGACACCGTCTCCATAACCCATGAAGACCACTTTTCTAGCCCTCGGCTCCAGCTTCCCATCATTCACATGATAATAAGCAGTACAACCAAAAGCCCTTAAATTAGACTAATCAACATGTTTACCTGACCATACCTCATTGGGAACTCTGAGACTGATACCTGTATGTGGTTCGCGATTTATCATGTAACATGCTGTACTAACCGCTTCTGCCCCAGAACCGCTTAGACAACTCTGCATTGGAGAGCATGCACCTTGCCCTAGCCAACAATGTCTGATTCATGGGCTCTGCTACACCATTTTGCTGTGTTTACCCCTGATAGTGAGATGTCTAGAAATCCTACTTGCTTACAGAACTCATTGAACTTAGTACTACAGAACTCCAACCCATTATTTGTTCGGAGTCGCTTGATCTTCTTCCATGTCTGATTCTCCACAAATGTCTTCCACTGCCTGAAATTGGTGAGATCCTCACTCTTGTGCTTCATGATAATTACCCAAGTTTTCCTGGAGTAGTAATCAATCATAAACAAGAAATACCTGTGGCCCCTCAATGATTCCTGACGTGAAGGTGCCCAACAATCTGAGTGAATGTAATCCAGCCTGCTCTTCGTTCTATGAGCCCCCTTAGGAAACTTGCTTCATTGCATCTTCCCAAGTATACAATTCTCACAGAACTTAAGGTCCTTGACGTTCTGGCCACACAGAAGACCATGATTAGCCAATATATGCATCCCTCTGATGCTCATGTGCCCAAGCCTAATATGCCACAGCTTTGTCATATCCTCCTTGACCACTTCAAATGATGTAACCAATACTGACCTAGAAAGCGTCTTTCCTTGGAGAAAATATAAGGTGCCCCGCTTAAGGCCTCTCAGAATCACTTCAGAACCTTTGTAGATATACGCTGCTCAACCTTTACCTTTGAAACTGTACCCTTTGCTGTCAAGCTGACTAAGAGATATCAGATTCTTTGTCATCTGTGGAACATGCGTCACCTCGTTCAAAGTGCAGAACTTACCATCATGAGTCCGTAGCTTGATCGAGCCAATACCTACCACCCTGCAAGTAACACTGTTAGCCATATGAATATTACCACCATCTACCTGCTCATAAGTTGTAAACCACTCTCTCCTCAGACTAATATGATAAGAAGCCCCAGAATCAAGAATCCACGCATCCGACTGTTTTTCAGATTCTTCTACCACTAGAGCCTAATCCCCATCAGAGCTGCCAATATCAACTACAGGAGCGTTAGCTACATTGCCATTTGGAGGCTCGCCTTGTTTCTTACTAGGACAATCTGTCTTCCAGTGCCCCTTTCCCTTGCAGTAATTACAAACATCATTCGGTTTCGGGCCCCTCTTCCCAGAAGATTTCTTCTACTTCTGTTTACTGCTAGAACCTCTGTTGCCTACCAAAACCAATCCTATCGGCTGATTATCTGTAACACTATTATCGTTTACCCTTTGACGTAACTCTCTTGTCTTGAGCGAGGATTTCACCTCCTCTAGAGTCACCGTCACCGTCACCATCACCTTACCATTGCTAGAGTCAACGTAGTGCTCATATGATAAAGGCAAAGAACAAAGAAGCATTAATGCAGCATCCTCGTCATCAAGTTTATCATCTATATTACGCAGTTCAAGTAATAAAGATATAAATCTATCTAGGTGATCCCTAATGGGCGTACCTTCATTCATTAGAAGAGAATATATCCTCTGCTTCAGATATAGCTTGTTGGTCAATGATCGTGTCAAATACATGTCTTCCAACACAATCCACAAAATATCTCCGAAATCGGTATCTGGAATATCCGCAAGAACATCATCATCAAGAAACCTGATGATTTCAGAGTGGGCCCTCTCGTCTAGCATGACTAGATCTACCTCTTCCTTCTCTGCTATCTTCTTCTCTTTCTCCAAACCTTCTGTTGTTGCATCCACGCCAGCACCAGTGGGAACGACTTCTGCTTTGCCCTTTGGATCTTGGCGATCCTTGATTACAGCAGCCAAAGGAGCCTATAAGCCCTTGTCTCTTAACAAAGCTTTCATCTTGATTTGCCATAGAGAAAAAATATTTTTACCATTAAACTTGTCGACCGGTGATTCAATTCCTCCTCCAATCTTCTTCTGCAGTGGAACAACCCTAGACATTTCTCAACCTGACCGGCTCTGATACCAGTTTGTTAGAACATAATCTATGTAGAAGATAAAAGCAAGAAACAATCACACACCACAAGAATATATGTGGTTCACCAATTTGGCTATGTCCACGGGCAGAGGGATATAATATTATTATAGTATGGAAATCAACCGAATACAATCTCTAATCTAGTGCACGAATCCTTGCAAGTATTTCTTGTTTGTGCAAACCCTAGACCTAGAGAAACAAATGAGCAAAGGAACTTAGAACATAGGGTTGGGGGTAGGCTATATTTATAGGCCCTACTCCTAACCCTACAAGGATTTAACCCAAAACAAATCTCCACCGTTGATTATCCTGATCTGGCATAGGACGCGATAGCCCCCTCCTTGGGTGCGATCGCCTCAAATCCAATATTGTCACAGGTGCAATTGTCCCCCCTTAAGGTGCGGTCGCCTCTTTTAGGCAAAAACTTTGTGCGATCGCCCCTTGGATTTGGGCGCGGTTGCCCCCTTTGCTGCTTGTCAGGAATTCTAAGATAAATTGTTTTAATCCCCTAATTAGGCATCCCCAAATCGATGGCATCAAACCCAACAAATCTCCACCTTGACATCTAACCTCCGAACATAAACAGAACTCCCCCTCTGCCTTAGATGCTCTCTAATAGTTGCGAACATTCAGCAAATCCAAACAATGTTCGAACTTGCTAGTCGGAACAGACTTCGTGAACATGTCAGCAGGATTGCCGCAGTACCCACTTTCTTCACCTTGATCCGCTTCTCACATCTCAGAAAATGTCATGATGAACTTGATCATTGGCCAAACATATTGCACTCAAACTGTCACAAAATATTGTAGCCAGATCCTGATGTAACCCAAGGTCGCTGATCAGACCCTTTAGCCATATCCCCTCCTTATCAGCTTCTGTCAATGCCAAGTACTCCACCTCTGTAGTAGACAATGTCACCGTAGATTGTAGAGTAGCCTTCCAACTGACAACTGACCCACCAAGATTGAACACATACCCGGTCATAGATCTCCTCGTGTCAACATCCCCAGAGTAGTCCGAATCACAATAACCTTCAACTGCACATTTTGTACCACCTCCATAAATGAGCCCAATATCTGATGTACCCCTAAGGTACCTGAAGATCCTTTTCACTGCTTGCCAATGTTCCTTTCCAAGATTCCCCATGAACCTATTAAAAACACTAACCGTATGAGCAAGATCTGGCCTAGTTCAAACCATAGCATACATCAAACTACCAACTGCACTAGCATAAGGTACACGAGCCATGTACTCTTTCTCCTCATCCGACATGGGTGCGAAAGCGACCGACAGACGTGCATTTACTGCACTCGGAGAATCTAACAGTTTTGCTGTAGACATGCCAAACCTCTCTAATATATTCTTGATGTAACCTTTATGGGATAAGAACTGTTTTTGTTGGCTTCTATCCATGTAGATCTCCATACCCAAACCTTTCTTCGCCGTACCCAAATCCTTCATCTCGAATTCTGCAGATGGTAGTGTTTTGGACAAATTTCAAAAATTAAATTTATCTTATCAAGGATGTTTGGGCACAAATGGAATATAATTCACAAGCCAAGATGAACACGAGGATGTAATGAGAAAACCCTTTATACAAATGCTCATAGGGAAAAACATCGGGAGGCTTTAGGAGAAGCCTACCTTAACCAAAAAATATTATTGAATTTAGTAGCTTGAGAGTACAAAGTGCAGTGTGAGAATAGACGAGAGTGTGTCGTATGAATAGATGTGCGTTCTGGAGATAATATATATATACTTGAATGTAACCGAAAACAACAACTTGAAGCCATTACTGATATTTCGCATGGAATCTCGCCATTTGTTGATGATGATCAGCCATTATCTTTTTGGTTGGTAAATGGAGTTGTTATGTCATCGCTTGACCAAGTCCAAACAGTCATATGACTGAGCCATTTATTCATAATTCTGTTCCTGAAAAATAGGAAATATACAATAAACAATTTCAAGGCGTTAGTCTAAGATGTAAGTCAAGACGTTACCTCAAGGTGGATGACAAAGATGCAGAACATGTAAAGTGATTTGTTGGGGTGAAACAATTGCCCCCAAAATATTGAGACTTTTCCATGTTGAATACGGAAAGTTTTAATATTTTGTCAAGAATATCTTCGTGTGACGGTTGAAAGGAAGTTGTAGAGTCATAATAGAAGCCAATAACCGTCATTATCGGATGGCTCTAATAATAGCAAAAAATCTCTTCGAATCCCTTCCATGACTATATTATGGCAAGATCATCCTAGAAGGCGCAGTCTTTCTCCTTTTTCACCCAAATTCAAAGTGCAAGTTCTTCAGCATCTCTTTCCAAAAAGTGAGTTTGCTTCACCGCACAATCAGACCATTTTTTCCCGAAAAGTTCATTCATACCCCACACTAACATATGCCTTTATTTACAGTGACTCGATCCGGCTTCACAGCGAACGATATTGTGGCTAAGTATAAGGGCAAGAAGAAGGTGGAAGGGAGTCCACCTGAAGTGGATGACAAGGTCACATTGAAAAGGAAGAGGGATGATCAAGATATAAATACAGAGTGGGAAACTCGGAGTGAGGAGGTTTTAGCGAATCAGGTAATGGGTTTTTTGAATTTTTGCTTGAATATCCTTTCGTGTATTGGTCAATACCGCTTGTTTTTTTATGACAGGCTGTAACGATTGTCAAGATGATGTCCAAAGAAATCAGAATGTGGAAATTAAAATGCGATACTCTAGATATGGATAGGGCTGAGTATGAGAAGGATCTGAAAGATGCTTTCAAAATACTGAGAGAGAAGAGGTTAGAACTCAAGGCTAAGGATGAAGAAATTTCAAGATGGGTTGCTAGACTTGCTAGTGTTGGTAAGATACATGCGAAGGAAATGGAGATGCTCCGTGACGACATGATGAACGAGACTGCGAAGTCAGTTTTTGAAGCAAGAATCCAAATGATCAAAGAATACCGGGGAGGAGAACACGTGAACTGGAACTTAGAGGAGGAGAATGCAGCCTTGCAAAGGATCCTTGATGAAAAAATGGGTGAGGTTACTTCCAAGAAGATCGAGCAGGTTGAAGATGCTCAAGATAGTAACACTGAATGATAATAAGATGTTCTTTCTTTTTCTTTCAAAAATAATTGATTTGGTGAGGATTTGTTCTTATAAAGAGATTTTTTGGTTTGTAAAGACTCATAAGAGTTAGCACATTAGCTTTTTTAGAGATGTTGGGTTGGTCCAACAACTTAGATTCGCTGGGCGTTTTGCCTCTTTTCTTTGATATTTTAACCTTGGTGATACTTGGATCATATATTCTTTGGTTATGAGCTCTTCTTTTTTGTTCGTGGGTAACATGCAAATGTCACACCCGCTTGTCGGAGATAACATGTCAATGTTATAACCAAGTTGAAAAGACAACATGTAACAATGTTGTAACCAAGTTGTAAAGATAACATGCAACGATGTTATAACCGGTAGAACTTAGTTCTCAAATTGTGAGAAAATGTGCACCTTGGCGGGGTTATGATAACCAATAGACTTAGAAAAGATATAAAATCTTTTAAACCGTAGAAGGTGAATACCTTTACGTGCGCATAAGGCAGATTTACGATAATCAATAAACTTTAAGAAAAAATGTATAATCTTTTAAACTGTAGAAGGTGAATACCTTTACGTCTTATGGATGTCGACATGTTGAACAGTTGCACATGTTGATCATACAGACATACATCTTGAACTATCGTAGTTTATAATGAAATCTTGCAAAACAACAACACGTTAGGGTTGGGTGTTAGCTTGGCTAACACCCCTCCTATGCTCAAGTCAGTAGGGGTTTTGATTTAAATAAATAGGAAATAAAATTAGAAGAAATAGTCCGTACCTTGGCGTGAAAATTATAATAAATTTCAACTTACATGTAATAATGCTTAAGGTGTATGGCGTTCAGCTCCTAGGTATTATGATGCCATCTGGGGTAGATAACTATTATGCTCCTTTTCCAGCTTCAGTGTCAATGAGGTAAGGACTTTCCCACTTTGGAGCCAATTTTCCTGCGTGCAACTCTCTAGTATTTTGGAACACCTTCCTCAGCACCATGTCTCCAGTCTGGAAGCGTCTTATTCTCACATTCCTATTGTATGACCTGGCAATTCTTTGTTGATAGGCAGTCATTCTTATCTTGGCTATGTCCCTGAATTCATCTACGGTATCCAAATCCTGAGCCAGAAGGTAATTGTTGTCCCCAGGAGTCAACAGTCCATATCTTGTGGTCAGGATTGTCACCTATATGGGGAGTACAGCTTCAGTGCCAAATACCAAAAAATATGGCGTCTGTCCCATAGCATTTTTAGATGTTGTCCTGTCAGCCCATAATACAAGGTAGTTCATCGTCCCATCTTCCCCTTTTCTGATCCAAACGCTTCTTCAGATTGTTGATGATCAACTTGTTGCTTGACTCAGCTTGTCCGTTGGCTTGAGGATGCACAGGGGTTGGCGTTATCAATTTGATTCCCCACCTTGAACAGAAATCCCTGGTATTTTTGTTGATAAACTGAGAACCATTGTCACAAATGATCTCCGAAGGAACGCCAAATCTGCTCAAGATGTTTTACTTTAAGAACGAAATGACCTCCCTAACTCGTACTTGTACATACTCCTCTGCTTCAATCCACTTGGAGAAATAGTCTGTCATGGATAACATGAACACTCTTCCCCCTGGAGATTTTGGTAACTTGCCGACTATATCCATGCCCCATTGCATGAAAGGCCAGGATGAAAGTAGAGGATGCAGGGGCTCTGGGGATTGATGCAAGATGTTACTGTGACGTTGACATGCGTCACACATTAAGGCAAAATCCATTGCATCTTGTCTCATTGTGGGCCAATAGTATCCTGTTTTGAGGGCTTTGGAGGATAATGACTTGCCCCAGAGTGATTCCCACATTCACTAGCATGTAGATCGCGTAGGACCTCGTCGACTTCCCTTGGTTCTAAACATCTCATGTATAGTCCTGTCGCAGATCTCCTAAACAATTTGTTATTAATTAAGATGAACCTAGATACCTTCATCCTGAACGACCTTTGATTCTTGATGTCCGGTAGAATGGTTCCGTCTTGCAAATAGTGCACAATAGGTTGGATCCATGTTGATGTCGCGCCTTGGCTTGGAGAAGACGTTTCTGAATGATTTAGGGTCACACATTCTTCAGTTTGATCAATGGCTGGATGTTGGACATAGATGATCGGGATGTTGGTATTTATCATAGCCCCACACGCTGATCCCAGGTTGGCCAAAGCGTCAGCCTCGGCATTTTCTTCGCGTGGTACCTGTTCCAAGGAAAAACTAACAAAACGTACTGCTAGCGCTTTAACATGTTGGAGGTAAAGTGTCATCCTGGCGTTTTTAGCTGCATAAGACCCGTTAAAGTGATTAACTAATAACAAAGAATCGATAAATACGTTAAGATGAGTGACATCTAAGCTAAGAGCAGTAGATAATCCCATAATCAAAACTTCATATTCGGCTTCGTTATTTGTTTCTTGGAATTCACAAGAAACGGCCTGAGGGATTAATTCGCCTTGAGGAAACTTTAGCAAGATGCCAAATCCTGCACCCATTGAGTTGGATGCTCCATCTGTGAACAACGTCCAATACCTAGGGGAATCATTGCCATCGAGATGTTGGACCTCTAGTTCCACCTCAGGTTGCAAGGTAGCACTGAAATCGGCTACAAAATCTGCAAGTGCTTGTGACTTGATCGCACTCCTTGGTTCATAAGAGATTTCATACGTGCTTAGCTTGACTGACCATTTTTCCATTCTCCCTGACATTTCAGGGTTTTTCATAACAGTCCTGATAGGATAGTTAGTTTTCACAATAATATGATACATTTCAAAGTAATGACGTAATTTAGTAGATGAAGTGATTAAAGCGAGAATGAGTTTTTCTAGATGAGAGTACCTGGTTTCCGCGTCTAAAATAGATTTAATTACATAGTAAACGGGACGTTGGTCGCCTTGGTCCTCTTTTACCAGGACGACACTCACTGCACTTTCTGATACGGCTAGGTACAAGTACAAAGGTTCACCAGGACACGGTTTAGCGAGAAGAGGAGAAGACCTGAGATATTTCTTGAGGTTCAAGAAGGCTTCTTCGTGCTGCTCGGTCCACTGGAACAACTTGTTCTTCCTCAAAACGTCATAGAACAATTTGCACTTTTCAGAGGACTTGGAAATAAACCGATTTAAGGCCGCTACTCGTCCTGTCAATATTTGTACATCTTTGATTGTTTTAGGAGACTGCAGGTTGAGGATAGCTTTGATTTGTTCTGGGCTGGCCTTGATTCCCCTCTTAGTCACCATGTATCCCAAAAACTTCCCGGCTCTGACTCCGAAGTTCCACTTAGAAGGGTTCAGCTTCATGTTGAATTCTTCCAAGATGTCAAAGGCTTCTGCCAAATGCTGCACATGATCTTCTATAATTTTGGACTTCACCACCATGTCACCTATGTATACTTCCATTGTCTTGCCGAGATGGTCCTTGAACATCTTGTTCACCAGTCTTTGATAGGTCGCTCCTGCATTTTTTAATCCAAATGGCATGGCAATGTAACAATATATACCTTCGGGGGTTATGAAGGCGGTATCTTTCTGGTCCGAGGGCTCCATTTGGATTTGCTGATAACCTGAAGAAGCATCCATGAAGGTCAACACGTCATGGCCAGCTGTCTCATCTACTAGGGAGTCAATATGGGGCAACGGGAACAGATCTTTGGGGCATGCTCTGTTCAGGTCAGTGAAATCTACGCATACACGCCATTTCCCGTTTTTCTTCTCAACAACCACCACATTGGAAAGCCACCTAGGGTATTGTACCTCTCTGATCATCTTAGACTTTAGCAGTCTTTATACTTCCTCCTTGATGATTTGGTTCCGTTCTTGAGCAAATTTCCTCCTCTTTTTATGGACCGGCTTGACAATAGGGTCGATATTCAACTTATGAGTTATGATGCTTTTGTCTATCCCAGTCATATCTTCATGTCTCCAAGCGAAACACAACATTCTACTCTTCAAAAAGTCGGTCAGTTGTTTCTCAATTTCAGGAGGTAAGTCAGCTCCAACTAGAACATTGGCTTCAAGGTTGGAGGCGTCTACAGACACTTTTCTTAAGTCATATTCAACATCCTCCAAGATGTCCCTGACGCCCTTCTGTAATTGCTATGCTGGATGGGAAGTAGAACATGCTTTCATATCGGTCTCCTTAGTGGCTTGTTGGTCTCCTTTCACTTTGATTACACCCCAAGGCGTTGGCATCTTAAGGCACTGATGGTGTGTCGATGGAACTGCCTTCATGCTATGGATCCAAGGTCTCCTCAAGATGAAGTTATAGGCTGATGGATAATCAATCACACAAAAATTTTCCATAGAGTTTAATCCTTCAACATAGACTGGCAATTTGATTTCCCCAATTGTTTGCTTAGTCTCCCCACTGAATCCCACTTGAACGGAGGAGTTTTTCACAACTTCAGTTAAGGGGATTGACATTTCTTCTAAGGTGCCTTTCATGACTAAGTTGACTAAGCTCCCATTATCAACCAAGATACGTTTGACCTTACAGTTGGCAATTTGCAAGGTAATGACTAACCCGTCATGATGAGGATCCAAAATATTTTCTTTGTCATCTTGATCAAAAAGTGATCTGCTGGCTCAGGGAGGTGTCTGGACGTCGCGTTGGTAATTCTGACTTATCTTCCTTGGAATCTTTGGCATGACGCTTCGCTGCAGAATACGTAGTAACACAAATGTCGGAACCACCAGTGATAAAATTGACCACTTTAGTTGCAGGAAGAGGTGAAGGTGGAGTGTAGGTTAAGGCTTCCTTTGTTTCAGTCCGTCCTTTCCTTTTCCCAAGCAAATCTTTAAGGAGCCCTTTCGAAAGTAAATAGCTAATTTCTTTTCTCAAGGCGATGCAATTGTCAGTGGTGTGAACAAAATCTTCATGGTAAGCACAACATTTTGATTTGTCCTTCCAAGATGATGACCTGTCAGCTACCTTTGGCCATCTTGCCTTGCTACCCAAGTTGTCCATTGCATGTAGGAGTCCTGAAACGTCAACAGAAAAACAAAAGTCACTAATCCTGGGGTAGGCTGTATCATCTTCAACACCGTCATCCTCTACAACATTAATTTTAGAAGAGTCCGTTTTAGAGTAGGGTTTTCCCTTATTAGATCGATGATGGGACGAGTCCGCCTTCCTGTCAAGATTTTCATATGTAGGTGTCTTCTTCGACGCCTTGCCATGAATCATCTCTTCTTCTTCTAGTCTGATGAAACGGACAAACCTTGTCCTGACTTCCTCTAAGCTTCAAGACAGGAACATGACAAAATCTTGGTAGAATGGTGTTTCTCTCTTCAGGCCCATCCTGAAAGCTTCTGTTGCAGTTGACACGTCAATGTGAGGAAGGCTTAGAGCCTCCTTGTTGAACCTGAACACGTAATCTTTTAAGGTTTCGTCAGGCTGTTGCACTATCCTGTAAAGGTCACTTGTTAATTTTTCAAAAACTCGATTGCAAGATAATTGATTAAGAAACATGCTAATTAATTGAGAGTAAGATGAGATGGAATTCATTGGCTCATTAGTCAGCCACATCAAGGCGGGATAAGGTGGACCCAAAGCCTCTGCACAAGCAAACTTCTTTAAGGTGCGGGGGAATGCTGATGATGTCCATCTTCTCTTGGTACAGGGCTATATGCTCCGCAGGGTCCGTTGTACCATCATATTGCTTCATGGGAGGTACTTGGAATCTCTTAGGGATCTCCACCCCAGCTATAGCAGGAACAAAACGTGAATCATGATGGCTAGTTGGAGATGCTTAATTGAAGGTCAAGGTGAGTCCTGGAACCTTCATGAGGATATCCTTGATCTGTTGCACCTCCCTGAAATTACCCGGGATTTCGGGCGGTGCGAAATGCGGTTGTCTTTCGCGGAGGGTTGGTGTCTGAGACCTCGCTTTTTGGGAAGGAGAGGAGTCGCCACGCGGTTTTTGTATTTTGAGCCCAAACGTTGAGAAACGGCTATTGGTTGAGAATGGTGTCGTTTTTATTGGTAGCAAAAACTTAGGAAAAGGCTTTTGAAAACGGGGTGTCATTTTTATTGGTAGAAAAAACGAGTAAAAAGCTTTTTGAGTACCAGAGATTGTTAGGTTCGGAGGTCACGTTACGTTTCGGGAAGAGTATTAGGAGATCACCCGAAACGCCTCGTATGACGAGTCTTTCTACCTTTCTCGAAAACGTGTGCGTGTGTGTGTGTGTTTGCATTTTGAAATGGGGGCTTGAATGACAAGCTTAATCTTGGTTTGAATGTCAAACGTTGATTAGGTGACTTGTTTGAAAAGGCGAGCGTTTGAATGACAAACGTCGGTTTTGAAGTTTTAGGGAAAGTGGCGCGAATGCTGATTTTAACTGTTTATCTTAAGAAAAATGTTGACTTTTAAGAAAGGAGCGTTTGAATGTCAAACATCGGATTTTGAGTTTGAAGATGAGCGTTTGGATGCCAAACGTCATTTCGCGCGTTTTGAAAGAGAGTTCAAAGGTCGAACTCCGGTTTTGAACCGGGCGTGTCATTGTTAACGATTTTACGGGAAAAACGTATTAAATGATTTTGAATGTCAAAAGTCGGGTTTAAGTTTGAAGATGAGCGTTTGGATGCCAAACGTCATTTCGCGCGTTTTGAAAGAGAGTTCGAAGGTCTAACTCCGGTTTTGAACCGTGCATTACATTGTTAACGATTTTTACGGGAAAAAAACGTATTAAATGACATACAATCAACGAATCGGGTTGCAACTCGAACTTTGAAAAGTAAATACTTTCACGATCCAAACGGGTCGGACTTTGTAAATGACAGTATTTAAAGTGCGGTATCAACGGAATCAAACGATTTGGAATTGTAAAGTACGATCGACGAGCCAAACAGCTCGGAGTTGTAAATTTGCGTGAAAGTAAATGACGTTCGACAGATCAAACGATCCGGAATTGTAAATGACAGGAATTTAAATGACGATCAACGGATCAAACGATCCGAAATTGTAAATGACATAAAAGTAAACGGAACGGGGTCGGAACGCCGTTTTAACCCAAGATTACTTCTCTTACGGGAAGAGAAGAGGATCTAGGGGCTAAAACGTATCGGACCCCGTTAGACGGAGGCGTCTACATTTCAACGGTGTCGTCCGAAACGTTTGTAGCGACTAGCGCGTAAACCGAGACGGAACGAGAGTTTTAAAGAGAGAGGGAGCTACCTATGGCTAGGGTCGGCTCCTTTGGCTCGGGTGACGTATACGGGATACGAAAGTGTGTTTGGAACGGTGTTTCGAGGTGGAGGGGGTCGTATTGGATCAAAATACGGAGTTTTCACACAAAACGAGGTAAAACCGAGGCTCGGGGGGAGTGGAACTCAGTTTAGGCCGTGGGGTTTTTGTGAAAGGGAGTGATTTTTTGTTGTTCTAAATGGCTTTGACAGCCTTGGTAATTATAGGTGAAATTTCAGCATGAGTCCGAACGGACTTAACCTGAATTCCAGGGGGTTTTGTGAATTTTGGAAATTGGAGGGACTTGCTGGCAATTTCTGAAAGTCTGCAAAGGAGTCCGGCCGGACTGAGACTGTATACCAGGGGTATTTTTGTCTTTTCACTCTGAATTTGATTGAGAGGTGATGGGGGAGCTGTGGCATGTGAGCCACGTGTCCCTGTGACTCACAGGCCATGGGAATTTGTGCCGTTATTTCCTGGTTTTGTCCGCTTTTAAAATAACAGTCCGGAAAATGTCCGAAACGCCCCCCCGGAAAGTGCCGGAAAGTGCGTTTTTTAGGGAAAGCCGTACTTTTACGTGCGATGACGTGTGTTGAGTACGTTTTGACGTCGGGATGCACGGGGCAGTCCCGGGATGTCTCATTGGCTTGGCAACGGGGAGCTTAACGGGTTCCGGTTAACCTGGAGCGGGCCAGTTAATGGATTCCGATTTACTTCTAACGGATTTTGGCGATCCGGATTTGGGTACTTACAGTTAGCCCCTCAGCGACGTCTCTTCCGAAGGAAGTGGGGTCGTTGAAAAAAGATAAGGATCCAAATCGGGATGCCTTACTTTGAAAGACCTGGGCGGTCAGCTGGCTGGACCCTTAGCGAAAGGATTCCTACGTATCCCGAGCCGGAATCAAGCCGGTCGTAGTTCGTAGGTGCAAGGAGCCGCGCGTGGGGACCTTGACCTGAGCGAGACTGTTGGGAGGCATCTAAACCTGAATGAGACCATTGCGAGGCACTTGAACCCGAATGGAGACTATTGTGAGGCGTCTGAACCTGGGACTTCTGAAACCTTCGAGGGCGTGTGGCGCCTCAGACCGGAGTTGCTGGATCATACGAGGGCGTGTGGCGCCTCAAACCGGAGTTGCTGAATCATATGAGGGCGTGTGGCGCCTCAAACCGGAGTTGCTGGATCATACGAGGGCGTGTGGCGCCTCAAACCGGAGTTGCTGGATCATACGAGGGCGTGTGGCGCCTCAAACCGGAGTAAATGAGGATACGTTTATCCTGAGATGAAGGCGTTCGTGCCTTGGGTGCTGGGCTTACGATGACGGCCAGGTTTATCCTGCTGGGGATAGGGTGGCAATGATGAGAATGGTTGTGTTAAACTGGCGTTATTAACACCTCGGAAGGATTGACGTTTCTTCTTTAGAATCCTGCTGGGGATGAGCGTTCGGGCTTACCTTGATGGCCGAAGAGGGATTGTTGTGCGGGCTTACCTTGATGGCCGCTGAGGTGGGACGATCGGGCTTACGACTGGCGGCCGGGGAAGTGAACGATGGTGAAAACCAATAGGAATTTTGACGTCAGGAGACGGAATTGTAATTGGAATGTCGGGAGACGGGATTGAGCGTTTGAATGTCAAACGTCAATTGGGATTTAACATCTGGAGACGAGCGACCGGGAATTTAACGTCTAGAGATGAGAGTTAGTGAAAACTAACTGGGAAGTTAACGTCTGGAGACGAGCGTTAGTGAAAACTAACTGAGAATTTAACGTCTGGAGACGAGCGTTAGTGAAAACTAACTGGGAATTTAACGTCTGGAGACGAGCGTTAGTGAAAACTAACTGGGAATGGATCCTCCGGGGATGGGTTGTTAGAAATGTCTAACTGGGAATTTAACGTCTGGAGACGAGCGTTAGTGAAAACTAACTGGGAATTGATCCTCGGGGGATGGGGTGTTAGAAATATCTAACTTGGGGGAAATTTTACACTTTTGGGGGCCAAAAGGGGTAAAATTGGAACTGCGAAAAGTTGAGGGGCTGAATTGGCAAGGAATCTTTCTGCTGCAGAAAGAGTCTTGCCGGACTGAACCTGAAGTTGACCAGGTTGTTATCAGCGCCGAGGCAGAAGCTGAATTGGCCATTTTCTTCCATTTTTCCAGGCGAAAAAGATAGAAAGGAGAGGAGAGAATTCTTCCCAAATTGTGAGGTTTGCTCAAATTTGCGAGAGAAAATCAACATGGAGGGTGATTTGGAACCAATGGCTCGTCATGGAAGGACCGATGACGAAAGAACGCGGTTGGTTCGGACCATTCAAACCATTACTCTTCCATTGAATCCGGCGGAGTTCTACCCGGCTAGGGAGAACCACAAATCCAAAGGAGGGATCGAGAGACAAGTAAGCTTCCTTCAAATTCCATTAATTTTAAGAATGTGTATTCTTTAAATGTTAGGAATTTGACTAGGAATGAGTTAGGGATTTTGGTGCTCGGATTGGGGCTTTTGACTTTGCTATGCGCCTTTGTCGAAATTGACTAGAATGTAGTTCAATTGACACCATGGGTAGATGACATAAAAATTTTGGTCGCAAAATTCCATGCCTAGATGTATTTTCCGAATTTAAAGCATGTTTAAATCGGGACGGAGTAAATTTTCGAAAGGATTTGAAAGTTCCGAATTCGACGGAGTTTTCGAAGGGCTTTGAAAGTTCCGGATTCGACGGAGTTTTCGAAATGCTTTGAAAGTTCCGGATTCGACGGAGTTTTCGAAATGCTTTGAAAGTTCCGGATTCGACGGAGTTTTCGAAATGTTTTGAAAGTTCCGGATTCGACGGAGTTTTCGAAATGTTTTGAAATCTTGGACCGTCAATACTCCAACCGGGATGGAAATATTTTAGGAAAGAAATGAGAACTATATCTGCATTGCATCATTTTGACATGCGTTCGTGCACTCTGTTGATGTCGCTTTTGTATTAACGTATTTTGCCGTGTTCACCTGCAGGGGCGAGGGACAGTTGACGTTCACAACCAGAAGAGTCGGGGAGCCTTTGAGGCAGTGCGAGCGCTGTGGGAGATATTCCCGGACGAGGCTCAGGAAGGGGAGAGGAGTCCACGGCAGCTTGTGGTCGACTCCGGCTTGGCTGGATTTATCAGCGCGGTAGCCGCGGTAGCTGTGACGCAGAGGGCGAGGGACATATACGTAGCTCTGAGCGAGTACTGGTGGGATACGACCCACAGTTTTCATTTCAGGTGGGGGGGAGGCGACTGTGATTCCTTCTGACTTTGCTGCTATCACTGGGTTGCCGACCTGGGGCAACGCGCTGGTGTGGGTGGATGGTTATACCCTGGGGCAGTTGTCGGAGCTGCTGGGTTTCGATATTACCGATGACAGGGGCTTAGGTATTCGGTACAGGCCGATGGAGATGCATCTGAGGACGGGCATTGCTGATTATGGGGAGGGGTCCCCGAGGATGACCGCTGAGCGTCTGGCTCGAGGGTTCATATGGTTCGCGTTGTCAGCGACTCTGTTCCCGACTTCTGACAAGTCCTGTCACTTCCCTTTGCTCGGGTGTGAATGTGTGCCCAAATTTAATTTTTTGTGTTTTTAAATCGGATTCACTTGAGTTTGAAAACATCCGATTTAATTTGAAAAACGGAGTCGCCACGCCATTTTGATTTCCTCAAAACATTGAAAAAAAGGGTTTTAGGGTTCGGAGGTTAAGTTACCCCTTGGGAAGAACGGATCGTCGTTCACCCAAGGTGCCTTGCCGTAGCAAGTCTCCCTAGATTCCATTTTCGTGCTTGCTTGCGTGCTTTCTTGTGTGCATGTGTTGAAAAGAGGGGGGGAATGTCCCAAGTTGTCTTCCCGACGTACAAACCATTTAGTTGGTTGTCGCTCGGGATTCCTTGGATTTCTTATGTGTTTGGGATTTTGATCCCGTCCTCATCTTAGACTTGTGATCATCGCTATTTGACCTTGGGTCTTGCGTGATCGAGAGAAGGACTCTCTTTTATAGTCCAAAATGAGGTTCTTTAGAAAAGAAGTCTCCTTAGCCCATCAATCCTACACCTTAAGACGATTGAGCTTATATAGGGGCTTTCATGCTCGTCTTAAGTGATAATCGGAGATGTAGGGTTCAAGGTCTATCCCTTTCTAAAGAGATTGCGGCACCTTTAATGGAAGAAACGATATAAAGATAGGATCTTTACACCGGTCCGTTCCAAAGGTTGCTAATGGGGACATGGGGAAATGCATGTTTTAGGATAAAAATGACATTTTTAGTGAAAAGATGACATTTTTGGTTGCAAAGGATGCTTTTAATTGTAAAGAAAAGATTTTTATGCAAATGATGCATTTTTATGTGGAAAATTAGTATTTTATATGCAAAGGATGCAATTTTATGTAAAGAGATGATTTTTAATGTAAAGGCTGCATTTTTATGCATGAAAATGGGTTTTAGGTGCAAAGGATGCACCTTTAATACAAAGATTACATTTTTATGAGCAAAGAATGCTTATTTCATGCAAAGGATGCAAAGGGGGAGGATATGATTTATATGAATAAAGATAGGATCTTTAACAACAAATACCAAGTCCCAAGCAAGATAATAGCAATATGTAAATGCAAGGAGCAATTATATCACATAGAATAAGTATAATGCAAGGTAAGGGAGTGAGAGGTTACCAATGGTGGTGACCTCTTCTTCTTTGGATCTTGCCTAGTGGAAGGACCAACTTTTGGAGGCTTCAAGGAGGAGGGAGGTGGCTCTTGGCACTCTTCAACTTCCTAGATTTTCGCAGCAGTGCTTGAATAGAGTTTTTTAGTGCTGAATGTGGTATCTTCTCCTCTTTGGATCTTGCCTAGTGGAAGGACCAACTTTTGGAGGCTTCAAGGAGCCCCTCGGCAACGTCACTTGTAGGGCGAGTGGGGTTGTCGATAGAAAAGGATCCGATCTGGCGAATGTCGAGACGGATTGGATGACCAAGGTGGTCGAGTGGCTGAACCTTTGGAAGGCTACCTACGTATCCCGAGTGGGAATCAAGCCATAACGTAGTTCGGATTCCACTGGGGGAAGGGAGTGTCACATGTGACGAATTGGCTGAACCTAAAGGTAGGCTACTTACGTATCCCGGAGGAATCAAGCCAGGCCGTAGTTCAGAATAGGATCCGCAAGGGAATGATGAAGAGAAACTGGTCTCTTGCTGGGGAAATAGAAGAGGAAGTGACCTAGGAGGTCAAGCAATTGATCCTACTGGGGATATGCTATAAGTGACCGATGTGACAACCCTAACCCTAGGCACAATTTCAGTATCATATTATATACCTTTTATATTAATTGTTGACTTTATGTGCTTTTAATATTATTGTTAAAATTATGTGTTCATTTTATATCCTTGAATTCTTATATTAGGATGAAATGATTGAGAAATAAAATAATGTTCTTGGAAGAAGTATAATAATAGAAATGGATAAATAAATAAAATGTGGATAGTTAGGCTTCTTTGTGTAGGAGAAAGGAAGTAAAGGGGTTCATTTCATTTCTTGAGCATTTAAGGGCTTTATTTTAAAATGTGGAAAGCCTTTAATTAAATGGCATGGGGGGCCATGTTTTCTCCCCTTATTTCCCTCACCTCTCTTACTATTTAGTCAATCTCCTCCATACTCCTCCCATACTCCCCCCCATCCATTCCATTATCCTTCTTCAATTATTAACCTTCCCATTCAATCATTCTTCCTTCTTCAACCTCCTCCATTCTCTCCATAGAAAGCCTCCATGGAAACATCCCTAGACATTTCCTTCCAAAAATTATTATAAATTCAATTCTTCTCTATTTTTCAATCCAAGTGTACTTTTGTGATTGGTGCATCTAGGGGAGCTTATCAAGCTAAGAAGATCCTTAATCCATCTCATATTTCTAAAGTAAGTTATTATGACTTCCTTCTAAATATTGCTCACTTTATGTGTTAATTAATCTCTTGTTTAAAGAAGATGATTTTTGGTATTTTGAATAATGTTAATTGAGTTGGAATTGATCTTAAGTTGTAAATTGGTGATCTAAGTTGAAAGAAGAGTGGTATAGAGTAATTGTGGATGATAATGGTTTAAGTGTTAGTATTTAATGTGGGTTTGGCCAAGTTACTAGAGTTAGGAAGTGAATTATTATGACTTTCCTCCTATTAAATGATCATGAATAATTTGATGTTAATATTGTGGTTATAATTGTGATTTGAAGTGTTAGGACACTCTCTTGGGTTGAGAAATGGAGTAATGACTAGGATAAAGTGGTTGTTCATGGAAGTGATAAAGAATATGAGAAATGGGTTGAGTGAGTTTAAAAAGGGGTTAACTTGAAATGTGGTAGAAAATGGGTGGAAAACCAATTGGAAATGATCTATATCTAGGATATGATACATTGGGGTTAAATGGTTTAGAATGGAATTAATAAAGTTAAGAAATCATTTTTAGGTTCACAAAGTAGAAGAAGCTTGGGACTAGTTTTGGTTTTTGGGAGTTCTTAAGGAAAAGTGCTACTTCTACCTGTTTCTGGCCGTGGCACGAGTCGTGCCCCTAGGCACGAGTCGTGCCCATGGCCAACTCGTGATAACGAATCGTGAAGGAATAGCCAAGTCGTTCTGATCAACTTAAGGGAAATTGGCACGAGTCGTGCCCTCAGGCACGAGTCGTGCCATGTGAAAGTAACGAGTCGTGCTTTAGGGGACGCATGAATCTGAGAAAGGCCAAAGGGGCACGAGTCGTGCCATGGGGCACGAGTCGTGCCCTGGCCTGGTGATATTGAACTATTTTTGGAGCTGTTTAAACCTATGCAACCTAGACCATAATTGAACTCTCTTTAACTTAGATTAAAGTAGAATGCTTGGGCTACTCAATTATATCTTATTTGGTAAAAATGGAATGGTGGAAGTAGTTTAAATATTGTTCGGAAAATGGTTCAAACTTGGGAAGTAGGTCTTGCACTTTATTTAAGATTAGTCAAGGTTGAGTAATGACTCCGTAGAAATGGTTTATGGTTTAGGGTGGCCTTACTTGCTCCCAAACCCTTGGTGATTCGTTGAATAGTGTAGAGACTATAATTACACTATTGTGTTGGTTAGGAATGTATATATGTTACATCGTTGTACTGTATTCTCCGTGTGGATTATTTGACATATTGATATATTGTATCCCAAATTTTGGATTATCTGGCATGTTGATTATATTGTATCCCGGTGTGGATTATGTGGTTATATTGTTACCTTAATGGAATTCATATTCATTGATGGTATTATGCTTAGTGTATTAAATGAATGTTGCACTGTAGTATTGATTTAACATGAGTATATTTTACCATGTTGTTATATTATTATCCCTTTTGTGGATTTGATTTCAAGTAACTATTATGTGCTTGGATATTACATGTGATTCGGGGGTATAATGGAATTCAATCAATTATTGATTTGTTCTATAAGTGATTGAAGGTTCATCATACCTGTGACCTCTCCCCTCTGTGGCCACAGAGTAGGTGTGCTAGCGACTATATTGAGCCAGAAGCCTTACAGACCGCTGCGATTTGGTGATTAGGGGGAATGCTTCTGTATTAAGCATAAAGCTTTACAGATAGTGGTGATATTGTTGGATACTCTGAGTAAGTATCTGATTTTCTTATATGGATCTCTGGAGTATGAGTCCTATAAGCGGTAAATGTGCTGGAGGCAGTTCACCAAAGAGTGGACTTTTACTCCCACGTTGTACGACTTATTGTTCAGATGGGAAAGGTAAAATGAGGTAACGTAAGGTGTTTACCGCTTTAATAATGTGCTATGTGTAACCATGCTATGTGTTGCATCTTGTTTGGCATCTTGTTGCATTCATAATAGCTTATTGAGATTTATTCTCACCCCTTCCCTTTTACTGTTTTAGATTGTGTAGAGACAGGTGACCTGAACCAGTGAGGCCGGGGATAAGAGTGTGGACTCTTGCTTTTGGGACTTGTCAGGATAGGTATATGAGTAGCTTGTTGGGAGTCCTATTTAAGTATTACACTTTTATAAGTTGTATGAAAAACTCTTTTGTTAAACAATGTTAATTAGGATTTTCAATGTAATTGGTCAAGTATGGTTATTGAAGTATTTGTTTAAATTCTTTCGAGGGGAGATATTATCAGCTGATTTTATTTTGGAGATTTGAGAATTGGTTTTCTTTTAAATATGAAATAAAAGAAGTTTTTAAAAATTAAGATGGGTTTTCTTAGTTTGAGCTCCTCAAGCTCGGGACACGCGTTAGGTCCCGGGTTGGGGTGCTCACAGTTGGTATCAGAGCTTAGTTTAGAGGTCAAGGGTAGATGTCTAAACTAAGGGGGAGTGTGTAGTAATTGACGCCGAGTGTTTAATGCAGGAGTTCGTTCTAATGGCCGGAAGCAATGATGATCAGCGAAAGGTTCTAGGAAATGAAAGGGATATGGGTATAGGTGGACTTCAGAATGAAGAGATGATGAAATTATTCAGGATGTTTGTACATAATATGGAGACTAGAGGATCAGTTCCGAATCAACCTGAGGGATGTCAAAGTGATGGATGGGAAAGGTTTGTGAAGATGAATCCACCGAGTTTTAATGGATATCCGGATTCGTTAAAAGCAGAAAAATGGTTAGAGAAAATGAGCAAAATCTTTGAGGTTATGAAGAGTCGTAATGAAGAGAAAGTTAGGTATGCCGTTTTCAAACTTGAAGGTCCAGCTGATCAGTGGTGGCAGAATTTGAAGGGAAGTTGGGAGCGGGATCATACGCCCCAGACTTGGGATAATTTCACTCAACAGTTCGAGGATTATTTCATTTCAATGGTTACAAGGGATAAGAAGGAGATTGAATTTTTAGGACTAAAGCAAGGGAACACGACGGTGAATCAGTATTTAGTCCGGTTTGAGGAATTAGCTAGGTGTTGCCCTCATTTGGTATCGCATGAAGCGAGAAGTGTTCAGAGGTTTGTAACAGGTTTGAGGAGTGAGTTTAGGAAGAAATTAGTAATTGATAGCTTCACCAATTATCGGACAGTCATAGAGAGAGCATATAAGATCGAGAATAGCATTGAGGAAAATAGTGGAAAATCGGAAGGTGGGATTGAAAATAAGTCAAAGTATCTAGGACAAGGATCCAAAAGCATTAGAGGACAGCCAAGGGCTTTAACTTCAGGAAGTGTGAGAGGGGAACTTGTGGTAGCTTCTTCGTCTAGGCCAATATCCAAACAGTATGGGATGATTTGTAAATATTGCAAGAAGATGGGTCATTCTAAAGACAAGTGTTGGAGTAAGCAAGGGAAATGCTTGAATTGTGGAGAAATGGGGCACTACAGGAAAAATTGTCCTGTATTTCATCAGAGGTTAGTTTCGGGTGCCGGTCAAAGGGGGCAAAGAGGTGGAACGAAAAGGGACGATGAAGGGAATCCAAAAGTGAATGTGTAAAGTTGAATCCTTGTTTTGAAGTCTTGGAGGGACATATCCCTCAGCGGTCCTTAGAGGTACATTCCCTGTCTCAGAAGTAGGGGTCATATTTTATAGATCCTGTTGCATATCATTTATGTTGGCATCACATTTTGCTTATATGTGACATACATTGCTTGAGATTTTGTTTTATTGTTAGAGGATTCTGCTCTTGTGAGAGGATACCTCGAATCTCCTTTGGTTTGCCACGGTGGTGATGTGGTTATGGCTGAGCATGTATTGCCAGTTGATTTGGTATGATTACCAATTTTTGATTTTGAGATATACTTGACCTAGATGGTTAAGTAGTTGTTGTGCATTGGTAGACTATCATAAGAAGTGAGTCTCCTTTTCTGTGCCTAATTTGCTTACATTGGTAATTGATACAAATGAACCTTTATGTGGTATACTTGTTATATATGTGTTAAAGGCAGAAAATTTTGGTTAAAAGTGTGAAGGGTATTTGGTATGTGTTAGACTTGCATAAGAAGTCTTTCCAGAAATTTTATGTGCTAGTTGTGAGTAGATGGTAATTGTGTTTCCATCCAGGTATCTCATGTGTTGGTTCTAAGTATGATAATCAGAATTTTAATCCTTATCTTGACGGCTTTATGATAGTTATGATTGATGATCTCCTTGGTTATTTAAAGTTATGAGAGGATCATTTGTGAGTTGTGTTAATTGCCTTTAGTGGGAATTCATTGTTTGAGGAGTTTAGCAAGTGTGAGTTGGCTTGAGAGGATTCCAAATTTTGGGTTCTATAGTCTTAAGCTTGGATGTTCCCTAGATCTTACGAGGATTGTGTTCGTGATCTTTGGGGTTGGCAAGTGCTACCGAAGGAATTTTTAAGAATTCTTGAAAAATGAAAGATCGTTGCTTTAATTAATTCTAAAGGATGTATAAATGGCGTGGGATGTAATAAAGATGAATCATATTGATAGAGATAGAGAATAGATTGGCTATAGATCCGATCCTTACCTTACCTAGTGGATGTGAGGACTTTGTGAAATTTTAAGTGTGTATTAAAGGAAGATTAGGTGTTGATATTATGCAAAATGGGAAGTGATAGCTTAGGTTTCGAGGAAGTTAACTTAGATAAGTGAAATTTTCTTATCCTCTACTCGCAAGTGGCTGCAATTGTGTTGCATTTTTTAAGTAGGAACTTTATCTTTTTGAAGCTTCCTTTGAGAGTTGTTACTGATCCTAAGAGTTTGAAGAATTTAGTTACTTGAAAGGAAGAGATTAGAAGACTATCTAGATTCTTGAAGAATAGGTTGTGTGTTGTGTGATGGACTTCCTTTCAAGTTGAGAAGTTAATTAACCTTAGCAAATTTGAGTATAATAATAGTTTTTAGTTTAGCACTGAATGGGTACTGTATAAAGCGTGGTATGGAAAATTTATTTGGGATGATCCTTTGTAAGAATGGAGTTCTCCAATTAATGATGATTAGGCGGACTTGACTTATGTGGGGAAAACGTTGAGAGTTACTAGAATCGCAATTCCGGGATTAAATTCTAGAATATTTGGGTTGAGAGAATGTATAGAAGAATCATGGCATTAAGGAAACTGTTTGAAGGTTGTAATTCAAAATTCTTGGGGAAATAACCTTTGTTATTGATCATTAAGGTATTCAAGTTTAAAATTCGGGATGAATTTTCTTTAAGGGGGAGTGAATGTAACGACCCTAACCCTAGGCACAATTTTAGTATCATATTATATACCTTTTATATTAATTGTTGACTTTATGTGCTTTTAATATTATTGTTAAAATTATGTGTTCATTTTATATCCTTGAATTCTTATATTAGGATGAAGTGATTGGGAAATAAAATAATGTTCTTGGAAGAAGTATAATAATAGAAATGGATAAATAAATAAAATGTGGATAGTTAGGCTTCTTTGTGTAGGAGAAAGGAAGTAAAGGGGTTCATTTCATTTCTTGAGCATTTAAGGGCTTTATTTTAAAATGTGGAAAGCCTTTAATTAAATGGCATGGGGGGCCATGTTTTCTCCCCTTATTTCCCTCACCTCTCTTACTATTTAGTCAATCTCCTCCATACTCCTCCCATACTTCCCCCCCCCATCCATTCCATTATCCTTCTTCAATTATTAACCTTCCCATTCAATCATTCTTCCTTCTTCAACCTCCTCCATTCTCTCCATAGAAAGCCTCCATGGAAACCTCCCTAGACATTTCCTTCCAAAAATTATTATAAATTCAATTCTTCTCTATTTTTCAATCCAAGTGTACTTTTGTGATTGGTGCATCTAGGGGAGCTTATCAAGCTAAGAAGATCCTTAATCCATCTCATATTTCTAAAGTAAGTTATTATGACTTCCTTCTAAATATTGCTCACTTTATGTGTTAATTAATCTCTTGTTTAAAGAAGATGATTTTTGGTATTTTGAATAATGTTAATTGAGTTGGAATTGATCTTAAGTTGTAAATTGGTGATCTAAGTTGAAAGAAGAGTGGTATAGAGTAATTGGGGATGATAATGGTTTAAGTGTTAGTATTTAATGTGGGTTTGGCCAAGTTACTAGAGTTAGGAAGTGAATTATTATGACTTTCCTCCTATTAAATGATCATGAATAATTTGATGTTAATATTGTGGTTATAATTGTGATTTGAAGTGTTAGGACACTCTCTTGGGTTGAGAAATGGAGTAATGACTAGGATAAAGTGGTTGTTCATGGAAGTGATAAAGAATATGAGAAATGGGTTGAGTGAGTTTAAAAAGGGGTTAACTTGAAATGTGGTAGAAAATGGGTGGAAAACCAATTGGAAATGATCTATATCTAGGATATGATACATTGGGGTTAAATGGTTTAGAATGGAATTAATAAAGTTAAGAAATCATTTTTAGGTTCACAAAGTAGAAGAAGCTTGGGACTAGTTTTGGTTTTTGGGAGTTCTTAAAGAAAAGTGCTACTTCTACCTGTTTCTGGCCGTGGCACGAGTCGTGCCCCTAGGCACGAGTCGTGCCCATGGCCAACTCGTGATAGCGAATCGTGAAGGAATAGCCAAGTCGTTCTGATCAACTTAAGGGAAATTGGCACGAGTCGTGCCCTCAGGCACGAGTCGTGCCCTCAGGCACGAGTCGTGCCATGTGAAAGTAACGAGTCGTGCTTTAGGGGACGCATGAATCTGAGAAAGGCCAAAGGGGCACGAGTCGTGCCCTGGCCTGGTGATATTGAACTATTTTTGGAGCTGTTTAAACCTATGCAACCTAGACCATAATTGAACTCTCTTTAACTTAGATTAAAGTAGAATGCTTGGGCTACTCAATGATATCTTATTTGGTAAAAATGGAATGGTGGAAGTAGTTTAAATATTGTTCGGAAAATGGTTCAAACTTGGGAAGTAGGTCTTGCACTTTATTTAAGATTAGTCAAGGTTGAGTAATGACTCCGCAGAAATGGTTTATGGTTTAGGGTGGCCTTACTTGCTCCCATACCCTTGGTGATTCGTTGAATAGTGTAGAGACTATAATTACACTATTGTGTTGGTTAGGAATGTATATGTGTTACATCGTTGTACTGTATTCTCCGTGTGGATTATTTGACATATTGATATATTGTATCCCAAATTTTGGATTATCTGACATGTTGATTATATTGTATCCCGGTGTGGATTATGTGGTTATATTGTTACCTTAATGGAATTCATATTCATTGATGGTATTATGCTTAGTGTATTAAATGAATGTTGTACTATAGTATTGATTTAACATGAGTATATTTTACCATGTTGTTATATTATTATCCCTTTTGTGGATTTGATTTCAAGTAACTATTATGTGCTTGGATATTACATGTGATTCGGGGGTATAATGGAATTCAATCAATTATTGATTTGTTCTATAAGTGATTGAAGGTTCATCATACCTGTGACCTCTCCCCTCTGTGGCCACAGAGTGGGTGTGCTAGCGACTGTATTGAGCCAGAAGCCTTACAGACCGCTGCGATTTGGTGATTAGGGGGAATGCTTCTGTATTAAGCCAAAAGCTTTACAGATAGCGGTGATATTGTTGGATACTCTGAGTAAGTATCGGATTTTCTTATATGGATCTTTGGAGTATGAGTCCTATAAGCGGTGAATGTGCTGGAGGCAGTTCACCAAAGAGTGGAGTTTTACTCCCACGTTGTACGACTTATTGTTCAGACAGGAAAGGTAAAATGAGGTAACGTAAGGTGTTTACCACTTTAATAATGTGCTATGTGTAACCATGCTATGTGTTGCATCTTGTTTGGCATCTTGTTGCATTCATAATAGCTTATTGAGATTTATTCTCACCCCTTCCCTTTTAATGTTTTAGATTGTGCTGAGACAGGTGACCTGAACCAGTGAGGCCGGGGATAAGAGTGTGGACTCTTGCTTTTGGGACTTGTCAAGATAGGTATATGAGTAGCTTGTTGGGAGTCCTATTTAAGTATTACACTTTTATAAGTTGTATGAAAAACTCTTTTGTTAAACAATGTTAATTAGGATTTTCAATGTAATTGGTCAAGTATGGTTATTGAAGTATTTGTTTAAATTCTTTCGAGGGGAGAAATTATCAATTGATTTTATTTTGGAGATTTGAGAATTGGTTTTCTTTTAAATATGAAATAAAAGAAGTTTTTAAAAATTAAGATGGGTTTTCTTAGTTTGAGCTCCTCAAGCTCGGGACACGCGTTAGGTCCCGGGTTGGGGTGCTCACAGATGTGGTCGGATATATGGACCTCTATGAGGAGCTACTTCACCACTGAGGAGCGATGAAGGAACAGGGGGTGACCAAAGTGGTCGGATGGCTGGACCTTTTATGAAAGGCTACCTACGTATCCCGGAGGAATCAAGCCTTGATCATAGTTCAAGCATCACTAGATAGTTAGGAACGATGTCTAGGATCCTTGAGGTTTTGACAATTAATGGAGGTTGTCACCTGATTGGATACTAAAGCTTACGTCACTATCGAGTGGATAGAGGTAGCTGAAGTTAGGAAAACTTGAGCGTACTTCTCAATCTGTGATAGAGGTAGCAAAAGTTTGGAGAAATTGAGCGTACTTCTCAATCTGTGATAGAAGTAGCTAAAGTTTGGAGAACTTGAGCGTACTTCTCAATCTGTGATAGAGGTAGCTAAAGTTTGGAGAACTTGAGCGTACTTCACTATCTGTGATAGAGGTAGCTAAAGTTTGGAGAACTTGAGCGTACTTCACTATCTGTGATAGAGGTAGCTAAAGTTTGGAGAACTTGAGCGTACTTCACTATCTGTGATAGAGGTAGCTTAAGTTTGGAGAACTTGAGCGTACTTCTCAATCTGTGATAGAGGTAGCTAAAGTTTGGAGAACTTGAGCGTACTTCACTATCTGTGATAGAGGTAGCTAAAGTTTGGAGAACTTGAGCGTACTTCACTATCAGTGATAGAGGTAGCAAAAGTTTGGAGAAATTGAGCGTACTTCTCAATCTGTGATAGAGGTAGCAAAAGTTTGGATTACTTGAGCATACTTCACTATCTGTGATAGAGGTAGCTAAAGTTTGGAGAACTTGAGCGTACTTCTCAATCTGTGATAGAGGTAGCTTAAGTTTGGATTTCAACAATTCGGAGGATGTCACCTAGCGTTATCCCTTTATAACGGAAGTAACGGAGGCGACTGGGAAGAAAGTCTATTTGCTTAGGAGATAACGGATATCTTTTGGAAACGACGTTATCCTAGTTAAAGGATAACAGGAATTATATGCCTAAGTGGAAAGTCCAGGGGTAAAGCTGTAATTTCTGCTCAGGGCAAAAGAAGCCGCCCGGCATGAGACGGGGGCAAAAGAGGCCGCACGGCCAGAAGTCTGATTTTTCCAGATTATTTAAAACAGATTTGAACGGGCACTGGGCATTGTTGCCGCCCATCTGTTGCCGAGGAAGAGAGAGAGGAGGGAGAGAATTTCTTCAAAAATCCTTCAATCCCTTGCTTCTACTGATCTAGATGGATCCGGAGGGGAATCCGATGCCAAGGCAAGCAAGGAGGAACATCTCCGAGGCCGCTCGGAGGAGGAGGAAAGAGCTCGTTCGCACGGAGAGGAAGTATGACTTCCTTACGCCTCCATCGGAGCTTTATCCCGGCAAAAGGGATCACAAGTCGATGAACCCTCGATCGGTTGGGGTAAGCATTCTTAATTTGCTCAATTCCGTCGATTTTGATTGAATTTTGATTGATTTTAGGGCTTGACCCGAGCTTTAGGAATTTCTCGAATTTTCCTAGGATTTTTGATGATGATTTTGAAATCTTGATGATTAACCTATGAGGCTAAGAAGATAAATGAATATGCATGTGCAATTTTTTTTTTTTTGAAAAATAATGAGAATGACCCATTTTTCGAAAATAGAGTGAGAAAATTGTTTAAAATGTGACGGAGTCCTTGCATGTGCTAGAACTAGGTCAATTTTTGATCATGAATGAGGAAACGGGATTTTGGACGATGAAAAGGATTCATGCATGCCATTTTTGAGAAAAAATTAATGCTTATGTGCAAATAATTTTGAAAATTGTGATTTTGTGCTTAGGAGAGCAATGTGCTTGACATGATGTGTTTCAAGTGATGAAAGACATGCAATCTATGCAAAGGATGCTAGAAAATTTTAATGAATGCTTTTCTTTTGAAATATGCGCACTTTTGAATATATGCACGCTCTTGAAATGAGATGAAGGACTAACACATTTCTTTTGTGTTCTCTTACAGGAGAACAAATCCAGGGGACCTACCGAGATTGCAGTGAGGCTATGGGAGAGGATGCCTGATTTTGAGAAGAATGGGGTGAACCCCAAGCAGCTTGTGAGGACCACCGGCCTTGATCTGTTCGTTGAGGCCATTGGCAGAGGTATTCACATTACCTCGAAGAGTAAGGGCTTGATCCAGGCCCTTTCGGAGTTCTGGTGTGACACCACCCACAGCTTTCATCTTAGCTGGGGGAGCTGACAGTGACGCCTGCAGATTTCACTGCTATCACAGGCTTACAGTTCACCGGGAGGCCTGTGACCTGGAGGAATCATATCACGGAGGAGGAGTTCAGAGCTTTAGTTGGGTTTGACCTTCAGCCTAAGGGGTTGGGGATGGAGACGAGGAACGTCGAGGTGGCAGTCCTGAACTGCATGCAGGGATTTGCCGCCAATGAGGTGACTGCCAACCAGCTTGCTAGAGCCTTTGTGTGGTTGATGCTGTCAGTCACCATTTTTGCCAATTCTGGGACGCTGGCTATGACTTGCCTTCTCGACTCCTTGGAGGATGTGGATGGGATTGGGACGGTCTCTTGAGGCGAGGCCGGATTGGCGGAGCTTTACTTCTCCTTGGACATGTACAGCCGGAACAAGGCTGCCTCGATAGACTGCTTCTCTTTTGCTCTTGAGGTATTCTCACCTTCTTTCTTTTCTCTTTTATCTTCTGTCTTGAGACTTTTATGAGAGAGAAATGACCTTTTTGATGTTTTGAACATGCAGGTCTGGTTTTGCGAGGTGATCAGGTTCTTTCCGTGGAACCAACAGAGTGATGTTACCATCTTTCCCGCTATGATCTGCTGGAGGGGAGATGCTAGGGATAAGTTCACCGGGAAGACCCGGATCACCTTTGACTACAAGATGGTGAGGCCAATCATCAACAGGGATGGGCACGATGGAGTGGACTTTTATCCTTGGGGGAGGTACCCGGAGATTCTGCTAGGGGAGGCCGTGGAGGCGACTAGACAGAGACGGTGGTTGACCGGGCTGACATGCGATATCATCTATCTGGGGGACCGCTTTTCTAGGCAGCATGGCCATGTCCCTCCATTGGATGCCATTACTCCTCTTGATCCTCCAGCACGGATGCTGCAGCCCCGGGATTGGTCGGCAGATGACATTGCTAGGTACCAGGCAGGCATAGCAGCTGAGGAGTACTTTGACTTGGCTACCCCGTATGCTACCTTTGTGGTGCAACGGTTGAGGACGCCACAGAAGCTAGTGAAGCTGGCTGTCACTCAGGGATATGGGGAAGCCGAGCCTACTGACCCGCCGATGCCTCCTGCTCACCATTCTTATGTGGTCAATGGGGTATCGAGGAGGTTCAGGATACCTATCCCCGACACGAGGGAGCCCCAGTATACTCTGCCGCCGGACAGCACTGTGAGTACACTTTTAGGGTCTTTTCCCTTTTTTCAGATTTCTTTGCTTTTTTGCAATTCCGAGATTTTTTGAGATTTTCTATTCTTTTTCTCAGGTTCCAGCTCGCACTTATGACGGCTTGGTCAGGAAGAATAAGGGCTGGAAAGATGTATGCCGGTCCCTCATGAAGAAGCTGGCTTGCACTTCAAAGGCTACAGCGAACGTGCAAGAGCCCGTGCGCAAAAGAAGGCACGGCGGGGGCGCGGCATCCACCTCATCAGCTTCGGAGTACTCTTCTAGCGCCATGCCTCGGGGACGGGGACCCAATGCCGGCATCCTGGAGCATCTGGCTGAGTACGAGCACGAGAATGTCCATCTTTCTGATGTGAGTGACACAGAGGACTTGATGAGGGAGGCGAGCTTTTATGAGCTGAGTAGCGATGAGGAAGGATCGGAGGCCTAGGAGGTCTCTAGAATCGATTTAGGAGAAAAAACAAACAATGAACAGATTTATGCACATTTTGTTTATTTTTTGCTTTATTTGGGCGCCGATGGGGCGAAAACAATGTACTACTTTTTTATTTACTTTTCTAATTTCTGCATTATTAATCTGCATATTACTTGAGCCTCGGGGCAGTTTTTTGCTTGAAATTAGGGCTGAAACTGGGCCAAAATGATTTATAATGATATATAACTGTTTGGATGGTCTTTGGACATGCTTTTGTACAGGTTTCTGTTGGAAAAGTGGGGTGAAAACTCCCTTTGGGCAACAACTTGGTTGCTGCAGATTTGCTTTTCACATCAGGCAAATGAAGCCGTGCGGTCTGGTCTCTGGAGCAAAAGAGGCCGTGCGGCTCACAGTTCCGTCTGGACTGGTCTTTTTCAGAATAAAATCAAGGCTTGGCCATTTCATTTCATTTTCAACCTAGACTTGTCCCAACTGTTCCCAGAGCACATATTTGTCCTAAAGACACCACCTTTGATCATTTTGCAATGGAGAAGCCCGTCAGATTGCAAAGGGGGAAAAGAGATCGTTTTCTGTCCGATCTACAATCTTGGGTGAGATATAACTTTCAATCACACAAGGGGTTGTTTGATTCTTCCTTCAAGATCAAATCTTTATGGCATTTGAAGGATCTCCCACCCGATTGGGACCTTTTGAGAGCAGCATCAAGGTTTTGGGACGTCCGGAGACACGTTTACTGCTTTTCTTACAATGAGATTGTCCCAACTTATGAAGACTTCCGAGCCTTGATTGGGGGTCCAGAAATTGAAGCTATATCGATTCCCTTGATCGAAGACGTGCCGGTGGCGGCAAAGCTTGCATCTTTTCTGCACATATCTCTGGGAGAGGCTGAGGGGATGATGGTAGCTCCGGATAGGATTGACCTTTCTGATTGCACGGCATTGATAGGATGGCTAGGGGAGACCATTTCATGAGGTCTGGGAGCCCGACAGTGTTGACTTTATGGCTGCAGGAGAGGCTTGGGGCTTTGCCGACTCAGTGCCCTTGGGTGATTTCTCGGAGGGGTTCGCCTAGGCAGCAGGACCAAGGTGACTGGGAGCTGATGATGGCTAGGCTATCCACTTCGGATATTCGCTGGTGGATACCTCACTGGAGGTTGCAGACCCGGAGGACGTTTCAGGAGTCCTATGTGGTGAGGGTTCCAGGGTTTTGTCGGTCATCCTTCTACATACCCTACTTGGTATCCAGGCAGTTCGGGGCCTTGCAGGAGCCGTTGGGCGATTGGGAGGACATTCGCACCATGGAGGTGGTGTCTTTGGACATGAGGGATCCAGCCAGCTTCTCATTCTTCTCGAGGGCTTGGACATACACTGCTTTCCCACCCAGGTTCATTCTCAAGAGCAGGAAAAGTACCATCTTGACCACGGCATACTTGGACTGGTATGAGAGGGAGATGGGAGCGACTCAGGTCATATTGGGAGAGAGACGTCAGGCTTTATTGGGGGCTGACTGTGACTCGAGTAGGACTCTGAGGGAGACTAAAGCTAAGGCGAGTCGCCACAACCAGTCGGGTGACCTTATCAGGGATATGGAGGCTCGATACAAGAGATTGTCTGAGGTCGCTCCTTTGACTAAGGCTCAGAGGGAAGAAGTGCGGACTCATGCCCGGGTGGAGAAGGCATTTATTGACACGGGTTTGATGGAGGCTCCAGTGAGGATACCGGAGATCGGAATGAGGGAGACCGACATTATGGAGAAGAAAAGAAAGAATACTCGATGGGGTCGAGGTAAAGGGAAGAAGACCAAAGAAGATGCAGCGAATGACGACTGACAGATCTTTTCTTAGGATTCCCTTATTGCCATTTTGCAAACACAGTAGTTTATTTAGGCATTTTATTGTATTTTAGATCTTTGTAGCAGGTTAGCAGAGTCAAGAGTAGACCGTGCTTGAACTCATCAAGAAGTTTTTAACTTGTAAAGAACAAGGATATTATCTTAGAAATTAATCAAGACACATTTCATGGAAAATTCAGATGTCTTATTGCTTGGGACCCGTTTTATGAAAACTTGAATGCCCTTTTATTTATTGTTTAGTTAGACCGAACCATATATGGCTGCCTACGTTCCCCTTTTACAAGAAAGACTAAGGGGCTTAGGTCTTCGTAGTTCATTCTGGTGAACTATCAGGATTAGGTCCTTTGGCCTTTTTTCTTTTGTTTTCTTTTTTTTTTATGTGCAACCCTATTTTTTGCCTAGACCGCCCTTTTTGGGTTTTTCAGCCTAGCTGGTGATAAGTGACTATTATATAGTCATTTATCCTTAGTTTTATATACTTTTTATTGCATAAAACATCATTTCTCATTTCATTTCATATGCTTTTTAGTTCCTTTTCCACATTTTCTAGATTTTACGCTTTTGGTATACTTCTTGCTTTTTAAGACAGGTTTTAGGGTCATTTTACATCTAAAGGATAATTGGGATAATTGGTCCGAAAGAATGGAGGAACACCAAGCAAAATAAACATTCAAAGCTGAAAACCAGTGGGAGCGGCCGTGCAGCAAAGTTGGGAGCGGCCGTGCATCATAGGCCATGGCCGGCCATCTTGGCCCCAAAATCCATGGAGTGGCCGAGCACTGAAGAGCCCTGGCCGTGCCAACCTCAGAGCGGCCGTGCAGCTATATTGGGAGCGGCCGTGCAAGTCTCCAAGTTCAAATTCAAAACTGGCGCCAAAGAGGACACGGCCGTGCAAAATCCTTGACACGGCCGTGCAAGTCGTGACTGCAGATGTAAAGGCACCTTTTGATGGCACCCAATTGAAGAGTCTCCTCCCATTTATAAATAGGACCCTTGTAATCAGTCTTAGATACGAATTCTTAGAGAGAAATCACTGATATTAGATAGATAGAAAGTACAAACATTTGTGACAACAATTTTCCAAAGGAGTTTGAAGATCAAAGTCATTATTTGTTCTTGGAATCACTTTGGAAGAAAAGCAATAAAAGTGAAGCATTATTCTCAGCAATCGCCTTCTTTATTCATAAGTCTTTCTTACTCAATCTTTATTTCTACTTTTATGTTTTTAATGGCTTGTGAGTAATCCCCCATATTCTTGGGGTTGGAAACTCAAAAGCATACTTATTCATCATCTAAAAATATTTAGTCTTGTCTTCTTCCTTCATCTAAAACAATTTCTTTATATTATTCTCTAAATGCCTTACATTTTGGAGATATCCAATTTGTATGATTCAGTCAATTGAGAGAAGTACCTAACGGAGAATCTCGATTGACGGAACCATATAAAGAAACTAGGTTTCATTGATCACGAGAGTAGTTCAATGGCCTAGGGATGTTCCTTTAATGGAAAGTATGTTGACTCTCGTCCTTAATGGATTCTTACTAATTATGGTCAGCTAGAGATAAGCCGGAACGCCCGTTTGTGACAGGGCGGGAATAACGTAAACGGAAATCTCAAACAGTTAGGACATAATTAGTGAAGAATACAAACGCTATTGTCTTAGCCCGAAGTAGCGTAGGCTTAACATACCATCCTTGCTTTTTATGAAAACCTTTTATCTCTAAGACAATGACAATTTGATGAATAAGAATATGTGTATGATTTCCAATCCCGAGAATGCTTCGTTTTATAAGATTTTAATTAAAGTATTTTCTGTTTATGCTCTCTCTATTCTTCTAAAAACAAATTTTATCTACCCCCAATCTTTTCTATACTTTCTAAAGACAAAAATATCCCCTAAGTAAACCCTGTCTCTGTGGGATCGACCCGTACTTGCACCCGCTATATTACAATAGCCCGTGCGCTTGCGGAATTAAATAAACCGTTAGGTTTCGACCGAACAAGTTTTTGACGCCGTTGCCGGGGACAACGGTTTACTTTTTATTTTTGTCTTTACTACATAATTTTTAATTTTTGTTTTATTTTTACTATTTTGCTTTCTCTTCCTATAAATTGTTGCGTTTAATTTCTCTTCAAGTGTTTTTCTTATAGTTTATGAAACGGACTCGGTCATACGTTGACAACTTTGATCGGGAACCCGAAAGAAGCTTTCACGAAAGATTAAGAAAATTTAGAGAAACTTTGAAGAAACACATGGACGGAGAACCGCAAACACCCGCTAGGACCCTACGGGACTTTGTTAACCCAAGTACCCCGGGAACTAGATCCTCTATTGTTGTGCCGAATGCCGGAGCGGCAAACTTCGTTATAAAGCCGCAATTATTGCATATGGTTATGAATAACCAATACAGCGGCACTGCCCTCGAAGACCCCCATCTACACATCCAAACATTTCTTGAATACTGTGATACCACACGTATTCAAAATGTTACGGTGGAAGCAATCCGGATGCGCCTTTTTCCTTTCTCTCTTAAGGATAAGGCGAAACAATGGTTGAATTCGGTCCCCCAGAATTCATTAACAACATGGGACCAAATTCAAGAAGCATTCCTTGGTCGATTTTTCCCACCAAGCAAGACTGCCCAGATACGAACAAAGATCACTAATTTCTGTCAAACAGATAGTGAGACTTTGTATGACGCATGGGAACGGTTCAAGGAACTTCTCAGAATGTGCCCCCACCACGGGCTTGAAAAGTGGTTGATTGTTCACACCTTCTACAACGGTCTCATATTCAAAACAAGAGAGACCATTGATGCCGCTGCGGGAGGAGCATTGATGAACAAAGGAGTCGATGAGGCATACGACCTTATCGAGAACATTGCATTGAACCATTACCAATGGTCAAACGAGAGGGAGCAGCAACAAGGTACGCCCGGTAAATATAATGTTGATGCAGTTACTCTTCTCTCCTCTAAAGTTGACATGCTTTTGAAAAAGTTTGAAAATCTTAATGTCAATCCCATCGCTAGTGTAAATGTGTTATGCGAACTATGTGGGTCTAACTCACATAGTACGGATAACTGCGAGTTACTTGACGTTACTTCTAACGATCAAGTGAACTTCGTTAATTCTTTTGGGCAAAAAGGGGGGGTGTATTCTAATACATACAATCCCGAGTGGAGGAATCACCCCAATTTTTCCTATAAGAATAACAACGTTCTTAACCCGCAACCATCTACACAACCCCCGGGATTTGCACCTAAGAATTTCAACAACAATGCAAGTACCTTTCCCCCTAAATCTAAATTGGATCTTATAATGGATTTTGTAGTGGAAAATAAAAATTCCCAAGAAAAGATCAATAATGAATTTAGGGAATGTTTTAAACTGCTTAATGCTAGGTTTGATAACTTGGCAGCGCATAATAAGATGCTAGAAACTCAACAAGCTCAACAGGCTACCCCAATGAATAGACCTCAAGGGAGTCTTCCCGGTCAACCTCAAAGGCCAAATGAGCAAGTTAATGTAGTAAAAACTAGGGATGAGCAAGAAAAGATAAATGAATGCCCTAGAAATAATCATAGTCCAATCCCTCCAATGATTGAGACTAGTTTGGGGACGGAATCCCCTAAAGAAAAAGGCAAGGATTATGATGAATTCCTTGATAACCTAGATGCCATTAATGTTAACATTCTTTATTTTAGAAAAGATGAAGATATGCCTTTAGCCGTTAAACCTTTGAAAAAATTAATTTTTGAAAAAGAAAGGCTAGAAGAAAATAAGAATGTTATGCTAGCGGAGGAAGTAAGCGCTGTTTTGCAAAATAAAGATCCTCCGAAATTAAAGGATCCGGGTACATTCACCATTCCTTGTTGTGTTGGCAGAATAAACATAGAAAACGCTGTCCTTGACTTAGGAGCAAGCGTTAGTATAATGCCATTATCGGTTAGCGAGAAGCTTGGTATAGGGGAACTCAAACCCACAACCATAACTCTCCAATTGGCTGACCGATCCGTTCAATACCCCGTTGGTATTATGGAAAACTTGCCTTGTCGAGTAGGGAACTTAATCATCCCTGTCGACTTTGTTATCTTGGATATGGCGGAAGACCATTATATTCCCGTCATTCTAGGAAGGCCATTTCTTGCCACTGCGGGGGCAATTATAGATGTGAAAAATGGCACATTTTCCCTAAATATAGGGAAAGAAAGGGTCGAATTTAGTATGCATTGGCCAGTTCTCGAAGACCCCTATCTAGAGGCCTATACTCCTAGTGAAGAAAATTGGACCCCAAATGAAGAGACCTACACCCCTAGCGAAGAAAATTGGATTCCAAGTGAAAAAGATTTAATGGGTGAGGAACCAAAATCAAAGGAAGGAATAGAAAATGATCCCATAATTGTTGAACCTTTGATTTGCAATGATGTTATAGATATTTCTGCATGTCCCGAAACTAACAATGCAGTGAAAAAGCCAAAAAGAACAAAGAAGGAGGTCACTTCGAATTTCCGAAAGTGCAAAGACTATAGGTCGCTTGTTCTACCCAAGAAATCGGGATGGAAGAAATGTCTACCGCAGAAAATACTTATTACCCCGGAGGGATAAGCTAAGGACCTAAAACAAGCATCATCGGGATGGTAACCGATGGATTATTTTTGTTTTATTTTTTCTTTTATTTTAGTTTTTATTATTATTGTGCTAACCTTGTTTTGTAGGTATATAAAAAAAAAGAGAAAAAACGGATTTAAAAATGGCGAAATTTGGTTCGCACGGCCGTGCAGCTCTTCTTGGAGCGGCCGTGCAGTTCATATCGAGTTGGAACGGGTTGACTCAGCAAAAGGGAGCGGCCGTGCAAATTCCTTGACACGGCCGTGCAAGGCGTCTGGGGAGTTGCGTCGATTCCAGTCAAAAGACGCACCTTTCCCCTCCCCCCTCATTTACTTCATCTTCAACCTTTCTCCATCAAAACCTCCGCCCCACCCACTTTAAATACCCACTCCTCCACCATTTCTACTCACAATTCAACCCTAAATCCTCCTCAAAATCCTCCACTCAATCATTTCTCTCCCACCAAAATCAGTCCCAAAACCCTCCTAAACCCCAATTTCAAAAACTCCAAACCCTTCAACCCATTTCAACAAATTGAAGAAGGATTACTCTGAATTAAGGTGCAAGGAGGAAGCTTTTTTGTCTAGTGGCTGTTCATCAAAGATTACAAGCTTTTCAAGCTCAGATTTGGGTAATCTGCTTTCTTCTTCCTTTAGCTAAGTTTTTGGGTTTATTTCTGAAAATTTTCAATGGAGAGAGGGAAAGGAAAAGGAAAGGCTACTGAAAGAGGTTCAAAAAGGTCCCGAAAGGAGCCATCTCCTACCCCTAATCTAAACCCAACACTCAATGATTTGGGTATTGAGTTTAGAGAGCCTTCCGAAGTGGCTAGGTTCACCGCCCTTCATCAAAAAAGGATTAGGCCAACCCAATTCCCAGATATTGATTCCCTCAAAGCCTTAGATATCTATTCAAATGTGAAAAGGTTTCACACCGGGTTTGGTTGTGGTGGTTTTCTTGGATTGCATGCAAAAACCTATGAAAGGATCACTTTAGAGTTTTTGTGCACTATGAGGAAGGAGTTTACTACAGAAATTTGTGGAGATACGGGGGAGCCATACCAATTGATACATTTATATTTTAGGCTTGGTGGAGAGGAGTTTCACCTCACCTCTTTTGACATTAACAGAATTTTGAGTTGGCCTGCTTACACAAATTTTGAAACTGATTTTCCCATAGAGTTTAGGGAGAATGTGTTTTGGGAGCAAATAACCGGAATTCCATCCTTCAAATCTAGAACTGCAAAAGCCTCATCTATTATCCATCCCGTTCTTCGGATTATGCACAGATTCTACGCATGCACTGTTTTTGCAAGGGAAGATAAGGGCACGGTGAATAAGAAGGAATTGTTTTTGTTATGGTGTTTGGTGAGGGCTCATAGGAGGGTGAATTTGAGCCATTTCTTGATCGAGTTGTTCAGTGATATCGTCTCTCCAACTTTCAATGGGGAGATTCACATTGGAGGTATAATCACTTTGTTTGGTCTCCATTTTCGGCGGGCAATGCCCGACAATGAGGTTGCGGTTTCGGGATCAACAAAGTTGGATATTCCAACTTTGCGAAATATGCAAATGATCACGGATAGAGGACGTGGAGAATACAATTGGTTGGTAGGGCCGGGTAAAACGCCCTACATTGTTTTGCCTAGTCCCATCCTCCCCAAAGCTCTAACTTACCAACATCAAACGTGGATATTTCCAAATTCCATGAACTATGGGGAGGGCCAATCAAGTCAAGCAAACCAAGAGGAAGAAGAAGGAGAAGAAGAAGAGCAACATCAACCCAACCACCCCCCTTTGCCGCCAGATTTTAATGATAGATTTGACCGGATCGAGCTTCAAAACAATCAAATAATGACTCGGTTCGACACTTTCAACAATGAATTTCATTATTTCCGGAATGATATACAAAATCGTGTTGGGACGATTCAAAGGCAAGTGAACACCATCTTCAACTACGGGGTCAACAATTGGGATGATTTCCCACAGCCACCTTCCTACCCGTGAACCATTTTAGTAAGTTTTTCTCTTTACCCTCCCTAGATTTGGCATTGTTCCTTGAAACATTGAGGACAATGTTCATTTCAAGTGTGGGGGGGTATATCTATCCTTTTATTTTTCGCTTTCTAGTTTTAAAATTTTACTTGCTTTCTAGGATAGATTTAATCGCTTTCTAGTTTAATTTTTTCTTTTTAACTTAGTTGCATTTTTCTTTTATGCATGTATAATAGTATATAAAAAAAATATATATATATATAATAAATCCCTATGATGATCAAAAATCATTATCATTATGCTTGCCATTTGCCCTAGTATAAATGCATATTTGTCTTTCCTCTCATATTTTCTATACACTTAGAAATCTATAAAAAGGAAAAATATAGGGATACTTTTAGGAAATAATTGAAAGCCTCATAAGTTAGTATAGCACAATATAGAGTCTTATCAAGGGAAATGCATTTGATTAGAAGGAATTCTTTTTATGCTTGGTCATTTATGCAAATATTGAAAATATTTCTTTAAGATTGTACATTTTTTATCTTTATTAGATATTTATTCTCTTTTTAGAAGCACCTTTTTGTTTGCATCCCTTGAATCACACCCTTTCATCAAAAATTCCATCCTTCCATTTTTCAAATCAAATCAAAGTAAAACACTTTTATCTTATTGCTAAAAAGAGTGACATTTGTCTCCATTCCTTAAAAGCAAAAAGAAACCTATTACCTCCTAAGTAACTCGGGGCACGGCGTTCGCTGCGACGATGCTTCCTTGCCAAACGGAAGTAATATCCAAAAGTATTCTTGAACTAAGTATTAGGAACATGGGGTTCGCAACCACAATGTCTCCTACTTGAAAGGATCAAAAATAACTTAGGTCTTTTGCAAAATTATAACACGTGCAAAAATAAGATAAATTTGTTTAACTTTGATGAGATTTTTCAACTATCATCATCCATCTTTCACCCTTGTGATTCAAGAATGCAATTCAATTTTTCAGGAACTTCTAAATTGTGAATAAATGTTTATACCTTATCTTGTACAATTTAAAGAAATAAATTCATCTTTTCTCAAAAATCACTCTAAAAAAGTGAAAGCTTTTTCTACCAAGAAATAAATCTAAGATTTTTCCTTCTAGCATGCTTCACTTGGTCAAAATTCTATATATGCTATATTAGGTTATAGTCTTGCATTTTATCTCTTTAAAAATATCCCTAAAAATGCTTCTTCATAGATAAATTTTTAAAGGTATTCAAAATATGATTAGAAAGATAAAGGCATTATCTAACGGGCATTTAAGGGCTTGCTACTTTATTTCTGAGGGATCAATCTTGCTTTTTCTCCCTCTCCGTATTTTTATTCTAAGTTTGCTTGGGGACAAGCAAAAGCTTAAGTGTGGGGGAGTTTAATAAGTGACTATTATATAGTCATTTATCCTTAGTTTTATATACTTTTTATTGCATAAAACATCATTTCTCATTTCATTTCATATACTTTTTAGTTCCTTTTCCACATTTTCTAGATTTTACGCTTTTGGTATACTTCTTGCTATTTAAGACAGGTTTTAGGGTCATTTTACATCTAAAGGATACTTGGGATAATTGGTCCGAAAGGATGGAGGAACACCTAGCAAAATAAACATTCAAAGCTGAAAACCAGTGGGAGCGGCCGTGCAGCAAAGTTGGGAGCGGCCGTGCATCATAGGCCATGGCCGGCCATCTTGGCCCCAAAATCCATGGAGTGGCCGAGCACTGAAGAGCCCTGGCCGTGCCAACCTCAGAGCGGTCGTGCAGCTATATTGGGAGCGGCCGTGCAAGTCTCCAAGTTCAAATTCAAAACTGGCGCCAAAGAGGACACGGCCGTGCAAAATCCTTGACACGGCCGTGCAAGTCGTGGATCGGATGTAAAGGCACCTTTTGATGGCACCCAATTGAAGAGTCTCCTCCCATTTATAAATAGGACCCTTGTAATCAGTCTTAGATACGAATTCTTAGAGAGAAATCACTGATATTAGATAGATAGAAAGTACAAACATTTGTGACAACAATTTTCCAAAGGAGTTTGAAGATCAAAGTCATTATTTGTTCTTGGAATCACTTTGGAAGAAAAGCAATAAAAGTGAAGCATTATTCTCAGCAATCGCCTTCTTTATTCATAAGTCTTTCTTACTCAATCTTTATTTCTACTTTTATGTTATTAATGGCTTGTGAGTAATCCCCCATATTCTTGGGGTTGGAAACTCAAAAGCATACTTATTCATCATCTAAAAATATTTAGTCTTGTCTTCTTCCTTCATCTAAAACAATTTCTTTATATTATTCTCTAAATGCCTTACATTTTGGAGATATCCAATTTGTATGATTCAGTCAATTGAGAGAAGTACCTAGCGGAGAATCTCGATTGACGGAACCATATAAAGAAACTAGGTTTCATTGATCACGAGAGTAGTTCAATGGCCTAGGGATGTTCCTTTAATGGAAAGTATGTTGACTCTCGTCCTTAATGGATTCTTACTAATTATGGTCAGCTAGAGATAAGCCGGAACGCCCGTTTGTGACAGGGCGGGAATAACGTAAACGGAAATCTCAAACAGTTAGGACATAATTAGTGAAGAATACAAACGCTATTGTCTTAGCCCGAAGTAGCGTAGGCTTAACATACCATCCTTGCTTTTTATGAAAACCTTTTATCTCTAAGACAATGACAATTTGATGAATAAGAATATGTGTATGATTTCCAATCCCGAGAATGCTTCGTTTTATAAGATTTTAATTAAAGTATTTTCTGTTTATGCTCTCTCTATTCTTCTAAAAACAAATTTTATCTACCCTCAATCTTTTCTATACTTTCTAAAGACAAAAATATCCCCTAAGTAAACCCTGTCTCTGTGGGATCGACCCGTACTTGCACCCGCTATATTACAATAGCCCGTGCGCTTGCGAAATTAAATAAACCGTTAGGTTTCGACCGAACAGCTGGGTATTACTCTTTTTGCACTAAGATTTTTTTCTTTTTTTTATTTCTTTTTTTCTTCTTTTTTTTTTTTATGTGCAACCCTGTTTTTTGCCTAGACCGCCCATTTTGGGTTTTTCAGCCTAGCTGGGTATTACTCTTTTTGCACTAAGATTTTTTTCTTTTTTTTATGTCTTTTTTTCTTTTCTTTTTATATATATATATATATATGTTTTTAGACATAGTACCTTCGGAGCTTATCACCGTTGACTGGGTGGACAAAGGGATTGCCTTCCAGGTCTGCAAGCTTCATTTCTCCTCCCAATAGTATCTTCTGCACCACATACGGGCCGATCCAAATGGGTTCCCATTTTCCCAGGGGGTTGTCTCTGGTAGGGGGCTTCACTTTCAACACTAAGTCACCCTCTTTGATGTCCCTGGCCTTGACTTTCTTGTCAAATGCTCTGGCCATTCGCCTCTGGTAGGCTCGGGTGTGCTCCATGGCCTTTAGCCTTCTTTCATCGAGCAGGGCCAACTCATCATGCCTGCTACGTAGCCACTCTACTTCGTTGACACTGTTTTCCAGGAGGACCCTTAATGACGGGATTTCCAACTCCACCGGTAACACTGCTTCCATCCCGTAGGTTAGGGCAAAGGGAGTTTCTCCCGTAGCTGTTCTGACAGACGTTCTGTAGCCCCAGAGTGCTAGGTGCAGCTTCTCAGGCCAATCACGACCACGGGTGGCCATTTTTCGGATGATCCGTTCGAGCGTCTTATTAGCAGCTTCCACGGCTCCGTTAGTCTGAGGTCTGTATGGGGACGACTTGTGGTGAGTGATCCTGAATTCTGACAGCAATCTACCGCAGTCCCCTTCAAAGTGTGACCCGTTATCAGAAATGATCTCATTGGGTACCCCGTATCTGCACATTATGTTTTCTTTGATGAATTGGGCCACTTTCTTGGAAGTGAGGACCTTGTAGGATTTGGCCTCTACCCACTTGGTGAAGTAGTCGACTGCTACTAACACGAATTCATGCCCATTGCTTCCTGTCGGGGCTATCTTCCCTATCATATCAATACCCCAAGTTGCGAACGGCCAAGGAGTCGTCATGTAGTACAGGTCATGAGGCGGGAGATGGTTGAGGTTGGCTAACCGCTGGCACTTGTCGCACGCTCGGACATGCTGGACACAGTCTGTCTCCATGGAAATCCAGTAGTAACCCATTCTGAGGATCACTTGCATCAGGGCTCTGGCATTCATATGAGGACTGCAGGGACCATTGTGGACTTCGATCATCAACTCTCTGGCCCTTTCTTGGGTGACTCACAAGAGGAGTGGTCCTTGGTACCGCTTCTTGTACAGGGCGCCTCCTAAAATGACATAATGGGAGGCCAACCTTTTCAGGGCTTGCAAGCTCTTGGCTCTGACACCTTCTTTTGGTCTACCTTCTTCGTCTCTGAAAGCTGACTCTCCATCTTCGAGGAACTGGTAAATTTGATTGTACCATGGTTCCTTGATAGGCTCAGGTCCCAAATCTATTTCACAACAGAAAGCCGGGGCTTCTCTTCTACCCACTCTGAAGGGTTTTATGGCTTTTCCCTCGGGGATCTCTACCAGTGAGGCTAAAGTAGCTAGGGCATCTGCGAATCTGTTCTTTTCCCTTGGCAAGTAGTGGAAAGTCACTTCTCTGAACTGTCCAGTCAACTCCTCCATATAGGCATGATACCGCTGAAGATTAGGGTCTACAGTCTTCCATTTGTTGGAGACCTGGTTGATGATCAGGGCTGAGTCTCCATAAACTTTGAGCTCCTTGACATTCCTTTCTAAGGCAGCTTCTAAACCAGCAATGCAGGCTTCGTACTCGGCGACATTGTTCCTGACAGGGAAGTTCAACTTAAGGGCTATGGGCGTGTGCTCATCTTTCGGATCGACCAGTAGCATTCCTACAACATTTCCTCTTTTGTTGGCAGCTCCGTCAAAGAATAGCTGACATCGGTTCTCAGGCTCAACTACGAAGATCTCTTTATCTGGGAATTGTGGTTCAGGCCCTCGGTCCTCATTACTGGGAAAGTTCGCCAGATGGTCTGACAATGCTTGACCCTTGATGGCCTTTCTGGTCACATAGTTGATGTCGTACTCTGCTAAGAAGAAGGACCACTTTGCTAGACGCATCGAGAGGGAAGGTTTATCGAAGATGTACTTGATGGGGTCCATTTTTGAGACCAAGTTCACAGGGTGGGCTTGCATATAATGCTTTAGCTTGCCGACTACCCAGACCAGTCCTGCACAAGTCTTTTCACATGCTGAGTAATTGAGCTCACTTCCTTGTAGCTTCCGGCTAACAAAGTAAATGGCATTTTCTACCCGAGAGTCTTTCTTTTCTTGAGCAAGCATAGCCCCAACTGCCGTATCAGTGACAGTGAGATAGAGCAGAAGAGGTTTATGTCTATGTGGGGGGCATAGCACCGGAGGATGTACTAAGTACGCCTTGATCTAGTTAAAGGCATCTTGGCATTCCGCGGTCCATTCTGTGTCTACATTCTTCTTCATGAGCTTGAAGATGGGCTCGCACATAGTGGTCAACTGATTGACGAAACGGCTGATGTACTGCAACTTGCCCATAAAGCTTTTGACTTCTGTCTGGGTTAGAGGTGGCCTCATGTCCATAATGGCTTTGATCTTTCGGGGGTCGACTTCGATACCTCGCTCCGTGACCATATACCCAAGCACTTTTCCCCTTGTCACTCCGAAGGTGCATTTGGCAGGGTTCAGTCTCATGGAATGCTGTCTCAGCCTCTCAAAGAACTTTCGCAGGTCAACAAAGTGCTGTCCATTCTTGCCTTTGGAGTGGATTATCATGTTGTCGACGTAGACCTCAATCTCCTTGTGGATCATGTCATGAAAAAGTGCGGTCGCTGCCCTTTAGTAAGTAGCCCCGGCATTCTTAAGCCCAAATGGCATCACTGTATAGCAGTAAGTTCCCCATGGTGTGGTGAAGGCTATTTTTTCTTGGTCTTCCTCGGCCATCTTGATCTGGTTGTAGCCTGCAAAACCATCAACGAATGATTTGACTTTGTAGTTGGCAGTGGAGTCCACCAGGATGTCTATGTTTGGCAAGGGGTAGTCATCTTTGGGGCTGGCCTTGTTCAGATCTCGGAAATCTACATAGCAGCGCACCTTCCCATTGGCCTTGGTTACGGTCACGATGTTGGACAACCATGTCGGGTATTCGAGACTCTGATGAATCCTACACGCAGTAGCTTCTCAATTTCTTCTTTGACCTGTAGAGACCACTCCGGCTTGATCTTCCTCAGTTTCTGCTTTACTGGCTTAGCATCTGGTGCTAGAGGGATTCTGTGCTCTACTATCGAACTGTCTAGCCCCGGCATATCCCTGTACGACCATGCAAACACGTCCATGTATTCTCTGAGCAGATCGATCAGTCTGTCCCGTTCAACCCCCTGGAAGAAGTTTCCAATCTGTGTCTCTTTAGGTTCCTCGACAGTACCCAAGTTAACACTTGTCAAAACCTCCTCGGCAGCTTGGGCCCGGTTTTCCTCTTTTTCTGAAACCTGCTTAAAGATTTCTTTAATGTATTGTTCATTTAGTGTGTTTGCATCTTGTTCAAATGATTCATTATTAACTGTTGTTAAGTTTTGAGTTAATTTATCATTTGTTAAGTTGGCAATAAGAGGATACTCAGAAAGATCTGTCATTTCATTCAAAGCAAAAGGAAAGATGACATCGATTACATATTCATAATCCTCAGGCGTGAGGCCTTCGGATGACTCGGAGGACTGGAATTCAAAGATTCCTGACTCAACTGACTCTGGACCCTACTGACTCTGGACCCTATACTACTTATTGACTCGAAGGTGCTTAACGCGGGTTGGACCGGGATCTCACTCCTTCCTGATGTTGCTCTGGGGAGTAGCAGTCTTGTTAGCGTTCTTCAGAAAGTTGGAGACTTTGAACTGATCGAAAACTTGCCGGAAATCATTGATAGGCCGGTACCGTGGAAAGATGGTGAGGGGAGCTAGAGTAGCTTGATGCAATCTTTCAGCGAGCTCGTTTGTGACAACTGGACTCATTGATTGGAGGGTCTGGCTCATCTTGTCAACGCACTGCTGATAAGTCATCTTCTCTTTACCAATCTTCGATATCACAACTTTGTCAGTGTAGCCAACAAGAGGGTTGGCCTGAATGATGCTGATGAAGTCTTCTTCGGGAGAGACTTTGATCCTTCCTTGATTGGCCACGTATTCTATAGGCTTTCTGTATTCTGCTTCTAGATTTGCTAGCTTCTCATTGAACTTTATGATGGCAACGAATTCATAATTCTCTGCTTCAAGAGGGTCACTGATCACAGGGGTATCAGGCTGGACTATGTTTTGAATGACGGGTTCCTCGGTAGGCTCTTTGGCATAACTAACATAGTAGTCAAACTTGCATGAAGGCTCCCCTAAAGTTCCCACGCTCTTATCCCCGGCTTCGTACCTTTCCTTTAATTTCTGCTGCATGGACTTTCTCTTCTTCTTCTTTCTTGAAGGAGCGTCTTCATTAATCCATTCTTGATACTCATACTCCAGACAGTCCTCACAATCACATACATCATACCAGATGTGGGGCCTGGGTTGAACTGGGATGGCCTCCCCGACTGCTTGGTCATTACCATTGTTGATTACCACGTTGGCCATTTTGACACTGGAAAACTGAGACCTGAAGATTTTGACGGGTTACTTGAGATCTTTGTGCCGACAAACTGCTGTACCGGTGTTCTCACCCAATTCTTTCTCACTGTGGGAAAGGGATAGGAGAGGTTTAGACTCGGGGTAGGTGTTTAGGCTGAAGGCTCAGGCAATATGCAAATTAGGAATCTTCCAGTTTACTTAAAACAGTGTCTTTTATTAATTTCTATTTGGTTGGAAAAGGGGTTCTGCCCTTCTTTTTCGCAACTACTCTAGATCCTGGATCAGTGGGTTCCGTCACTACGTCTATAAGCCCCTCGTATTCCACCTGTATTTCGACCTCCCAGGGTGAACAGCCCCGGGCGAGGGTCCTATAGGGCACGCGGATCCCACCGACCGAGAGAAAAGAACGCTCCTAACGGGTCTAGCGGGTCATAGGAACTTTTAACGCACGAGCGATGCGAATTATAGTCAAGGCAATACCGGGAAAGTCTCGTCTTTCAGCCTTAACAGAATTTCGGCAGAGTTTCGCTTGCACGAATGACGTTTTGACTTTTCAGTAATGTCCGAGAAAATAATAGGCATGGGTCGGGCGGCAAAAGCCGGATGACACAGTGTCACATTGAACTTCGTTGCATACGCAGTGCGTGAGTCAGAATCGAAGTCAATGCCGGGTCATGATCTTGCCAATTTTTCCTTGTCGGAATTTTGGCAGAGCTTCGCTTGAGCGAAAGATCTTTGGATTTTTGGCAAAGACTCGTTCTTGACTCTTACGCATTCCGTGCGGGTCAAGGTCAAAGTCAATGTAGGAGTCAAGATTCTACCGATTTTTCCTTGTCGGAATTTCGGCAGAGTTTTGCTTGAGCGAAAGATCTTGACTTCCGTTATGGACTAAGGCTTGACCTTTATGGGGATATGCAACTGGGCTATATGACACGGACTAAACCAAAAACCAACCAAAAGTCACGGTTTTTTTAAACGTGTGACACGGACTGTGCATTGGTCGACACTGGCTGCCATGGGGAGTTTGGGGTGATTCCGTGCGCACTCGGGAGCATCGTAAGGCTATCCGTGACTGCAACTGAACAACCACCCCGGGTTTAAGGGACGTGCGTGCAAAGTGTACAGGATATATAAGGTGCGCGTAGTGTGCGGTCTCCTAAAAATGTTCCCTTTTGAGTTAAAACAGAGATTTTCAGAAATGTGTTTTAAAAGGAATGATTTTTGGGACGGGGAAATGCAACAGTTAAAGCACGTAAATTTTCTAGGAGCCTGGTCAGCTTTGGAACTGAATAGCCCCAAGCTGCCTAAGCTGCCTGATTAACCTCGATTTTGTCCTGGTGGAATTGCCAATGAGACCGCCCGGTCAGAATCCAGGGAGGATTAAGCCGTACGATTGCATGGATCAATTTTCCAGGTTCCACTCCTTTGCAGTTTCAGGTTGTTCCCCGAACATTTTAGACACCTTTTATCTTCCTGTTCAGTATGCACAATTCCCAAGATGCAAATGATGCAATGCAAGGCAAAGAAAGCAAGCACGATAAACGGAATCCGCGAATGAAGTCTAACCCGCTCAAAGGGAAAAGCTTTTTATTTATTTTTTTCGAAAAGGGATACCGGTACGTGGGATTGTTAAACCACCTTTTATCCCAAGCCCCGGGTTAAGGAGCGATACAGGAAGGATAGTGGTTTCCACCTATATACCGGGTATTATTTATTTTGAAAATAAAAGTTTTTCTCCTTTGGGATATCCCCAGCGGAGTCGCCAAACTGTGAATGTGTGCCCAAATTTAATTTCTTTTGTTTTTAAATCGGATTCACTTGAGTTTGAAAACATCCGGTTTAATTTGAAAAACGGAGTCGCCACGCCATTTTGATTTCCTCAAAACTTTGAAAAAAAGGGTTTTAGGGTTCGGAGGTTAAGTTACCCCTTGGGAAGAACGGATCGTCGTTCACCCAAGGTGCCTTGCCGTAGCAAGTCTCCCTAGATTCCATTTTCGTGCTTGCTTGCGTGCTTTCTTGTGTGCATGTGTTGAAAAGAGGGGGGGAATGTCCCAAGTTGTCTTTCGAACGTACAAACCATTTAGTTGGTTGTCGCTCGGGATTCCTTGGATTTCTTATGTGTTCGGGATTTTGATCCCGTCCTCATCTTAGACTTGTGATCATCGCTATTTGACCTTGGGTCTTGCGTGATCGAGAGAAGGACTCTCTTTTATAGTCCAAAATGAGGTTCTTTAGAAAAGAAGTGTCCTTAGCCCATCAATCCTACACCTTAAGACGATTGAGCTTATATAGGGGCTTTCATGCTCGTCTTAAGTGATAATCGGAGATATAGGGTTCAAGTTCTATCCCTTTCTAAAGAGATTGCGGCACCTTTAATGGAAGAAACGATGTAAAGATAGGATCTTTACACCGGTCCGTTCCAAAGGTTGCTAATGGGGACATGGAGAAATGCATGTTTTAGGATAAAAATGACATTTTTAGTGAAAAGATGACATTTTTGGTTGCAAAGGATGCTTTTAATTGTAAAGAAAAGATTTTTATGCAAAGGATGCATTTTTATGTGGAAAATTAGTATTTTATATGCAAAGGATGCAATTTTATGTAAAGAGATGATTTTTAATGTAAAGGATGCATTTTTATGCATGAAAATGGGTTTTAGGTGCAAAGGATGCACCTTTAATACAAAGATTACATTTTTATGAGCAAAGGATGCTTATTTCATGCAAAGGATGCAAAGGGGGAGGATATGATTTATATGAATAAAGATAGGATCTTTAACAACAAATACCAAGTCCCAAGCAAGATAATAGCAATATGTAAATGCAAGGAGCAATTATATCACATAGAATAAGTATAATGCAAGGTAAGGGAGTGAGAGGTTACAAATGGTGGTGACCTCTTCTTCTTTGGATCTTGCCTAGTGGAAGGACCAACTTTTGGAGGCTTCAAGGAGGAAGGAGGTGGCTCTTGGCACTCTTCAACTTCCTAGATTTTCGCAGCAGTGCTTGAATATAGTTTTTGGTGCTGGAAATTCGTATTGTGTGTAAATGGGTAGAGGAGGGCTCTATTTATAGGCAGTCTGGATAAGGTTAATGAGGCCGTGCGGCTAGGAGTCCTCTCCTAATGCAGCCGTGCGGCATTATCTTGTATGACTCAACATCTTTCTAGAATCATGCAAGGTGGTAATTCTAGAAGGATTCCAAATGCAAGAAAAACGTGCTCTTTTAATTTAAAGCAGTCCCTTCAGCCCTTGGAAGGTTTGGAACAGTTCCGGAATTGTTTCTGAACTTTCGGAAAGTCCGGGGAATTGCCGGAAAACTTAACCGGAAGGCATGAGCCATATTTGGGTACTTACAGCGGGTCGCTCACAGACTTGGATGCCGTGAGGGGGTACGCATTGGGGGAGGCTGGACTGGCCGAGCTCTACCACTCCTTGGATAGGTTCTCGCGGGGAGAGGAGAACTCCTTGAGCTGTTTCTCATTTGCTTTGGATGTAAGTTCACGTCTTTTTCTCTTCCTTGTCTCATTTTTGTACTCGTATGTATCTGCTCTGTAGCTGACATAACTTTCCATTTGCTTGACAGGTCTGGTGCTATGAGGTGTTCAGCCCGCAGCGGTGGGAGATTAAGGAGGCGTACCGGTCCTTGTTCCCTGCCATGCTGTCTTGGCAGAAGAAGGCGAAGAAGGCGGTGTCGTCGAGAGAGGGCACTCGACTGTCGTACGAGGAGGTGTCTCAGGCCCTGAGCCGAGAGTTCTCCGAGCAGATCCAGCTGACCTGGTGGAGTCGGATTCACGCTGGCGTGGTTCAGGTTGCTAGTGAGGTTACGCGGCGGCGGAAGCTGCTGGTGGGACTAGACTGAGATGCTATGTATCTGGGGGAGAGGGTGACCCGTCAGCATGGCCCGGGGTCCCTTCCGATGGTGCCGGTGGATCCGCCTCTGCACATGCAGTATCCTCTGTTGATGCCGATGGAGGAGTTGGAGAGGTATAGACAGGGTGTGTTCTATATCGAGTATGTCATAGCGGGAGCCGACTATGACACTTTCTTGAGGAAGAGGCTGAGGAGCCCGCAGGTGCAGCACAGGGAGGGCGAGGGCCCTGGATATCCCTGAGATCTCCCACTTCCACGCACTAGGTTGGCGTACGAGAGGCTGGACGGTTCGCGCATGCGATTGGTGATCCCGATCCCGGAGGAGCCGAGATCTCAGTATAGGGTGGACCCCAACGCTTCGGTGAGTGCTTTTGATTTTCTGCATTCGATGGTAGCATTCTGCAAATGTTGCATCTGTACTTTCTGCTTGTCTTCTGATGACTTTCCTGGTTCGCAGGTGTCTGGCCGTACGTACAATCAGGAGGTGATACAGTTGGAAGGGTGGGCCAACTACGCTAGGAGGCTCGTGGAGTTCCTGAGGTGTAGTTCCCGGAGGAGCGTGGATGTTCGTGAGCCGAGGCCGTCTAGGCCGAGAGGTTGGTCTGCTTCCACGGCTGGTGGAGAGGACTTTGCGCAGGGATTTGGCCAGTTCGCGGGCGGAATGGCTGGGTTTGGAGCTCATCCTACTTCGCACTCGGGGCACGAAAGGGGAGAGTCCTCGAGTTCACAGGCGCAGAGGAGGCCTTTCGCGTATTCCCGCCTGGAGGAATTCAGAGATTTCTTGTTCTCGACAGATCCGGCTGCTGCGGGGCAGTATATTGAGTGCTCAGATAACGGCATGACTCTGAGTAGTCCTCCTTTTTATTGCTTTTTTAGACAAAATGTATGTATTGTCTGGAACAATTTGACTTGAACTGTATTTGAAAAGGCGCCCTTGAGGCGGAACCTGTATTACGCACATCTATTTAGTGATTACCTTCTTTTTATTTTGGCAAATAAGCAAGTAGGTTGATCAAAAATAAATAAAATGAAACATGCATGAAAAATTGAACGGGTCAAAAATTATGCCTATATGCACTGATATTTAATTATTTGCACTGTTGCACGAGCCCGGGGCGAAATAGGTGTTGGCATTGGTTGATTGAAACCAAGGGAGCACGCAGATTCACAAAGACATGAACAGGGCTTTGTTTGGAATTGTTTCCAATTTAAGAGCAGCTGGCTGCAGAGTTGACGAAGTCAACTGCAGAGAGAGTCCGGCCGGACTGAGAATGAAATTCCAGAGTCTTTTAAATTGCAGTTTCAGCTTTGCAATTCGTAATAAACTGCGCATTTGCTTTGATCAGTTGGCTGAATTCCTTTCAAATTCCTAAGGTTTCCTTCACTTTCTTTCATGGCTCCCTTTCCTAAGCTATCGTCTCGGATGCAAGAGCGATACTTGGAAAATTTCCAGTCGTGGGTACGGAACCACACGAGGCAAAATAAGGGGTTTTTCGAAGGCTGTTACGGGATGAAATCTGTTTTGGCTTTGAAGGAGCTCATGCCAGATTGGGATCTTTTGAGAGCAGCGGCTCGTTTCTGGGACGTACGGAGGAATGTGTACAACTTTTCGTACAACGAAATCACTCCTATGTTCGAAGATTTCCGAGCCATTCTGGGAGGACCTGAGACGGAACAGCTAGTTCTTCCCTATGCTGGTGGCATGGCCACTGTTGAGAAGTTAGTGTCTCTGCTTGGTATCTCGGCTGGAGAAGCATACAGGATGCTGATATTGAACACAGACTATGTCGACATTTCGGTACTGCCCGATAGATTTGTTGGAGCTGATGGGAGCGTTTTTGCGTGGGACGCATTTGCTCTGTGCGCGATTGCTACTCTGTTCACATTCACGTCCCTGGGTGTGTGCCATCACAGTGTACTGGACTTGGTGAGGCAGTGCCGGAACGGGGGAGACATCGTGCCTTTGGTCTTGGGCGAGACGTTCCTGGGCATAGGTCGGATGGCGACCGGCAGCCGATACATGTGGGGAGGGAGTCCCGCTATGCTTACCATGTGGTTGAGGGAGATATTGCAGATGATGCCCGAGGTGCCAAGGTCTTGTGACGCTTGGTCCATTTCTCGACATCCTCTGGTGATAGGTGGCGATCAGGCTGAGCTGGAGCTCTGGATGGCCAGACTCCGCACGCATCACTTGCGATGGTGGGTTCCTCACTGGAAGTTACAGACTTGTCGGACCGCTCAGGGGGGTCTCTTGGTTGTTAGAGTGTCGGGGTTGTCCCAGACGGCTTTCTACATTCCATCGTTGGTTCTGCGATAGTACGGGCTGGAGCAGGTGCCATTGATGGGCTTGAGTCATGCTGCTACCTTCGAGGTGGGATCTCTGCTGATGGAAGATCTTTCGATGCTATTGCTGCTCACGCGGTTGTGGCAATACACGTCCTTTCCTGCCAGGGTTCTCTTTCACCGGAGAGGGGGCACTGTTCTGTCTACGCAGTATCTGAACTGGTATGAAGAGTGTATGGGGGAGACACAGATGTCTATCTTGTGGAGACGGAGTGAGCTGTTGGGTGCTGATCACCTTGACAGCTCGACCTTGAGGAGGACCGAAGCGGGGGCTAATCCTCAGAATCGTACTGGGAATGACATGGCTGACTATGAGGCCAATGCTGATCGGGAGGCAAATCAAAGCATGGTCATGATGGCTCGAAGCGAGGCAGCTCGAGACAGAGCTAGGGAAAGGGCTGCGTTGACAGCTACAGGTTTGACGGAGGCGTCGGGAAGGGTCCCTGAGCCAGGTAGAAGGACTACCGGAATATTCCCTGTGAAGGTGAAGAACACTCGCCGTGGGAAAGGGAAGGGGAAGAAGGATGAAGGACCAAGTACGGGAAACTAGGTTGACCTTGCTGTCCAAAGTATCCACCCACTGTCATTGCAAACACATTAACTGATTAATGTTTTATTGTAGTTTTGCTAGCGTGTAGCGAGTCAAGAGTTGACCGTGCTTGAACTCATCAAAGATTGTTTTAACCGTAATGAATTTGTAGGTTAACTGAAAAGAGTTTTTTCGAAACACAAGCAATTGATGCTTATTGTGTTTTTTTGTTTTTGAGACCGAACCAATGATGGCTGCCTACGTTCCCCTTTTACAATTGGACTAAGGGGCTCAAGTCACCGTAGTTCGACACTTTTAGGTGAGTTTGAGAAAAACAAAGACAAAAGAAGTGCGACCCTATTTTTTACATGGATCATTAGCGGGAATGTATCCAGTTGGGTATTACTCTTTCAGCACTTTAATTTTACTGAGGGGTAGTGTATGGGGAAGGAGAGTTGACTTGTGCTCTTCCTCAAATGAAGTATCTGCGGAGCTTTCTTCCGTTCACGGGGTTAACGAAAGGGTTTCCGTCCAAATCTGCTAACTTCATGGCTCCTCCGGAGAAGATTCTTTGTACCACGAACGGTCCTATCCAGGTAGGCTCCCACTTTTCGATAAGATTGGTCTGCGTAGGAGGCTTTTCCTTTAGCACCAAGTCGCCTTCTCTGATATCTCGGATCTTGACTTTCTTATCGAATGCTCGGGCCATTCTGCCTTGGTAGGCTCGAGTGTGCTCCATGGCTTTCAATCTGCGCTCGTCGAGTAGAGCAAGTTCGTCGTGACGGCTCTGTAGCCATTCGACTTCATTGATCCCGTTTTCCAAGAGGACTTGGAGGGATGGAATTTCCAATTCCACAGGTAACATTGCTTCCATTCCATAGGTAAGTGCGAACGGAGTCTCCCCTGTGGCAGTTCTGACTGATGTTTTGTATCCCCAGAGGGCTAGATGTAGCTTTTCGGGCCAGTCCCGACCTCTGGTGGTCATCTTTCTGATTATCATGGCGAGAGTCTTGTTTGCTGCCTCTACTGCACCATTGGTTTGTGGTCTGTAAGGAGAAGACTTGTGACGTGTGACTCTGAATTCGGTCAGCAGTTGGTCGCAATCTCCTTTGAAGTGGGTCCCATTGTCGGATATGATCTCGTTGGGCACTCCGTATCGGCACATGATGTTCTCTTTGATGAACTCGGCCACCTTCTTAGAATTTAGTACCTTGTACGATCTGGCTTCTACCCATTTGGTGAAGTAGTCGACTGCGACTAGAATGAACTCGTGACCATTGCTCCCTGGTGGAGTGATCTTGCCGATGACGTCGATTCCCCATGTGGCGAAAGGCCATGGTGTAGTCATGCAATAGAGTTCATAAGGAGGGATGTGATTGAGGTTGGAGAACCGTTGACATTTGTCGCAGCTTCGGACGAACTGGATGCAGTCTGTTTCCATCGATATCCAATAGTATCCCATACGGAGAATGATCTGTGTCAATGCTCGGGCGTTCATATGTGGACCGCAGGTTCCGTTGTGAACTTCGTTCATTAGCTCGCTGGCTTTTCCTTTGTTTACACACCGAAGGAGTGGCCCTTGGTGGCGCTTCTTGTACAACATACCCCCAGAATGACGAAATGGGATGCCAAGCATTTTAATGCCATCATGTTTTTGGCTTTGATCCCTTCTTTGTATTTTCCATCTTCATTTGTGAAGGAAGCTTCTCCGTTTTGGAGGTACTGGTATATTTGATTGTACCAGGGTTCGTCGATCGTTTCCTTTTTTATTTCGATCTCACAAAGAATAAGCGGGTGTTTCCGTCCGCCTATTCTCGAGGGGTTTTACCGATTTCCCGTCGGGAATTGCGACAAGAGAGGCGAGGGTTGCTGTGGCGTCGCGGCGGTTCCTGTCTCTTGGCAAATAGTGAAAAGAGATGTCCTTGAACTGAGCAATGAGCTCTTCCATGTACGCGTGGTACTTCTGAAGGCCAGAATCTACCGTCTTCCATTTGTTGGATACTTGATTGATGATCAATTCTGAGTCTCTGTATACTTCCAGTTCTGAGATGTTGCGCTCGAGGGCGGCTTCCAGATCGGCTGCACAGGCTTCATATTCTGCTGCATTGTTGGTTGTTTCGAAATTCAGCTTGATGGCTATGGGAGTATGCTCGTCCTTGGGATCGACAAGGAGCATTCCAGTACCATTCCCCTTCTTGTTGGATGCCCCATCGAAGAAGAGTTGCCAGCGGTTTGCGCTGTCGAGTGAGAAGATTCCGTCGTCCGGAAACTGCGGATCAGGACCTTTGGGCTCACTGCTTGGGAAGTCTGCCAGCTGATCTGCCATTACTCTGCCCTTTGTTGATTTTCTGACCATGTACTTGATGTCGAACTCAGCCAGGAAGAATGACCACTTGGCTAGTCGCATTGACAGGGATGGCTTGTCAAAGAGATATCGGACGGGGTCCATTTTGGAGACCAGGAGCACTAAATGTGACTGCATGTAGTGTTTCAGTTTCCCGACTACCCATACCAAGGCGGTACAAGTTTTCTCTAATGCTGAGTAGCTGAGTTCACTTCCTTGAAGCTTCCGGCTTACGAAGTAGATTGCATGCTCAACTTTGGAATCTTTCTGTTCTTGTGTCAGCATTGCTCCGATTGACGTGTCTGTTACTGTCAGATACACGAGTAGTGGCTTGTCTTCGTGTGGCGGGCACAAAATTGGGGGATTCACCAAGTAGGTCTTGATTTTCTCGAAAGCTGTCTGGCACTCGGCGTCCCAGTTGATGTCGGCATTCTTCTTCATCAGTTTGAACTTGGGCTCGCAGAGAGATGTCAACTGGTTGATGAAGCGACTGATGTACTGAAGTCTTCCCATAAAGCTCTTCACTTCTGTTAAAGTCTGAGGCGGCTTCATGTCGATGATGGCCTTGATTTTCTTGGGATCGGCTTCGATACCTCTTTCTGTAACCATGTACCCTAGTACCTTGCTTCGCTTGACGTCGAAGGTGCACTTCGCAGGGTTCAATCTCATGGAGTGTTTTCTGAGTCTGTTGAAGAACTTTCTCAGATCTGTCATGTGCTGCATGTCTTATCCTCTGGAGTGGATGATCATGTCATCGACATATACTTATTTCTTTGTGAATCATGTCATAGAAGAGGGCTGTTGCAGCTCGCTGGTAAGTAGCCCCAGCGTTCTTCAGACCGAATGGCATGACCGTGTAGCAGTATGTCCCCGACGGAGTGGTGAAAGCAGTCTTGGCTTGATCTTCCACGGACATTTTGATCTGGTTGTATCCAGCGAACCCATCCACGAAGGACTTTACTTCGAAATTTACCGTGGTGTCGACTAGCATGTCGATGTTAGGCAGTGGGAAATCATCTTTAGGGCTGGCCTTGTTGAGATCCCGAAAATCTACGCAGCATCTGACCTTTCCATTGGCCTTGGTGACCGTCACGATGTTGGAAATCCAGGTTGGGAACTCAATCACTCTAATGAAACCAACTCGGAGCATTTTCTCAATTTCTTCTTTCACTTGCAAGGACCACTCTGGCTTGATCTTGCGCAACTTCTGTTTGACAGGCTTGGATTCGGGATCCAGGGAAATTCTGTGCTCCATGATCGAGGGATCGAGTCCTGGCATGTCCTGGTATGACCAGGCGAATACGTCAACATACTCCCGGAGGAGGCTTATCAGGGCTTCTTTTTCTACATCGGCAAAGAAACTGCCCACTTGTGTCTCTTTAGGCTCTTGCACTGACCCCAGGTTCACTTTGGTCATAACCTCTTCGGCAGCTTGGGCCCGGTTGTCCTCTTGGTCAACTACACGCTTGAGAACTTCTTTAATGTATCGTTCATTTAATGTGTCTGCTTCTTTATCAATTGAGTTATTAACATCTTTTAAGTTGTTTGTTAACTAATCAGTTGTTAAAGTGGCAATGAGAGGATCCTCCGAAAGGTCAGACTTTTCATTAAACGACAACGGAAATACATGGTTGGCTACATTATCATAGTCTTTCGGCGTAAGGCCGTTGGACGACTCAGAGGACTGGACTTTTACAAGGACTGACTCAGAGGGTTCGAGACCGAGTTTAGGGAGATGTGGGTGCAGGCCCAGCTTGTCTTCCATTTCTGTCTGGCTTGCCCTTGGTCAGGTGAAAGTTACCCAGTTCTTCAGTGGCATTGCTGGATGCTTGATGAGGGTTCGGGGATCGAGAGGCTTGGCTTCGGCTGTCCCAATCATGGCGATCATGCTATTTTCGGAGACCAGGTCAATCAGGTTTGGCACCTCCATGACTTCTTCAAAAAGGCTCTGTAGAGCTGGTCTACTGAGAGCGTCTTCTATGAATTCGGGTTCCTTCTGCTTTGGAGTTATTGTCTCGAATGTGGCCTCGGTGGCTGATCCGAACAATCTGTTTCCCGTGAAGAGTACCCTGAGTTGCTCTTCCGTATCTGGGATACCCTTGAATGTGTACTCGTGCTGGACTGTGGTGGCAGTTGGTCCAGATAAAGCTGTGATGTCGAGGAACGCTCCCCTTATTGGATTAGCCTTGAGTCCTCTGAAACGCTTGAGGTCCCATTCTAGCTGTTCCATCCTTTCTGTAGTCTCTGTGCTGACTATCCCTGCTTCTTTCTCATCTTCATCAGTTCCGCTGTCGGTCCCCTCAGTTCTGCTGTCGGTCCCCTTGGTGAAGTAATGAGCGAGGTCGAAACTGTAAGGTCGGAGGTTGGGTGTGCCGTCGGAGGTTCCCCTTTTGCGGGCCGCCGCCTTGGTGCGGGCGAGCCTTTTGTCTTCCACGATGTCGGCGGTGTTGGCACATAACCAAGCCCCTGGACCGTGGTGTGGTCCTTGACTTCGATGACTTGGTGTTGGCCCTGTAATCTTTTGCCGAGCCCCAGTCCTGGGATGAAGTTCATGAGTTTCATCATCTTCATGGTAGGAGGAATCTTGTCTTGAAACAGTGGAAGGTCCACGTTGCATATTTGGATCTTGGAGGTCTCCAGAGTGAATCCAGTTAATGCCATGTCGTCATTATGCTTGATTTTTAACACTGGAATGTCGTTGGTACTGGTCCCCTCGGTGGTGACGCTGTCGCCGTAGACTGTGGTTAACTCGTTGCCTTGCATGAACTTGAGGCACTGGTGAAGGGTGGATGCCACGCCATTGATTTGATGCAGCCAGGGTCGCCCCAGGATGGCTGTGAAAGTGATTGGAATGTCCAACACTTGGAATTCGGTGGGGATCATCCGCTTGCCGAACCAGATATTAAGAGTAGCAACCCCGAGAACTGTACGAGAAGTAGAGTCATAGGCCTTGACAGTGTGGACTGAAGGCTTCAGATCTATAGGCTTGATGTCAAGCAGGTCCATCATCTTGGCGGGCAAGACATTCATTCCGGAACCTCCGTCTACCAACACGCGCGAAAGGCGACGCTCGTCCAGCTGGACTGTGATGTAGAGTGGCTCATTGTGATCAGCCCCAAATTTTGGAAGGTCCAAATCTGTGAAGGTGATAATGTTGCCGTAGTGGATGTTGCCGATCATCTGAATGACTTCGTCTGGGGTTGCGTCCACGGGGACCATGGTACGGGCTAGACTTTCCTCTAGCTTGAGCTTGTGAGGATATGAAGATGTGAGCAGGGACCAAAGGGAAATGTTCGCCTGGGTTTGCTTGAGCTGAGTGAGGATCGGGTCCTCTTTCAGGGAACTTGCGTCTTCGGGCTGGCCGGGTTGCAGTTCTGTCTCCGTCGGCTTTTTAGTGGCCTTAGGTGGTAATGCATGGATTTGACCCGATCGGGTTAGAACGCTGACATCGAGGCTTGGTCCCTTCGAACAGCCGCTCTGAGTTGAGCCATAGTCAGAGGAGGATTCCTCGTAGCATAGGGCCATATGTCTTCCCTCAATTCATTGATTGTAGATGTGTTCCTGGGAGCTTCGGCGGCTTTACGGATTACGTCCCAGATACCGGCTTGGGTGCCTCCGTGCGGAGGTAGCCTACGGTTGACGCAGCTTGTTCAAATGTCGGTGCGCAAGTGGTTGCCGGGCGAAGCGTGCGTTGCGATCCTCGGGAGGTTGGAGAGTTCTTGGTTCAGGCGAACAGTCTCCTTGATCTCTTCACGGTATACCGCGCTCCTTTCCTTCTTGCTGAGCATACTCAAGGCATTTTGGAGTTGGGTCTGGCGATACTCATGGTTTGCTAGTTTTCCTCCACTCTTGGCCCAGATTAACTTTCTTGCAGCAGATCCTGCGTCGAGAGTTAGCGCCTGCGTTTCTTCCCATGTGAGAATAGCCAGTGCTTCCTTGAACTGCGTGCGGCAGTCTAAGTAAACCTCCATCGGGGAGAGCTTTACCTTCTGCTTTATCTGAGTGGCGGGTATGTCGGAAGGTGAGTACACGGCTTCCCGAACATCTGCCCATGTAACTAGTTGCTGTCCCATTTGATCGTTTCTGTAAACGAATGCCGCAGTCTGTGGAATCTCCCTGAGTAGTTGCTGGAGATGAATTTCCAACTTTCTCTTGTTTTTGAATAGACCTTCCTCTCTCAGTTGGCCTTTTAGTTTGAGTGCGGAAATGATCCGTTTCCATCCTCCCAGGACCCTTGGGATTCCGGTTTTGTTGACTTCATGCCCGGCTTGGAAGAGAATGGTTTCATCGTCTTCGTCGTCGCTTTCACAGAGAACTTGCTTTTCTCGGGGAGGTAAGCGTTGGTACCCTTCCTGCTGTGTGGTTAGGTATTCTTTGTACTATGCCATTCCATTTCCTAGGTCATCGGGACCATTGACAACCCTCGTTTGGCAGAGGGGGTTGGATGAGAACAGACGGTAGTCCAGGAAGTTGCCGTGAGCAAAACCCTTGAGGTCGAACTGGTCTAGAGTGGCCTCTAGCTTTCTGTCTGAAGCTGCTTGTGACACTTTAAGGGCTTGGTCCCTGTGGGTCATTTGAGCTTGGTTTTCGTCCCAGAGACAGTTCTCTTGAGCGGCTAGTTCCATGAGGGCCTTCCTCGCGAAAGCAAAACATTCTCCGTAGGTGCGCGCCGTCTGACTAGTGTCCAGAACTGTGATCACATCCAAATCTCCGAATAGCGGAAACACTTGGATTATGTTGACGAAGGAAGTCGGGCTGGGACATTCCATGCGGCCTTCCTTGATCTCGGAAGTTCGCCCATATCTGTTTGATTGAACCCACGGGGGTGTTGAATTCGGCTATATTGACAGTCTCGTGATCTCGTTGGATCGCCATGTCTATCAGGGCTAGCAGTTTGCTGGCGGGATGTCTGAATCCGTGGCCTTGACTATTGGGAGCAGAATCGAACTTGAGCATGTTGATGCTGAGGTGGTCATTTCCAATGTCGGAAGCTGACTCTGCCTTGCGGGGAAGACCTTTGCAGATGTTTTCGGGGTGGCTGCCGGAAGCGTTCTCGAGGTTGATCTGATTTGTAGTGGGGTGAGGAGCTTTGTGTCCTTCGTTGTTGCCCTTGGCCTTGGCAGCGCTTGTGGCTTTAAGCTTGACTGACGGCACTGGCCGGTTGCCACTGGGGCTGGTAGTCGGAAGTGATGAGGAGCTCTGAGGTCGATTGGCCAGGGCCTCGTTTACCATGAGCAGGCAGTCGTCGAGGGTAACTTTGGCGTTAAAAAATCTGATAATAAGGATCGAATCCTCGGTATCATCAGGATATCTGGAATAGATGATGTTGACGAAGTCGTCGTCAGTCACTTGATCAGAGGGGTTCTTCGTCGAGTCAACCAGTTGCTTCCAATTGTCGGATAGCTGCCTGTACTGGACGTTGATCTTGACAATTTCCATGGTGTTGGAGCCCTTGTCGTAGGTGACCTAATCGGAACGGGTGCCGTCCTCGAAACTGAGCATGTGAATGCAGAGATCTGCCCGCGGATCTGCCGCGTCCTCGACTTCGGAGAGTCCTGATTCGTCGTCGTCTGACGGCTCAACCCAAACGTAAGGACGCCTCGCCTCCTGCTGCGCTGCTGGAGCTGCTAGAAAAACATCATGCCCTTCGCTGGAGAAGAGGGGTTCAGCGGGCAATTCCTCGTGGAGGACATCCCATACGACGTCCATGCATTCAAGACGAGTATGACGGTGCTTGTTGACCTTTATCACGAAAATCTCTTCGCCTGGCGGGGCCAGAGAGTTGGCTTGAAGAATGCTGACAAATCTCCGATCGGAGACAGGGGGTTTATGCGCCCGTATCATGGCGATGCTCAGTGTTTCTTTCTAGTCTGCCTCCAAATGTTGGAAACGACAGTTGAACTTTATGTATCGGACTGCTTCAGGCTCTGCCTGCTCGAGTACGTTGACATAGTTAGCATCTCCGGACTCTGAGGGATTCTGATGAGATTTGCCCCGGTAGTCCCTTGGTTGATTTGAAGGAGGTAGCCCCGGTGCCTGGCTGCGGGCACGCTTGGGTGCTGTCTCAGCTTCGTTTCCTATGAGGAAACTGTCTCCTCTGATGACTTCAAGATCTCCCTGCCGGTTGATGAACTTGACGCACTGTTGGAGAGTGGAGGCTATGGCTTTCATGTGATGTAGCCAAGGGCGTCCCAACAGAGCTGTGAATTCGGATGGAATGTCCATCACGTGGAATTTTGCTGGCACCATTTGGGTTTCGAACCAGAGTTCCAGAGTCACCGTCCCCAGGATGGGACGATACGTGCTGTCGTAGGCCTTGATTGTCCAGGTTGACGGAATCAGGTGGCTTTCGTTGATGCGTAGGGCTCGCATCATGCTGAGAGGGAGGACGTTAACGGCTGACCCGTTGTCCACCAATACTCCGGGGAGTGATATGGTGTTGAGCTTGAGAGTGATGTACAGAGCTTCATTATGCCCCAAGGCATCTCTCGGTAGGTCTTCGTCATAGAACGTGATCATGCTGCCATACAGTCGGGAATCGTAGATCTGGTCTCTATCCGGAGAAGGAGAGTCATCAAGCCATCCGTTTCCTGTTTTCCTCTTGCGAGGTAAAGCCTTTGCTGGAGCCTCGGGATTGTGTTGAGGCTGTTTGTGGCGGTTGCCGCCCTTGGTTAGTACGTTGATCGAGTGCGAGTGCCAAGCTGACTTTGATCTTCCTTTGCCGGTCCGTGCTCGGAAGCTGGACAAATTGAACCTTGGCTGATCCCGCGGAGGGTTAGGTTTCGGCGCGGTAAGATTACCAAGATCTGAGGTATTCTGGTGTCCCAAGGTCTGAACTCTGTTGTCAGCAGGACTTTTCGGCTTTCCCACTCCTGTCTTCTCTAAAGCTGCATGGCCTGGAGGAAGGGAGGACTGGCTGGAGTAGAGTACGTAGTAATCGAACCTCCCGGATGGCTCTCCGAGTGTACCCACACTGGTGTCTCCAGCTTTGTATCTTTCTCTCAGTTTCTGTTGAGAGGACTTCTTCTTCTGTTTTCTCGGAGGATTGCTCCTGACCGTGTCTTGGGACTCGTACTCCAGGCATGCGGAGCAGTCAAAAACATCGTAGCTGATGTGGACATTTGATGAGGACCCGGCTGGAAGAGGCGGGGAAACTGGCTCTGTGGCAATCTTCTTGGGTACCCATTCAATGGAATTCACACTGTTGTTGTTCGGAAAAGGGTTTTCGACTGTATTGGGCCCACGGGGACGCTCCAATTTTCCTTCCTCTATCAAGTTCTGGATTTCGTATCGTAACCCCACGCAGTTGTCGGTGGTATGGCCGTGATACTGATGGAAGGCGCAGTACTTGCTCTTGTCAGCGTTGACTACGGGATTCTTGGGTTTGTAATTTGCAACGGGTTTAAGGAGACCTTCCTTGATTAACCCTTCCAGCATCTTACTCAGTGGCATATCCAACTTGTCGAAGTGTACGACAGGCTGCTTCTGAGTGGAATTGTTGCTTTGTGGGACTGGGTTTCTGTTGCCTGACTGCTGTCCCTGATGGATGTATTTGACAGACGTATCTCTCCCTTTGCCGGGGGCCGGTGCGGGATTGAATGAAACTGTTGATCGGTATATGTATGGCTGTGCAGTAGCCAACTTTTCCTTGAGATCCTTCTCGAACTGTGAGCCGGCATTGACCATGGCACGAAGATCTGGGAAGAAATGATGACTGATGAGAGTTCTGATGGACGGTCTTAAGCAGGACTTGAAGATCCGCATCTGTTCATCCTTGGAGAGTTGCTCCATGATCTCGGAGAGTTTCCAACTCCACCTCTTGTAGAATTCTCCGACATTTTCATCTGTTTTCTGCTCAGTGGTGATTAAGTCCTCACGACTTGTTTCCCACTCTAAGTTGGATCGGTACCGTTCTAGGAAGATGTTACTGATCTGATCCCAGGTGTGGCGATCCGCAGGCTTGACTCTCAGAAACCATCGTAACGCTGAACTCTTGAGCGTATGCTGGAAGTGATCTGCCATTTGCTGGAGGGTTGCTCCTTTCGCTCTCATGCCGAGAACGTAGGTGTCGACATGCGTTTGAGGACATTCGGTTCCGTCGAATCGGTCCATCTCCGGCATTCTGAACTTGGCAGAGAGAGGCGTGACCATTCCCGGATCTGTGGATTTGAGTGTTTCCTGCTTTTAGCTGCTCATGGTGGCTTTAAGGCTTTCATCTGTTCGACCATCCAGGCTAAGGTTGGGTCCAGTGGTGGACTTTGAGGCTCGGCGCCGGGTGCTACCACGTGAGCGGTAGTGATTGGAGGTGGAAGGCTTGATGTATGTGGATATATGGGGGCCTTTTCTGAACTGTATCGGGGTTTGTCCTCGGTGTTTTGGGATTCGTGTATAGGCAATGGGATGAACCCAGGAGGGTATTGAAGGATATTGGCATCTATTTGAGATGGTCCAGCGGTGCGCTGGTGGTATTGAGTGATGGGAGTAGTACTGGCCTGGCCATATATGACAGAGTGGCCCTGAGAGGTGGCAACGTGGAGCCTAGGTCGGCTATTTCCTTGGTTCGAAGGCACCCCGTAAGTTTGCGGGGGAGGAACCTGGTTGAAGGTTTGAGGAACTGGTTTCGGGGAATCGTCATCCTCGACCAGGACGAAAGTACCGTCTGACTGGGGGATAGCTTCTATACCTCGCTCATTCAGAAGCTGTACCACGAAATTCCGCTGATCTTCTTTCTGCCTCTTGTGAATCTCACAAGCCCGGATGGCTTCTTCCAAAGTCATATCTGTTACCGGTGGCGGGGGTCCGTCCCCGTCACGATTTCTCGGTGAGCTAGACATGTCGGAAATTCTGGCTGAGGGAACTGAGGGAACCGAAGAACTGTCTGACGCTGCCGTAACTGTGATTCTGGCGAGGTGCTGACCCGAAAATCTGAACCACTTTCTGCTCACAGCAGGGAACGAAAGGAAGGGTTTAGGCTTCGAAAAAGGGTATTTGGCTCAAGGTTTCGGGCTTATGCAATGTGCAGTTATCGATTAATGTTTACTTAAAACGCATTTTCTCAGAGTCCTAATCGGTTGGAAAAGAGCGTGTCTTCTTTTTCGCAACTAACCCTAGAGCTCTAATCAGTGGATCTCGTCACTACGCTTATAAGCCCCTCGTTTCCATTTGTAGATCATCTTTCTCGGGACGGACAATCCCGAGCGAGGTCCTATAAGGCAAGCGAGTTCTACCGACAAAAGAAAAAGTGAACTTAAGGCTAGCTGATCACGCAAACTTCGAACGTATGTGACGCACGGGCCACAGTCGAAGTCAACGTCCTTAATCTAAGGCGGGGATCGTGCCAAAATTTCGGCATGACCTCTCCTGACTCGCTTGCGCGAGGGACCTTAGCTTTTGGCGTTGGCCAAGTTGTGGCTGGCACGGTGCATACGGTGAGGGTTTGGTGACACAGTGTCACATTGAACCTTTGGGTTTATTTTTCGGCAGAGCTCCGCGTCAAAGTCAAGGCTGAAAAGCTCAAGACTTCGGGTCGGGAACGACCTTCGGTCTCCAACTCTCGAGCTTGACTCGTGGCGGAACCCGGCGTAAAAAACATACACTTAGGCTTTATGACACGAACTAAGCCAAAAACCAACCGGGGTCTTGGACAAAGTGTGACACAAAGAGTGCATGGCTTACACGAGCTAGGATGGGCTGTTTGGGACGACCCCGTGCGCCCTCGAAAGGTGTCTGGCAGACCAACCGAGGTGCAACTGAACGGCCATCCCGGGTTACGGGTCGTAGTGTGCAGTGTACCGAGGCAGCAAGTGCACGTGAAGTGCGGTGTACCGAAGCAGCAAGTGCGAGTAGTGTGCGGTCACTAAAATTCTTTTTATGAGTAAAACAGAGATTTTTCAGAATGTGTCTTAAAGAATTTTGATGCGCAGTTCAAAAAGATAGCATGAAAATCAAACATGAATGGGGATGCACAAACATGGTATGATTTTGAAAAGACAACAATGTAAAATGCCTTTGAAAAAACCGTTCGAGGTTTAAAGTAACACACGCACACGAAAACGAGGAAGGGTAAACGAAAGTTTGGCCCACGGAAGGCTTTTTTGAAAACGTCGGCAGTTTTGAAAAAAGTATCCTAATCCCCAGCGGAGTCGCCAACTGAAATTACCCGGGATTTCGCGCGTTACGAAATGCGGTTATCTTTCGCGGAGGGTTGGTGTCTGAGACCTCGCTTTTCGGGAAGGAGAGGAGTCACCACGCGGTTTTTTTATTTTGAGCCCAAACATTGAGAAATGGCTATTGGTTGAAAATGGTGTCGTTTTTATTGGTAGCAAAAACTTAGGAAAAGGCTTTTGAAAACGGGGTGTCATTTTTATTGGTAGCAAAAACGAGTAAAATGCTTTTTGAGTACCAGAGATTGTTAGGTTCGGAGGTCACGTTACGTTTCGGGAAGAGTATTACGAGATCACCCGAAACGCCTCGTATGACGAGTCTTTCTACCTTTCTCGAAAACGTGTGCGTGTGTGTGTGTGTTTGCATTTTGAAATGGGGGCTTGAATGACAAGCTTAATCTTGGTTTGAATGTCAAACGTTGATTAGGTGACTTGTTTGAAAAGGCGAGCGTTTGAATGACAAACGTCGGTTTTGAAGTTTTAGGGAAAGTGGCGCGAATGCTGATTTTAACTGTTTATCTTAAGTGTCAAATGTTGACTTTTAAGAAAGGAGCGTTTGAATGTCAAACGTCGGATTTTGAGTTTGAAGATGAGCGTTTGGATGCCACGACATTTCGCGCGTTTTGAAAGAGAGTTCGAAGGTCGAACTCCGGTTTTGAACCGGGCGTGTCATTGTTAACGATTTTACGGGAAAAACGTATTAAATGATTTTGAATGTCAAAAGTCGGCTTTTAAGTTTGAAGATGAACGTTTGGATGCCAAACGTCATTTCGCGCGTTTTGAAAGAGAGTTCGAAGGCCGAACTCCGGTTTTGAACCGGGCATTACATTGTTAACGATTTTTACGGGAAAAAAACGTATTAAATGACATGCAATCAACGAATCGGGTTGTGACTCGGACTTTGAAAAGTAAATACTATCATGATCCAAACAGGTCAGACTTTGTAAATGACAGTATTTAAAGTGCGGTATCAACGGAATCAAACGACCCGAAATTGTAAAGTACGATCGACAAGCCAAACAGCTCGGAGTTGTAAATTTGCGTGAAAGTAAATGACGTTCGACGGATCAAACGATCCGGAAAATGACAGGAATTTAAATGACGATCAACGGATCAAACGATCCGGAATTGTAAATGACATAAAAGTAAACGGAACGGGGTCGGAACGTCGTTTTAACCTGCGATTACTTCTCTTACGGGAAGAGAAGAGGATCTAGGGGCTAAAACGTATCGGACCCCGTTAGACGGAGGCGTCTACATTTCAACGGTGTCGTTCGAAACGGTTGTAGCGACTGGCGCGTAAATCGAGACGGAACGAGAGTTTTAAAGAGAGAGGGAGCTACCTATGGCTAGGGTTGGCTCCTTTGGCTCGGGGGATGTATACGGGATACGAAAGTGTGTTTGGAACGGTGTTTTGAGGTGGAGGGGGTCGTATTTGATCGAAATACGGAGTTTTCACGCAAAACGAGGTAAAACCGAGGCTCGGGGGGAGTGGAACTCAGTTTAGGCCGTGGGGTTTTTGTGAAAGGGAGTGATTTTTTGTTGTTCTAAATGGCTTTGACAGCCTTGGTATTTATAGGTGAAATTTCAGCATGAGTCCGGACGGACTTAAACTGAATTCCAGGGGGTTTTGTGAATTTTGGAAATTGGAGGGACTTGCTGACAATTTCTAAAAGTCTGCAAAGGAGTCCGGCCGAACTGAGATTGTATACCAGGGTTATTTTTGTCTTTTCACTCTGAATTTGATTGTGAGGTGATGGGGGAGCTGTGGCATGTGAGCCATGTGTCCCTGTGACTCACAGGCCATGGGAATTTGTGCCGTTATTTCCCGGTTTTGTCCCTTTTTATAATAACAATCCGGAAAATGTTCGAAACGCCCCCTGAAAGTGCCGAAAAGTTTGTTTTTCAGGGAAAGCCGTACTTTTACGTGCAATGACGTGTGTTGAGTACGTTTTGACGTCGGGATGCACGGGGCAGTCCCGGGACATCTCGTTGGCTTGGCAACGGGGAGCTTAACGGGTTCCGGTTAACCTGGAGCGGGCCAGTTAACGGATTTCGGTTAACTTCTAACGGATTTTGGCAATCTGGATTTGGGTACTTACACTCCCTTGCAAGGTTAGTATCTGCACCAGGGTTAGTGGTAACAAATGGATGGAAAGGAGTATTAAATGTATTAAAACTCCCTGTTTGCCCCATTGGAGGTGGGGTCGTAAAGGTAAAACATGAAGACAGCGGCATCGGGTTGGACGTAGCGGTGGTGATTTCAGTCTGAACAATGCTGAACATGGACACGTTGTCTTGACCACCTCTTGCACTCATCCCAGCATCCGAGAAAAGAGTCCTAGGCTGCAATGGCGAGGTCTCCAGCATCCTGACTATTGGAATTATGTGCCCTGAAGCCGATAAATCATGGCGTAGTCTATCGATGTGATTGAAGATCATGTGATTGGTATGTTGCTGCCCGTCAATCTGGTCCTTCAACTGTTGCATCATAGACGTCATGGTAGTTATAACTTCTAGCGAAATTCCAGGCAGTGTCATGGATGAAGATCCTCCCAGATTGACTCCTTGGCTTTGAGATGTGACAGCACCAGATCCAATAGGCGAATGCATGTTGGACGTCATAGGCAATCTTGACATATTGGTTCTTGCCCCAGTCGTAATGATGGGGGTAGACATTGCTGAAGTAGGATTGCTCATCTTGATTGGAATTTAAAAAACCAAAGTTCCCACAGACGGTGCCAAATTGTTTTGGACAAATTTCAACAATTAAATTTATCTTATCAAGGATGTTTGGGCACAAAAGGAATATAATTCACAAGCCAAGATGAACACGAGGATGTAACGAGGAAACCCTTTGAACAATTGCTCACAGGGAAAAACCTTGGGAGGCTTTAGGAGAAGCCTATCTTAACCAAAAAATATTATTGAATTTAGTAGCTTGAGAGTACAAAGTGCAGTGTGAGAATAGATGAGAGTGTGTAGTGTGAATACATGTGCGTTCTTGAGATAATATATATACTTGAATGTAACCGAAAACAACAACTTGAATGCCATTGCTGATATTTCGCCTGGAATCTCGCCATTTGTTGATGATGATCAACCGTTATCTTTTTGGTTGGTAAATGGAGTTTTTATGTCATGGCTTGACCAAGTCCAAACGGTCATATTAGTGAGCCATTTATTCATAATTCTGTTCCTGAAAAATAGGAAATATACAACAGACAATTTCAAGGCGTTAGTCCAAGATGTAAGTCAAGACGTTACCTCAAGGTGGATGACCAAGATGCAGAACATGTAACCAATCTCTTGACAGCCGCTATCAACATATCGTCAACATAAAGAACCAGATAGATGATCGAACCATCCACTAACTTATTTTGATACACACAACAGTCATACATGCTCCTTGTGTAACCAATCTCTGTCATATAGCAAACCACTTGTACCACTACCTCGGCGATTGCTTGAGTCCATACAAGGTATTCTTCAACCTGCACATGTAGTCTTCTTTTCCCGGAACATGAAACCTATCTGGCTGTGTCATATAAATCTCCTCATCCAACTCTCCATATAGAAAAGTTGTTTTCACATCTAGCTGCTCGAGATCCAAATCCTGATATGCCACCGTTTCTAATAGCACCCTGATTGAAGTCTGTTGAACCACTGGTGAGAAAATCTCATTATAGTCAACGCCCTCCCGCTATGTGAAACCTCTTGCAACTACACGAGCTTTATACTTGTCCCCCTCTGATGGTGACATACTTTCCTTCTTCTTGAAAACCCACTTGCAAGTCACAATCTTTCTATCCTCTAGCCTCTTTGTTAGCTCCCATGTCGAATTCTTGTGAAGTGACTCCATCTCGTCCCCCATAGCTGCATGCCACTCAGCGGACTCTGAACATGTAACTTATTCCTAGAAAGTAGTTGGCTCCGAAGCATCCGGCTCTACTTCCTCGGCAACCTGAAGTGCATAAGAGACCATATCTTCAAAACCATACCTCACTAGAGGCTTCCCGAAATTAGCCCGTCTAGACCTCTCTTGAGCTAACCCATGTTCCTCGAAAACTGGTGATGAACTTTTTGGTGCTTCTGATTCTGTCGGTAGATCCTGATGAACATTTGACTGTGAACTGCTCAACTCTGAAGTATCTTGTAGCTCCACCTATTTATCAACACTATCAATACCTGATACAACTTCAGATGGATTCCATATCCGGTATCCCTTGACACCGTCTCCATAACCCATGACTACCACTTTTCTAGCCCTCGGCTCCAACTTCCCATCATCGACATGAAAATAAGCAGTACAACCAAAAGGCCTTAAATTAGAGTAATCAACAGGTTTACCTGACCATACCTCATTGGGAACTCTGAGACTGATACCTGTGTGTGGTTCGCAATTTATCAAGTAACATGTTGTACTAACCGCTTCTGCTTAGATAACCCTGGATTGGAGAGCATGCACCTTGCCTTAGCCAACAATGTCAGATTCATGTGCTTTGCTACACCATTTTGCTGTGGTGTACCCCTGATAGTGAGATATCTAGAAATTCCCACTTGCTTACAGAACTCAGCGAACTCAGTACTATATAACTCCAACCCATTATCTGTCTGGAATTGCTTGATCTTCTTCCCTGTCTGATTCTCCACAAATGTCTTCCACTTCCTGAAATTTGTGAGAGCCTCACTCTTGTGATTCATGATAATTACCCATGTTTTCCTCGAGTAGTCATCAATCATAGACAAGAAATACCTGTGGCCCCTCAATGATTCCTGACGTGAAGGTCCCCAACAATTCGAGCGAATGTAATCCAGACTGCCCTTCATTCTATGAACCCCCTTAGGAAACTTGCTTCGTTGCGTCTTCCCAAGTATACAGTGCTCGCAGAACATAAGGTCCTTGACCTTATGGCCACACAGAAGACCATGATTAGCCAGTATATGCATCCTTCTGATGCTCATGTGCCAAAGCCTAATATGCCACGGCTTTGTCATTTCCCCTTGACCACTTCAGATGATGGAACCAATACTGACCCTGAAAGCATCCTTCCTTGGACGAAATACAAGGAGCCCCACTTAAGGCCTCTCAGAATCACTTCAGAACCTTTGTAGATATACACTGCTCCACCTTTACCTTTAAAATTGTACCCTTTGCTGTCGAGCTGACTAAGAGATATCAGATTCTTCGTCGTCTGTGGAACATGCCTCACCTCATTGAATGTTCAGAACTTACCATCATGAGTCCGTAACTTGATCGAGCCAATACATACCACCCTCCAAGTAACTGTGTTAGTCATATGAATATTACCACCATCTACCTGCTCATAAGTTGTAAACCATTCTCTCCTCGGACTAATATGATAAGAAGCCCCAAAATCAAGAATTCACGCATCCGACTGTTTTTCAGATTCTTCTACCACTAGAGCATAATCCCCATCAGAACTGCCATTATCAATGGCAGCAGCGTTAGCTTCATTGCGATTTAGAGGCTCGCCTCGCTTCTTCCTAAGAAAATCTGTCTTCAAGTCCCCTTTCCCTTGCAGTAATTACAAACATCATCCGGTTTCGGGCTCCTCTTGCCAGAAGATTTCTTCTTCTTCTGTTTACTGCTAGAACCTCTATTGCCTACCTCAACCAAACATGCCGACTGATTATCTGTACCACTATTACCGCTTACCCTTTGACGTAGCTCTCTTGTCTTTTATAGAATTTCATCTCCTCCAGAGTCTCCATCTCCTAACCATTGCTAGAGTCAACGTAGTGGTTATATGATAAAGGCAATGAACAAAGAAGCATTAATGCATTTCTGTATTGTTTTTGCGAGAAAATGCAAATGAGTCCATCTATTCTTGCTATCAGACCGCTGAACTTTCGAAGAAAAGATGACGTCGTTTATTTTTTTTTCTCTAACTTGACTCAGCTTGACCTACTTGACTCAGCGGTTAGAGTATCGCTTTCATACGGCGAGAGTCATTGGTTCAAATCCAATAGTAGGTAAAACTGACCGAAAGCCCCGCTTTTGCCAGCATGACAACAAGCACAGACTGGCAGCAAGGTTATGAAATAAAAACATCAGTTGCTTCCACTTGTGGGCCTTCTTCGACCGCCTTGATAACTTAATATCAACTCCACCCCCTCTTCCACAAGTAGGTGGGGAGAGGGAGGAACGAAAGTCACGTCTTCCTAACTAAAAATATGAACCTTTGGACCTTTCAACCTCGTCCTCAACTTTATCATCTATATTACACAGTTCAAGTAATAATGATGTAAATCTATCTAGGTGATCCCTAATGGGCGTACCTTCATGCATTCGGAGAGAATATAGCCTCTGCTTCAGATATAGCTTGCTGGTCAATGATCGTGTCAAATACATATCTTCCTACGCAAGCTACAAAACACTTCCGGAATCGGTATCTGGAATATCGGCAAGAACATCATCATTAAGACACCTGATGATCTTAGAGCGGGACCTCTCGTCTAGTGCGACCAGATCTGCCTCTTCCTTCTCTGCTATCTTCTTCTCTTTCTCCGAACCTTCTGCTGTTGCAGCCGCGCCAGCACCGGTGGGAACGGGTTTTGCTTTGCCCTTTGGATCCTGGCAATCCCTGATTACAGCAGCCACTGGAGCCCACAAGCCCTTGTCTCTCAACAAGGATTTCATCTTGATTGTCATAGAGAAAAACTATTCTTACCGTTAAACTTGTCGACCGGTGATTTAATTCCTCCTCCCATCTTCTTCTACAGCGGAACAGCCCTAGACCTTTCTCAACCTGGCCGGCTCTGATAACAGTTTGTTAGAACAGAATCTATGTAGAAGATAAAATTAATCAAGCAAAAATCACACAACACAAGAATATACGTGGTTCACCAATTTGGCTACGTCCACGGACAGAGGGAGAAAATATTATTATCATATGGAAATCAACCGAATACAATCTCTAATCTAGTGCACGAATCCTTGCAAGAAATTCTTGTCTGTGCAAACCCTAGACCTAGAGAAACAGATGAGCAAAGGATCTTAGAACATAGGGTTGGGGGGGGGTAGGCTATATTTATAGGCCGTACTCCTAACCCTGCAAGGATTTAATCGAAAACAAATCTCCACCGCTGATTGGCCTGATCCGGCATAGGGCGCGATCGCCCCCTCCTTAGGTGTGATCGCCCCAACTCCAAAATCGTCACAGGTGCGATCACCCCCCTCCCCCGCTTTGGGTGCGGTCGCCCCTTTTAAGCAGAAACTTCGTGCGATCGCTCCTTGACTTTGGGCGTGGTCGCCCCCTTTGCTGCTTGTCAGGAATTCCAAAATAAATTGTTTTAATCCCCTAATTAGGCATCCAAATAGATAGCATCAAACCCAACAATTCATATTAGTTTTCAGCATTGATGTTTGACAAATTGTGGTTTTTGAATTAAATGGATGATTGAATAATTAATGTGATACATGTGATGCTTAGTGAATTGGTCCGACCCGTTTATTACGTGGACATGGTATGCTTCCGTAAACCCCCACGGAAGTATTTGAACTTAATAGAAACATAAATCTTAACTTGGAATTGAGGCTCTCATTAGTATTTAAGAGGGGTTTTTCAGACAATCAAAAGTTACATCTACATCCTCAAACTCCTAAACTAACGAAAATTTATCACTCTATGCAACATACTCATCCGTTGGTTACAACAAATACATCGTACTTCAGTTTTACCACATAATGATATGTACTTTCATCACTTGTTACAATTTATGAAACCACGTTAACTCACGTTAGATTCTATTAACGAAATGATGAAGTGGAAATTATTTGGATTAAAAAACTAACGTCCATTATAGATTTAACAAACAATTTAGAGAAACCCACTTTAATAAAATTCAACACACATATAAACACCCATAAACACACACACACAACACATTTAAAATAGCAAACATAATTATATACTCCGGTCTAGACAAGATCTAAGAGCATCTACACTCACGCCGTTTCATGGAGTCATGATCCTCCGTGGCATTGTGCCATTCCCCATCCATGACAAAAAGAAAAGTCATGAATGACTTTTAATATTTTGAAGTTGGTAGACGCCGAGCTTCACGGCGTGAATGTTTTTTTTTTTTTAGACCAATTAGCGAGTGACACGTGTCATATTTTTGTGAAATTAATTTATTTATTTTTTTTACAAAAATTGCAATCAACATATAAAAAATAATAAAAATACAAAAGTATTGAAAAAACTATCATTATTAATAAAAAGTAGGAGAGAGAAACTGATGACTTTTGTCATGAATGGAGATAAAATTGTTTGGAGTTGTGTTTTTGATAATTGATGACGTGGAGCTGGGGTGGAAGAGAGAGGGATGAGAATGAAGTGGTATTAATAAAGATGGTCTAACAGATATAAATGATTACTCCCTCCGTCCCACCTCACTTGACACTTATTTCCATTTTGGGCCGTCCCGCTCACTTGATACTTCCCAAAATAGCCTACTTTTTATAATTTTATATTCACTCTACCCCACCACTCATTCTCTCTCTTCATTTTCCACCACTCAATTTATTCAACCAACACTACTATTTACCCCACTCATTCTCTCTCTTCATTTTCTATCACACATTTTTTTTATTTTATTCTTTTTTCTTAGTTCTCGTGTCCACCTCAAGGGTGTCAAGTGAGGTGGGACGGAGGGAGTATATGGTAGTTCAGAGCTGTGAATGGACTAGATACCCAGATTCCAGAATCCGGCGATGTTTCCGTCACGATGACATTTCGGCGAGACCAATTGTCCGGCAACATATCTTATTCTTGGATCGAATGTTTGATCGAATGTTTTCGGAGATACTTCTTAACACTCTTCTTTGATTTGAGTAAATTACCCCTTTAAATAAACTCACTTTCTCTCTCTAGAAGCCTCTTCATTTTCTCTTTCTAGAGATTTTTGGATTCTAAACTTAATTTATAAATTGATTTTTTTACATATATGCACATATTACTGTTGTAAAATTGTGAATTTTTGTTTGTTGTAAAAATTATATAACAGAGGACAGCGAATGAAGAGACGGAGTTCAAGGTCGTACCGGAAACCCTGACTTTGTGCATAAACGAATGCGGCGTCACCGAAAATCCGGCGACAAACAACATGTGCCAGAAATGTTTCAACGCGAAAATTCAGATTTTTGTTTGATTTAGGCTTCGATTTGGATTTAATCTTGAGTTCGATTTGGAATTGATTATGGGGTTGTGTTGGAATTTCTGGGTTTACTTTAAATGTTCATCCTCCATGGGCTTTCAGATTTGGTTGTGCAAAGGTGTTGACGATGATGGTGGTGGTGTTAATGGTGGCTTGAAGGCTATGCTCGAAAGATGGAGAAGAAGGTTGAAATTGGTGTCTACTGTCTATTAAATGAGGTTAGTGTTCTTATTAACGGGTGTTATTTCATTTAACGAATTCTAGTTTTCTTTTGCATTTTCGTTAATTTTTGTAACGGCATTAGGCTGAGAAATAGTACAGAAAGAGTGAGATTTTAGGGAATAATAATTTCTCTAATTTGAAACAAATTTCTAAATTTGGTAAGTGAAGTTTTTACTTTTCTATCAAAGATTTAGAATCATATATAGAAAAGGATATTGTTAATATTTGTATATATCTTTTATTTATATAAATATATTGTGACTTATTTAGATTAGGAATAATGTTACTAACAAATTTATTTTCCTTGTTAGATTCAATCTTGTGTTTCATTATTATAGGGTTTGGATTTCTACAAAGTAGTAAGAGATTGATTGAAAAACATCTCAAAAGTGCCTATAAATACAGAATACACGGCACAAGAGAATACTAAGCATAAAAAATTCTTTATAAGAGAAAAACACTTTGTTTTTTACGAATTCAAGATAGCTATTTAGGTTGTTAGTGCAGTTGTGTCTTACATCTAAACTCACATCTAGATTTCATTCAATTTCTTTGTTATTCTTCTGTTTATAATAGGCTTCATTGGGAAAGAAATATTGTTATTGATTTACAAGTTGAATATAACTTGCTTTATTATTTTAATATTTTTGTTTCACTTATTACTGTTTTAGTCTGTAAATCAGATCTTTCATAGTGAAAAACTTTTTAGACTTAAAGCCTTATTTGATGGGGAAGAACCGGTAAACGCTTAATTATGTGTGTTCTTATTTTTATTCCGCTGCATATTGTTGTATGTCTGGACAGTTGTAACTCACATCTGTACTTATATCCATAATATGTTCTGTTTAAACTGATTTACTAGCTAAACTAAACTTTCAAGTACTTTGAATTATTCATAACCAATATAAATAATATGTATGATTAGAAGGTAAACTCGTAGTACGTTGCATAAATTTTAAATTTATTTGTGCAAAAATGCAATATGTTGGAATGCCCAAAATGTGGCATGTTTGAAATTTGGCATGCTAGATAATGTGGTGTGTTTGTATTCTCTACACGTGTGTGACAGGGTCACACGTGAGTGGGAGTGTGAAAGCTAGATATATATTGTTAAACCACAATCTAACAACTTGATCTTTTAAATCACATGATAACTCTACAGTTTCAACATTCCTAAATTTTAAAATTTGATACCATAAATAATATTAAATCAGCATATAATTAATGATACAATGTGAAATTTGCATGAGGTGGACATCAAGTTCCAAAACATTTAACCTTGTCACTTAACCAACTATAAGAATGCAAATGGCCTCCCAAAAAGAATATGAATATAATAACTACTCCCTCCGTCTCAACAGTAGCTTTCCATTTTGCTATTTTGGGTGTCCCGTTAATAGCTTCCACTTTTCATTTTTGGCAAAGAAATTTTTACTATTCCCTCCACTCATTCTCTCTCCTACATTATTTTAATACTCACAACACCATTATAATTTACTATTCTCTCCACTCATTCTCTCTCCTATTTTCAAATTACACTCACAATATTTTTTCTTCCCCCCATTTTCTTAATTTGCGTGCTTAGCAAAAAATGGGAAGCAATTGTTGGGACGGAGGGAGTATTTTAGTTGAATAAGAGAACATATAAACATTATTGGTACAATGGTCAAACATGTGGTTTTTAGAGTTTAGGCCATGAATTCTGATACAAGGTAATTTGGTTTTAAAAGTGAAGATCTCAGAATGTCACGAAAATTAGGCGTGAACATGCAAAACGTGCTCCAGACATCGAATCATCGCTTCGAGATTACTAAAAGTGATTTTAGCCATCCATGATCATTTAAGGGGTGAAAATGTCATTTTCCTCTTTTCTATATTTTATTTTAGTATTATTTTTATTTGTTTTATTTCTTTATTGTTAGTGGGTGGCTTTCTTATTTTAGTGGGCAGTTGTTAAATCATGTTAGATTGTGAAAGGTCCTGTTTGCTTAATCAGTTAAAGGGAGATCAGGCAGTTAAGCTTTGACAGCTGAGATTGATTCTTAGCTGTCAGATATTAACTGATCAAAAAGCAAGAGTGTAATGTGCAGCGAAATAAATAAAGTGAAATAATATAAAGACAAAGTGATTGGTGTAAGTGTGTGTAGGTGTGTGTGTGTTTGTGTGTGATAATACCAAATGACACAAGAATTTTAAGGTGGTTCAGAGTTCACTCTTCCTACGTCCACCCTCACTGTCAACCTTGACAAGTGAGATCAATTCACTATAATCTAGTTCCCTTTAAGATTTACAATGATTGATTAGGCAAGTTCCTTGAACCTCCTCTTCCTAATTAGTACAGTCAATTAGGGATTTGCTTGTTACGAAGCAAATTACAGAACACACTTAAAGTCAGTCTTAAGTGGTTTACAAAGTTGTTTATACACCTGAAGTATAGTCTCAAGTGTCTCAGATTTGTTTGGTAATTGGTTACAGGTATTGCAGGTATGCAAGGGTGAAAGGAAGGTTGCAAAAGTTATGTGTTGAAGGGGAGTGTCTTCAGTCAAGGAGGTTTCCTTTTATAAGCTGGAATATAGCCGTTGAAGGAGACAAGGCAGTAAATGAATGTGGGTGAAACTGTGTTTGAATTTAGGGCCTTGTTGACTGGATGAGAACAGGCTGGAATATGCAACCTTTGTGAGGAGGATCATCATGGAGATGACATGGAAAAATTTGTTGAGAGTTTTGGGCAAGGCTCTCCTTGGTCATCACAAAGATAAATCATTGTTGTTGTCTTTGAAGATCATAGCTGTCAGAGGGATGAGACCTCTGCTATTGAGATTCTAAGCTGTCAGGTTTAGCTCTTTGATCTAGAACAGTAGGAGTCAAGGAACGAGATAGTTGACATGTAATGATCTCTTTGTAATGAAATACATTGATTTATTTGATTGGTCTTTATTTGATCATTGCTGTCAGATTGGTTTGTAAGTTCAGTTTAAGTCTTGGCTGTCCAATGTTCTTTGAGGTATCTTGGCTGTCAGATAACATTGGATATGTTTCTTTGTCAAAACCATATATAACTATGTATCTACATAGTTAGGTCCTAACAATTTCCCCCTTTTTGGCAAAGTAATATATCTTATGAAGATATGACCTGCAAGATAGCTTATGGATTGAATATACCAAAGAAGAAAAAATCAATCTTCTTGATTCAACCATAAAAGTCAAAACATAAACATTATCCAAAATAAAATATGTTTAAGACAGGGGAAAAAAGAAAGAAGATAAAAGACTTAGCCAAGGAGTTTCTAATCAGAAATTTCTTCTCTTTCTTTTCTTGCTGCAAGTATTTGATCTCTTTTAGATAGCAGCTCCTTCCTCATCTTTTCTTCTATACCTCTGTAATACATCTCATTGTTACACTCCCAGCTCATCTCATCATCATAGGTGAAGGTGTGATCTTGTCTTGATTTGAGCACAGCTTTGGACAATGGTTCTTGATCATCCCTTATCCTTAAAGTACCCCATTTGGGAGCACTTTTTCCTCTAGCAACTTGACCTCTGGTTCCTGAAAACAGGTTAGAAAAGAAAGGATTTGACTGCAAAGAGAGGGTTGGTTGAGCTGGATTGTGATGAGGTTGTGTGGAGACAATGTGAACAGCTGAGGTTGTAGGCTGATGCATTTGCTTCACTGGCTCATCATCTTCATCATCACTTGACACTATGACATTTGCAGTAGCACCAGAAGCTCTTTTTCCCAGGTTGATAGCTTCCTCTTCAGAATCAATTGGCTTTCCCTTGGATGTCTTCTTTTCTGGTTTGGCACCAACTGAGACTTCCAATATGTGTCTCATCATGGTGATCATGGTCCTTGTGAATTTTTGCATATCAGTGATGGTCACATGATAGGGAGGCACATATGCTGAGGGGTTGAAGTTGGATGGTAGGTTTAACTGGAGAGATCTAGTGTTTGGGGGAATGGAGGGAGGAGGTTCTGAAGTGGTAGGGGGAAACATGGCTGTCAGATTAGGCTTGGCAATGACAGCCATGATTTTGGCTTTGTTGCTACAGATTCTCCAATAAATCTCTTTGATCAAGTCCACACAAAGAGCATAGACAAGAGAGGAGGGCATGTAGATGCATTCATTGAGATTGGTTGATAGGATTAGGAGAACAAAACTTCCCAGTCAATAATGGTTGATAGATCCATGAAATTGAGTAATCTAGGGGCTGTATGAAAGAAGGATAAGGGGAGAGATGATCTGTACTTCTTCCATTCCTCATGCCCAAACATGATGAGCCCACTTCTGTTTCTGGCATGGATAATGATGGCATTTTTGCTTAACAGCCAAGGGTTGTCAATGATGTTTGGATTGGCAATTTCAGGGAAGTGAGTGATTCCCTTGAATCTTTGGTGGTCAGCCATGACTGAGTGAAATGAGAAGTCAATTTCACAATCAAGAATCCAGGGCTCACAAGCTGGAAGGGGTTCACTATCATGGGTAGGTTCAGGTGTCACTTGAGGTTCAACAATTTCAACAGGTTTGGATTGAGCTTCACTATCAGGCATGCTAGACTTCTTGGCCCTATCTCTAGTTTTGATCACATCTAGAGCTAACAACATATCATCCTCAGTCAACAATGTTCTCAAATAGGTGATGACAGTGGGAAGTAATTCAGGGAATCCTTCAAAGGTCAATCTTTCATAAGCTTTGAGGATATGTTCAGGAATGGGTGGAGATTGAGATGGACTGGAAATAGGTGAAGATTGGGATAGGGAAGGCTTAGCTGTCAGATCAGGGGATAGGTGACTGCTGTTCCCCCTCAACTGAAGGTCATCTCTTTCAGAGTCTAAGGTGTTCCCCCTCTCATTTTCAACACTTGGCTCATTTGAGCTCAGGTTGGAGGTATTCAGGTTGAGAATTTCTTGGGCTACAGAGATAGGTGGTGAACTGGATTGCTCTTTGGTTGGTAAGGGATAAGCAGTATTTGGTTTCAGCTTTTTGGAGAGGAGAGCATTCTTATCAAGTTTTCTCTTCCTAGAAAAGGTGTTCACTGAAAGAGAGGGGATAGAGAATTACCTCAGTTGAAGTTCCAACAGGTTCAGAAATCTTGGCTGTCAGACTTTGGGCATTCATAGCTGTCCCAGATGTTTGCCCTGTCTTGGCTGTTCTGTGCATAGCGTCAACCAGTGATTCAGTAAGGGCTTTCCTTAGCTGTTCATCATACTCATCATCTTGACTATCTTCATTTCCACCAACAAACTCATCAATATCTCTGTATATGGGGTCTGAGTGAGTTTCTTCACTGTCAGCAGGTTGTTCTTCAGCAATCTGTTTCCCTTTGTCAGTCACTTGATCAACCATTTGTTCAGTTACTTGTTCAACCACATCTTGCACAGTTTTTCCTTTGGATAGCCTCTTTCCTTTGCCAGTTTTCTTCATTGCAGCTTTGGCAATCCTCTTTCGAACTTTGCTAGGTGTAGTTTCTTGAGCTTTTTCTTTGATCACAACTCTCTTGTCATGCTTTCTTTTTGATCTTTTATCATTCACCATGTGGACTAATGATCTCCACAGCTTCATTTCCTTTTCTGTCTTCTCTCTCAACCTTTGTGTTGTTTCTTCAAGATCTCCAGAAACTTCATCTCCAAGATCCAATCTCTTCTTTCCTTTGAGCCTGAATGTGCTCAAGCTGAAGCTCTTTGTTTGAACAAGATTGTAGTCTCAAGCCAATGATGCTTAAAAGGGGGGTTTAGATTGGGAATTATCTGGTGTAAGATGCCACTCATGAACCTGAAGTTGTTCATCTTTGGGGTTTGCTTCTTGAATTTCCATGGAGAAGGAGATGTAGCCAGTTGATAGTTGTACAAGAGAGCTACACTCCAATTTACTTCCTTAGTCATTAGACTAAGGGCTTGCTTCCATTCATTGGGGCTTATTTGATCAAAAGAAGATTGCTTTCCATCAAACCCCTTGATGATGACATCCATTAGGGTTGATTTGAACAGGTCAAGGGATACCTTTTTAATGGGTTTGTCCTGTACCACTTGATAGTTGCAGTTGGGTTGATCAAAGAATGTCTTGTAGAATAGCTCCAATGTATTATCTTTTCTATCCCAAATGTAGCTGAGACTTCCACTCTTCATTGGGATTCCATAGATTTTTGATACAACTTTGGGAGATACATGAATCTCAGTTCCCTCAATGTTGGCTCGAATGGCTCCACTTAAAAGTCTTTCTCCGGTCATGTAAATTTCTCTGCACAATTTTTCGTAAATGGGAGGTTGAGCTTCCATCATTTTGCATAGATGGTTGGATTCAAGCAGGGTTTTGATGAGAGCTCCAACTTCATGGTTATAAAAATCAGGCTTGATAAAATAGCCATGAGCTTCAGTGTATGCCATTGCTGGGTAAACAGAGAATTAGGGCTTTTGAAAAACAGAGAGATTTAGAGAGGTGATTTTTGAGGGTAGAGAGTGTTTGAAGAGGATGGATTAGTTTCGCAAGATTAGAGGTTAATGAGGAGGGAATTTGTATAGTTTAAACGGCTAAAACGAGGTTTGGACAATGGTTAAAAAATGCATTTAAGGATGTGATTGTTCATGAACAGTGATTTTTGTCCCCCACCATTTTTTGCAATAACTTCCCATAGAACATGGGAGTAAATTCCGTACACAGAGGCGAATTTTCAGAGGGAATTATCAGAGCAGTAAATGATCTTGTGTTAGTGGCAAGTTCCAATAACCTTGAATTGGCAAGAGATCAAAATCATAGCTGTCAGACTTGATGACCAACCAAGTCTATTTTGAATGATAATTGCCTCTATATTGACTAAAACTAAAATTGTCTATAAAAGGAAATGAATCAGATGATGAGTTTTATCAAATTCATTTCATTCATATAGCAAATGGGAAGATTGGTTTCAATGTTTAGTCCTAGCAAAATGGCTAAGACAGCAAAGAAATTGGTTTTCAGGAGTCCAAGGTTAGAGGAAACCAAGGATGAGAGGTTTGAGAGAGAGTTTTTGTCTTACCAAATACAAACTGATAATGGTCTAGAGCAGGAGGTGGATCAACTGCAGAGTGATGATCCAAGTAAGGAAGAAGAGTTGAGAGAGAAAGAGATAAGGAGAACGTTTTGGGAGGAGGAGAGGCTAGCATTGATAGAGAGTGAGAAGAATAGATTGGAGGAGATATCTAGGGATAAAGGTAAGGCTAAAGTGGTTTGTGAGGGTCAGGTTGGTCAGACAGCTAAGGTTAAGCTGTTTGGAAAGGGGAATGAGGGTGAATCCAGTAAACAGGTTGGGGCAGGTGTAGAGAGTCTACACATTAGGTGAACTTGTGAAGCTTGACAGCCAAGAGAGGATTAAGATTGACACTCCCATTGGTCAACCTGAGTTCTTAGCTGTCAGAGAATTCACTGCAGTAACAAGGGATTAACTCTCATTGAGTCAAGCAGTTCTTGAGGGAACTAGAGACAATTTTGCAGGAGTGCAAAGTTCTCCTACAAGGGCTTATATGAGGTTGTTCTCATAGTTTCTAAAGTGTTTGAGTCCAACAGCTATGAATGAGGAGGAAGATGTAGGTCCTCAGTCACATCAAGCAATTATTGCACAGGAGAGTGCAAATACTTCAGGGACCTTTAACTTTGTCTCTCCATTGAGTGAATATCCTCCTTATAATGTTGTTGAAGAATGGTGGCCTAGAAGGGAGTGTCCTTCTTTACAATTCTCAACATCAGCAATTGACCCTTTCATGAAGAGGCATCCAGTTTGGCTTGAGAGGTATGGAGACATCAAAGAGAGAGTTTATGAGGCTCGATGTTGACTACAATGAGTATGGGTATACATATGAGGATTTCCAGGATCAGCCAAGGAACAGTCTGGGACAAGAATTCTTAGCTGTCAGAGCCTGATTAGCTGTGAGAGAGAGAAAGGTTTATGAAGCTTTTGGTAATGTGGTTTTGTGGTTTCTTTTGTGTTTGAAAACTGAAGTGTTTGGAAGGATGGATTTTGGCTTAAGATGTTGTAGGTTTTTATGTAATATCATGGTTAGCTGTCAGATTCACAACTGTTGACAGCAATCATTTGTTGTGTTGTTTTAATTAAAATCTCTTATTTTGGTAGATTTATCATTCCCAGCATTGCCCTTAGCATCTCAAATCTTTTCTCATCCATGGCTTTTGTTAGGATGTCAGACACATTGTCTTCAGTGCACACCTTAGCTAAGTTGATATTCCCTTTTTCAACATGATCCATAATGAAGTGATGCCTAACTTCAATATGTTTGGTCTTGGAGTGTTGAACTGGATTTTCTGTCATGGCAATAGTGCTTGAATTGTCACAAAAGATGGGAATGTTTGACAGGTCCATCCCAAAGTCTTGGAGTTGACTTTTGAGATATAGGATTTGAGAACAGCACAGACCAGCAGCAATATACTCAGCCTCAGCTGTTGAGGTAGCTACTGAGGTTTGCTTCTTGCTTGACCAAGAAATTAATCTTGATCCAATGAATTGACATCCACCACTTGTGGATTTCCTATCCAAATTTCATCCAGCATAATTTGAATCAGTGAAACCAATTAGGGAGAATGGAGATTTAGTGGGATACCACAAACCATAATCAGGTGTTCCTTTGAGATATCTCAAAATTCTCTTGACAGCTGAGAGATGAGACTCCTTAGGGTTGGCTTGAAATCTTGCACAAAGGCAAACACTAAACATGATGTCAGGTCTGGAGGCTGTTACATATAGGAGGGATCCAATATAACTCCTATATAGTGTTTGATTTACACTCTGGCCATCAGGGTCAGCATGGAGTTTGGTTGTTGTTGATAGAGGTGTTCTAGCAGGAGAGGCAGTTTGCATATCAAACTTTTTGATCATGTCCCTTGTATATTTGGCTTGGTTAATGAAGATTCCTTCATTCATTTGTTTAACTTGAAGACCTAAGAAGAATGTGAGCTCACCAATCATGCTCATCTCAAACTGATTCTTCATAATTTCCCCAAATTCTGTGCACAAGTCTTCATTTGATGGACCAAAAATGATGTCATCTACATAGACTTGGATGAGTAACTGGTCTTCTCCATATTTCTTGATAAACAGAGTGTTATCAATATGTCCCTTGGTGAATCCTTTGCCAATGAGGTATTTAGATAGAGTATCATACCAAGCTCTAGGTGCTTGTTTAAGCCCATACAAGGCTTTGTCCAGTTTATATACATGATCTGGAAATTTTGGATGCTCAAAATCAGGAGGTTGAGACACAATACCTTCTCATTTAGAACTCCATTCAACAAGGCACTTTTGACATTCATTTGGAACTCCTTCATCTTCTTGAATGAGACAAAGGCAAGGAACAACCTTATAGCTTCCAATCTTGCAACAGGGGCAAAAGTTTCATCATAGTCAATTCCCTCTTCTTGTCTGTACCCTTGAGAAACTAGTCTAGCTTTGTTTCTTACCACAATGCCCTATTCATTCATTTTATTTCTAAAAACCCATCTTATCCCAATGACAGTTTGGTTTTTGGGTTTAGGAACAAGTTGCCAAACTTTGTTCCTTTCAAACTGTTCCAGTTCTTCTTCCATAGCTTCAATCCAATCAGGGTCTTGAAGGGCTTCATTAATTTTCTTGGGTTCCATTTGGGAGATGAATGCACTCATTAATGAGTCATAGACAGGCATATTTGGAGGAATGTCCATTTTATGAATGGGAAGGTCAATATAGATGTTGTTGTTAGGTGGAATGATGTAGGTGATAGGTTCAGGTTGAGGAGTAGAGTGATTGGTGATGTGGCATGGTTGGATGAGGTTATTTACAAGGGTATTTTGTTGGCTTGATGAAGGTAAGCTGTCAGGTGCATCATAGTTGTCAGATGCACCTTTGCTGTTGGGAAGGGATTCTTGGCTGTCAGATACAATAGGGTGTGTATTAGTGTCTTTGGGCACAATATAGGGAAGGGAAGGTGAATCTTCTTCAGGAGTGAGGTTTGAGGGGTCATGCACAGGGGACACCTCAGGTAGGTTGTCTGAATTTCAAACAGCTTCATCAAAATCACACAATTCAGTGTCACTTTGATCATTGTTTTCATCAAAGTCAACATGAATTGATTCTTCTACAACAAGTCTCCTTTTGTTGTAAACTCTGTATGCTTTGCTAGTATTTGAGTATCCAAGAAAAATTCCTTCATAACTTTGGGAATCAAACTTATCAAGGTTATTTTTCCCATTGTTATGAATAAAGCATCTACTTCCAAAGCCATGGAAGTATGAAATCGTTGGTGTTCTACCATTCCATAACTCATTGGGAGTCTTGGTGTGAAACTTGTTGATGAGAGTCTTGTTTTGAACATACACAACTGTGGTGACAGCTTCTCCCCAAAAGTATTTAGGAAGATTGTTTTCTGACAGCATAGTTCTTGCTGCTTCACAGATAGTTCTGTTTTTTCTTTCTGCAACACCATTCTGCTGAGGTGTTCTAGGAGCTGAAAAGTTGTGCTCAATACCTTTCTGATCACAGTATTCTTCAACACCAGTGTTCTCAAATTCTTTACCATGGTCAGATCTAATTTTGATGATAGATAGAACTTTTTGATTTTGAATTTTGTTGAACAACTTGACAAGTTGATCTAAGGTTTCCCTTTTGGATTCAAGAAGGATAATCCAAGTGAATCTAGTGTAGTCATCAACTACCACTAGTGAGTATCTCTTTCTACCAAGAGATCTGGTTCTAATGGGTCCAAAAAGATCCATGTGAAGTAGTTGAAGGGGTTTTGAAGTATCTAATATGGTTTTGGCAGAAAAGGAGGTTTTTTTTTGTTTGCCACATTGACAGGCTTTGCATAGCTTGTCCTTTTTGAAGGGAATTTTGGGTAGACCTTTGACTAGGTTTGAATTTGCTAATTTGGAGATACTTTTGAGGTTGAGGTGAGCCTGTCTTTTATGCCATAGCCATGACATATCAGACTGATTATAGGAAAGTAGAAAGTGAGCATTAGAGGATTCCATAACTTCCAGGTTTAGACAGTAGAGATTTCCCTTTCTAGTTCCAGTGAGAATAGATTTGTTGTTGACATCTTTGACAGTGCAGTGGTTTTTTGAACATACAACATAATATCCCTTGTCACAAATTTGACTAATGCTAATCAAATTGTGTTTGAGACCTTCTACATAAGACACATTAGTGAAAATGATGTCTTTAGTAACAAGGTTTCCTGATCCTTTGACTTTGGCTTGAGAATTATCTCCAAAAGTTACATTTTGACCATTCTTAGGGATATATTGTTGCAACCACTCTTTGTTGAAGGTCATATGTCTGCTACATCCACTGTCCAAGTACCATATTCCTTTCCTAGGTTCCTACAAAACAGAAAAACAAATTTATGGTACCCTTTTATTCTTTTAGGTCCAAAGGATTAGACTTTCTTTGGTACCCTAGCTTTGTTCAATGCCCTTTTTCCAAAATACTGGTTTAGGGCATTGTAATATCCCATGATCTGCATCATATAAGGTGTGAGAGTAGTAGGTTGGGATTGGTTGAAAAAATGGTTTGGAGAAAAGGATTTTTTTTGTTATGGTGAAACTGAGTGTGGCTATGAAAGTTGTTTGAGTGAGATGATCTTAGTTAGTTATTTTGACTGGCATGACTCTTTCCATTTGAGTACTGCCAGTTGGGTTTTTGTTGTTTGGAGTATGTGTGATGATTGTAGAATCTTTGCTGTCTTGATGATCTCTGTTGTCCATCAAATCTTTGTTGTCTGGGGAATCTTGGCTGTCTAGGAGATCTTTGCTGTCCAGCAAATTTTTGCTAATTGTTCTCACTTTCTCCTTGATTCCTTTTCTTTGCCAGATGTATTTGCTTTTATTTGCTTGTTTTCCTTCCCTTTAGGTTGACTTGAGCTTCCTTCATGGGTTTCATTGATTTGACTTGAGCTGGCTTCTTTTGTTTCATTGATCTCTCTTTGTTTCTTTGAGTCCTCTTTGGTTTGAATGGGATAGACATTTTGTTGGGCTTTGACATAGTTCATGCTTTCAAGAACCATTTTGTCAATAGCCCTTTCATCAGTGAGAGGAGTGTATGTTTTCAGAGTGGGATTGTGGGCTCCAATCCCTGACTTGTCACTAGGATGTCTCTGGTTGTAGCTGAACAATGACACAGCTTCTCCTGACTTGTTCCAGGGCTCAATCTTCTTTCTAAGAGATTCATTTTCCTTTTCAAGGTTGATGGTTTTTTTGTTGTTTTCCAGAGATCTTGAATTCTCAGCTGTCAGCTCACCATTAGCCTTTTCAAGCATAAGGCATTGCTCCTTCAGCCCTTGGTTGGTTCTTTCAAGGTTTTCATTTTGCTTTGGGATAGGTTATCAGTGAGCAATGAAGCAAAGCTAGTTTGGTGTCTCTTTATTTGAATTAAGAGAGTGTTAACTAATTGTTTAAATTCTTCATTATTTAAAGAGTTAAAATTGGGTACCTGCTTTAATTCTTCAGCAACAGCTAAAGCTTCAAGGTCTTCTTCACTATTTGATTCTTCATCATCTCCTGCCATTAGGCATATCATTGCTTCTTCTCCTTCACTTTCAGAGTCACTGAAGTCAAATTCCTCATCACTGAATTTTGATGAGTCTGCAATCATTACTTGTTCTTTATTTCTCTCATTCTTCTTTTTGGTACAGTTGAAGCAGCTGCATCTTGAACTGTGAATGATTTCCTTTGAGTAGGAGAGTTTCTTAGCTGTCTGATTGTCCTTAGGTTTCTTTGGTTCAGGACAATCAGTTGAGTAGTGACCAAGTTTTTTGCAGTTGAAGCATTCAACTTTCTTTTTGTGGTTCTCTTGATCATATGTGGATGGACTGTAGCTTCTCTCAAATGTCTTTTTATGAGTTCTCATGGCATTTCTGACAGCCATGGATATGAGACTTGTTAGGTCTCCTTGTGAGATATTGTTTGAGGGGTGGTTGAGTTTCTGAAGAGAGATAAGAACCATGGAGTCAATATCTTGTTGAGTGATAGGTTTGTGAGGGGTTTCTTGGGCAGCTAAACAGGTTGAATTTTTATCATTCCTTCTAGTTCATATGCCTCAAGCTTCCCAAAGCATTGCTCAACAGTCATGGTGCTCCATTTTGCACCTTCTCTTATGGGTAAGGCTACCTTCTCATATTCTTGGGGAAGGTTTGAATATATTTTTAGGCATAGATCTTGGTTCTCAAAGGTTTTTCCATGGTCAGCTATGGATCTAACAAGATCTTCAAACCTTCGTCTAGCAGCACTGACTTTTTCACCAGGGTAGAACTTGAAGTTTTCTAGTTGTCTAAGCAGATTATACAAGTTTTGGGTTCTAACATTGGTGTGTTTCTGGAATTTGGTATGGATGAGTTCCCAGGCTGATTTTGCAGTTGGTTCTTTAGCAATCTCTTGTGCTAAGGAGTCATTCACACTCTTTTGAAGTATGTTTTTGACTTTAAGATTAGCACTAATTAGTTGCCTTTCTGATTCAGTCCAGGATTCTGGGGATTTCATTTTACTGCCCCCACCATTTGAATCTAGTGTGACAGGGCAGGTGACTTCATTTTCTAGAACATACCAGTTCCAAATACTGTTTGCATCAAGGTAGGTTTTTATTTTTGATGCATAGATTTCAAAGGATCCACAATCATCAATGTGTGGAATGTCTTTCTCATTATTTCTTCTTGGTTGAGGCATGGTGGGTTTAGATATGATCCTTCACAAGTTGTTAGACTTTTGGTGGTGAAACCAAGGCTCTGATACCAATTGAAAGGTCATGTTTGCTTAATCAGTTAAAGGGAGATCAGGCAGTTAAGCTTTGACAGCTGAGATTGATTCTTAGCTGTCAGATATTAACTAATCAAAAAGCAAGAGTGTAATGTGCAGCGGAATAAATAAAGTGAAATAATGTAAAGACAAAGTGATTGGTGTAAGTGTGTGTAGGTGTGTGTGTGTTTGTGTGTGATAATACGACACAAGAATTTTAAAGTGGTTCAGAGTTCACTCCTCCTACGTCCACCCTCACTGTCAACCTTGACAAGTGAGATCAATCCACTATAATCTAGTTCCCTTTAAGATTTACAATGATTGATTAGGCAAGTTCCATGAACCTCCTATTCCTAATTAGTACAGTCAATTAGGGATTTGTTTGTTACGAAGCAAATTACAGAACACACTTAAAGTCAGTCTTAAGTGGTTCACAAATTTTTTTATACACCTGAAGTACAGTCTCAAGTGTCTCAGATTTGTTTGGTAATTGGTTGCAGGTATGCAAGGGTGAAAGGAATGTTGCAAAAGTTGTGTGTTGAAGGGGAGTGTCTTCAGTCAAGGAGGTTTCCTTTTATAAGCTGGAATATAGTCATTGGAGGAGACAATGCAGTAAATGAATGTGGGTGAAACAGTGTTTGCATTTAGGGCCTTGTTGACTGGATGAGAACAGGCTGGAATATGCAACCTTTATGAGGAGGATCTTCATGGAGATGACATGACAACATTTGTTGAGAGTTTTGGGCAAGGCTCTCCTTGGTCATCACAGAGATAAATCATTGCTGTTGTCTTTGAAGAACATAGCTATCAGAGGGATGAGACCTCTGCTGTTGAGATTCTTAGCTGTCAGGTTTAGCTCTTGGATATAGATGAGTAGGAGTCAAGGAACGAGATAGTTGACATGTAATGATATCTTTGTAATGAAATACATTGATTTATTTGATTGGTCTTTATTTGATCATTGATGTCAGATTGGTTTGTAAGTTCAGTTTAAGTCTTGGCTGTCCAATGTTCTTTGAGGTATCTTGGCTGTCAGATAATATTGGATATGTTTCTTTGTCAAAATCATATATAACTATGTATCTACATAGTTAGGTCCTAACAAATTGTATATAGAAATGTTAGAGAGTCATGAAATATGCAGTTTTTGACATGGAATGAATGAAAATTGGTTTATGACTGAAACTAAGTTTGTACTTTAACTCTTTCTCTATAGTTTGGTCAATCTCGTAGGCATTTCGGCATCAAATTCAAAATCCACTACTTGAAAAAAAATCTCTAATTAAATTATATAACATATTTTTTCAACCATTAAAATGTATATATCACTACTCAATTGAATTATATATTTTATATTTCATCTTTTCTAAGTAAATGAAAATATCACTACTCAATTGAATTATACGTTATATTTCATCTTTTCTAGGAATAAAAATAAGGGGGTTCTTTTTATACAAATAATGTATTGATTTATTGACTACAATATAAATATATATATATATATATACAAAAAGGTAAAAAAATCCTTTCAACGTTTTTTTCATGAAGATTTATAAAGATTGTAGTATTCTTAAAATAAAAAATTTCAAATTATAAAACCATACTATATGTATTATTGTAACTTCTGTTAATTGTGAAAACCTTAAAATTTTAAATTTCTGATTTTAAAATTTGGAGTTTTTAGCAAAAACTAACTCAAAAAGATGTTTTTTACAAAAAAAATCATGTAAGATATGATATTACAAAAAATACTTTTCTTTTATAAGAAAATTAATTTTTTTCCTTTTCAGTTAAAATAACTGATAAATGCATTTGTCAGTTGTTTATAACTTGATAAATTCATTTATCAATTTTTAAAGAGTATTTTATGTTTGATTTTTTGGTTAAACGACTGATAAATTCATTTACAAGTTGTTTATAACTGATAAATTCATTTATCAGTTTTTTTAAAGAGTATTTTATGCTAAATTTTTTGGTTAAAACAACTGATAAAAGCATTTATCAAATTTTATAATTGATAAATGCATTTATCAGTCGTTTGACATATGTGATTTTTTTTTGTAATATCCATCTTTCGAAAGTAGTTTTTGGTAAATGCCCCTTTAAATTTCTCTTCACCAATGTATTTTAAGAATGGTTTTTGTATCAATAAGTCCTGAGATAGGGTGGAAGTGGAAATTATTAATAAAAATATCAACTTTCTTTTTTTACCTTAGGATCCCTAGTTTGAAATCAAAACCGGCATAAAGGGCCTGACCCACTTTATATTAATTCTAAATAGCAAAACTAGCCCCACATAAAACAAAACAAACATACTTCTCAATTGTAAGGGAGAAATGAATTTTTCAATTAAATAATTTCTCAAATTTATACAAATTAAAAGTTAGATAGTTGTTTTATCATTTATTTAGGGTTTATGAGAAAATATTCATATTTAATTTTAAAACCTAAGAAATTCAGTTATCAGTTGTTCATAAAGATGTGGTAACACATTTATATAACTTTAAATAACTAAGAAATTAATTTTCCAATTATTCACAGGTGAGTAGTCAGTGATAAATTAGGTTCTTTATTATTTAAAAGTCATGTGACAAATTTATCTATGTTATATATAAAGTTATGTGAAAAATTCATTGTTACCTTTAAATAAACTATAAATTGAGTTATCAATGAAAATATTTGATTTTTATTTATTTAGAAAAGCTTGGAAAGCACTGCTATTCATGTATAAATATGTACTTATTATTAATAAAATTTATTAATTCTTATCAATTCTCTCTATTTCATGTATAAATTGATTTTGTCTAATCATCCTTTATTCATTTATGGCATCAAAGCCTTAATGGTCCATCTTTGTCAAAACTTGCGGCAAAACCCTAAGACGCCCACTCTATCACCACCACACGCTTCCACCACCCAACATCCAAACCCTTCCCTCCTATATTTCACAACCACTGACAAAAACCCTAAGCTGAACCTACCTAAACACCACTATCCACTTTTACCTCTCCACTTCCAACACCACCATCGGCTCAACCCTTCTTGGCTGAAACCCTCACTTCGCAACCCAACATCAAAACTCTACTCCTAAATCACCACCACCATCGGCTCAACCCCTTAGCCAAAACTTCTCTTTCTCCAACCTCTTTCTCGTCCTACAAAGACCTCCACCCTCAGCTCAACCCCTTGGCCGAAACTCCTCCTTCTCCAAACTCCATCTCGAAAAACACAACCCTATTGTATTAAACCCTCCTTTTCAAAACCCCTTGTTTCCGCCACCATCAAAAGTCTCTCCTCCAACCCTCCACCATTGGCAACACCAAAGCCGAAAACCCTTTTCTACCCTCTATGCATCCCAAACCCTAGTTATACATCGGCCTCTCCTCCATAGTCACTGACCATCAAAACATTACCCTTTTAAACAACCAACAAATTATTCCTTTATACACACAACACACCCCACATACACCGACATACGAGCACCTTCAAAATCATTAAACGAAACTTTAAAATGATAAGAACACATTCAAAATCGCACAATTTTTTGTCATTTCGGTAACAAGACATTCCATCGGATAGACTCATTTACACCGTAAGTTAACCGATAGAACATCAACTTCATAACCATAAATTTAAAGTTTTTTAAATCATGATTAAAAAACAAGCGGTTCCTTCGTATATACACATTTCACACACACACACACACACGCATAAAGAAAAGGGTGTGCGAGCTTGGAATAAAGCTGGTTCGAGATGTCTCTCTTCTAACTCTAGCTACTCGAGATAACCGAAACTAAAGGATGTATAGCTGATATATCTCTCTCAAGAATGAATTAAGGGGATTTAAGGCTCAAAGCTGCAAGTTCATGAAAGCAGGTGCCCTATGCGGTTGGCTCTCTTGCTCTATTTATAGTGTTTTAACTCAACCTCAAACAGGAATTAGTTAGTGAAAATGTGAATGGTTTTTGTCGGTATTTCCATAATTTGTTTCGTAGATTATATAGGACGTAATATTGTATATAGGACATAATATTGTATATATGGATATGTATCAATGTATTCTAGGATAGGAGTGAGTAATTTAGGATTGATATTGTAAATAATGTGATCCCACAATCTTAGGGCCGAGATAGAGATTCCATAGTATACTAGTATACGTTACATAGAACTTGTATATAGGTTGTAATCACGGCAGAAGCAAAAAGATACAGAGAATAATTTCTAGTGCCTCTCTCTTCTTTTGGTCATTACCGTGTGTTTCTACATGGTATCGTAGCTAACCTTCGATCCAGAATTTAGGCTTCCCTATTTCTCTCGTTAGCCATGGCTATTACCCTGTGCTCCGGTGCTTCTTCTCTCACGCACCATGCTTCTTCTTCAAATGCTCTGCCGCTGCTCTATAACCCTAACGTAATCATGGGTCTTAACCAAGGATAACTATGTGAATTGGAGTACTCTCTTTAAGACTCTTCTCTGTACTCACAAAATTCTCGTTCGTGATTGACCCTCAACAATCTCCGGCCACACTTGACGATGGCAAGGCAAATCCGAACCATGATCTTTGGACATCGTGGACCGATCTCGTGTGTGGCCGGGATTAAAGGGCCTGTTACTCCCGTCATCCAGCCCTATCTAAATTCATGTGACACTGCACCGGTGGCATGGGCAGCCTTGGCGAAGAGGTTTGGTGCCTCTTCTGTACTCCAAATTGAATCACTGAAAGAGAAACTTCATGACCTCAATGAAAGTGTGAGTTTTTAGGAAACAATGTGTTTCCTTATTTCGAATCAATATCATAATTGATAAGTTGATTTTGGGACTTTCATGGAAGATTTATATATTTGTTAATATTGTAATATATTTTATTTATGTGCATAGATTTCTATTAGGACTAACCTACTAATAAAATCTCTTTCTTTGTGAGTGTGCTTTATGTTTCCTTGTAAGATTTGGAAAACTCACATAAATAAGGTGCTGGATTCGTGAAGATCTTCTCAAGGTGCATATAAATACAAAGAGATCAGCACAAGAGAAGACACCATTTTTTAGAGAGAAAAATACTTTAGACAAAAGGACAAAGTGGACTATAGAAAGATGGCTGGTTTGTGGAGTTGCTCCTCAGCATACTCCCAGTTAAGTTTTTGCTGTTTTGTTTCAAAAATTGAACCTAAGAATGTTGATGAAGCATTGAAAGATGCTGACTGGATTCTTGCTATGCAAGATGAATTGATTCAATTTGAAAAGAATGAGGTATGAACTCTTGTTCCTAGACCCTCTCATGGAAATGTCATAGGAACCAAATGGATTTTCAAGAACAAAACTGATGAGCAAGGTGTGATCAATAGAAATAAAGCTAGGTTAGTTGCTCAAGGTTACACTCAAATTGAGGGAATTGATTTTGAGGAGACATTTGCTCCTGTTGCAAGGATTGAGTTAATTAGGCTTTTGTTAGCCATTGCTTGTTACCTCAAGATTACTCTTCATCAAATGGATGTTAAGAGTGACTTTCTAAATGGGATATTAAATGAGGAAGCCTATGTTGAACAACCTAAAGGCTTTGTGGACTCCAAGTATCCTAACCATGTGTATAAGCTAAAGAAAGCTCTGTATGGGCTAAAGCAAGTCCCTAGAGCTTGATATGGCAGGTTGACTGACCATTTGCTTCACCTAGGATTCAAGAGAGGTGAGGTTGACAAAACATTGTTTGTGAGGAAAAATAAAAAGGAGATTCTTGTGGCACAAATCTATGTGGATGATATTGTGTTTGGGTCAAACTCTGACCCTATGCTAGCTGAGTTTGTGGATAGCATGACTTCCACATTTGAGATGAGTATGGTAGGTGAGTTGAATTTTTTCTTAGGCCTACAGATTAAACAATTCAAAGATGGCATGTTCATCTCACAGTCTAAGTATGCCAAGAATCTTGTGAAAAAGTTTGAACTTGAACACTCTTCACATCAAAGAACACCAATGGGATCTTCCCAAAAGCTAAGTCATGATTCAGATGGTGAGAGTGTTGATCAAACCCTGTACAGAAGCATGATTGGAAGTCTGCTTTACCTCACTGCAAGTAGACCTGACATTATGTATAGTGTGTGTCTCTGTGCAAGATACCAAGCCAACCCAAAGGTGTCTCATCTTAAAGCCTTGAAAAGAATCATTAGATATGTAAGTGGGACTGTGAACCTATGGCTACATTATTCTAAAGAGACAAACACCAATTTGGTTGGCTATACAGATTCTGATTGGGCTGGAAATAGTGATGATAGAAAGAGTACCACAGGTGGATGTTTCTACCTAGGAAATAACCTTGTGTCTTGGTATAGTAGGAAGCAGAATTGTGTGTCCTTATCCACTGCTGAGGCTGAGTATGTTGCCCTTGGGAGTTGCTGCACACAACTGCTTTGGATGAATCAAATGTTGAAAGATTATGGATTAAATAGCAAAATTTTGACTGCTTTTTGTGATAACAAAAGTGCTTTGGACATATCTAAAAATCCTGTCCAACATTCTAGAACAAAACACATTGATATTAGACATCATTTCATTAGGGATCTTGTAGAACAAAAAACTGTGTGTCTGGAATTTGTTGGGACTGAAAATCAATTGGCTGATATATTTACAAAGGCATTAGATTTGGAGAGATTTTCCTCCTTGAGGAAGTCTCTTGGTTTGTGTGATATCTAAGGTTGTGAGCACAAATGTGTCTCACATCCTCTAACACATCTGTATATTAGATTGACTGAAAAAAAAATGAAAAAAAAATTAAAAAAAAATCATGCATTAGCACGAAATTTCTCAGTATGGTCACTTGTGAGTCTTCATCTTAACATTGTTTTTGATCACTTAATTGTGAGCACTTTCTGTTCATGTCATCTTTTGATGACTTGATATAACCTTCCTAGGTATCTCACAGTGGGTGCTATAAAAGAAAAAATATATGTGAGAAACAGCTGCTTCACCCTTAGTATGAAGCCATACCATTGTGATCAAGTGATTCTCATAAGAAATCTTGAAATCAAACTTGACAAGATCATTGGAAAAAAGGGCTATCTTTGGGATCAAAGAAAAGTGAAATCTACTCACAATGCAAAAATCCACAACAAAAAATTGGTGGATGCATCCTAGAGGCTGTGCAGATTGGATTATTGCTCATTGACTTTTTGTGATCTAAATGTGTTCCCAAATGTGACTCACATCCTATGCCACATTCATAAGCTGAGAATTTTTTCATCACTTGTGTGTTTGCATCATGCTAGGCATATTGCATTTTTTTTGGGTCATATAGGAGCTTTGTAAATATGCTAGTTAATTTATTTTCTTTCTTAATTTATTCTTTGATTTTATAGGTTTTTGATCTTCAATATCTCTCATGAAAGAAAAAGGTGTGTATCAATCCTTGTTTGAAAAGGTTGAAAAATTTCGAATGGGATTCTTTTTTAATAAAGATATGGCTGAATTATTTTTGTTTCCATAAAAATCTATCAAAATCTTGTTTATTTTAATCCCCTATTTCTTCGAAGGTTGTTGTGTGTGGTAATCTCAAAGGATTCTAGCCGTTGGAGGACTTCTAAGGTATTTAGGATGTGTGAAACCCTTTTGGAAAAGGATTCCAAGTTTCAGTTGGAAAGGGGGAGCTGTGAGTATTAATTAGCTCTCACATCCGTCCCATCCCCTATAAACCCTTGCTAAACCTTTTGTTCTTCCATCTTTTTTCACACAATCACACATACATTGCAATTAATTCTCTTGCACTATTCAACCTAACGCCCTTGTATTGTTTAAATGGCTGATCACTCCAACATTCGTGAGGAAGACGTCTTTGATATTGAGCCCCTTTCTGTCGCCATTGCTAAAGCTCCCCTTGCCGCCAATCCTGTAATCTCTAAATTCCTTGCTGATATTCCTTCCCCATCGTCCTCGTCTAGCTCTTCAATGGAAGCTTCACCTGCTAAATCACCTACATTGGAGCCTTTGTCTGTCCAAGTAGCTTCTGAAAACCCTAAACCTCCAACCTCTCCGGTTTCACAACCATCGATTTTAGCCCCTGTTAAGCCCATGGCAAAGTGACTTCTTGGCCTGTTAAGCCAAAAGATTTGGAAAGTGGTTCTCTCTTCTCTCTTTATTGTTTTCTCCATACATTTATTGTTGCCAACCTGTGCCCCTCAAATAACAAGACCTCTGTGACTAGGGTGCAAGCTGACTTACTGTATAGGTTGGGTATTAAAAGAAATATCAATTTTAGAGATTTCATTTTTAGGAAAATCTGTGCCTATGGAGAATCCCCCTCTAAAAAGTGGTATTTACCTTATCCCTCTCTCATCTCTCAAATTTTGATTGCCAATGGTGTTAAGCCTGAGAAAGGTGAAGATAATGTTCATAAATTTGATTTGTTTAAGGAGATCAAAACCCTCCTAGATCCTAAGCAAAGATTTGTTGATCTCCCTTTGGGTACTGTTCCTGAAATATCTATGCCAGATGTGGACACAAATGAACCCACATCTGAAGACCCTTTTGCTACTCAAATGAAGGATTTGGATGCTGAAATTGCAGCTGCTGAATCTAATTCCTCTGCATTAACTGATCAACTTCAAGCCTTCATTGACCATGCCAACAATCTTAAAGCCCTTAAGGATAGGCTCATCAAATGGCATGCTAATCTTTCGCTCAAAAAGGGGAGATGAACCTGAACATCTTCTTCTTTGGAAACAAAGTTTGGGATCTTTCTTTGCGTTCTTGTTTGGAGGAGTGGGAACTTTGAATTAAGGGGAGAAGACTTTTTAATAGTTGTTTTACTTTGATGTGTTAAGACAATTTTAATTTCGCTTTAAATTTTAGTTTTTAAACAATGGGTTGTAATAACTTTAATTAGGTTCTTCTTGAATGATTTTTTGTTTTTGTTTTTTAATGAACTATGGTATTCTGCTCTAACTTGGTGTATGCGGTTTTTGTGTGGATGTGAACACACATCTACACACACATCCATTAAGGGAGAGTTGCGTTTATTCTGTGGTTACAAAATGTGATTTCTATAAATCTTTGGTTTTGACCAGAAAGTCCAAAATAGGGGGAGATTGAAAGCGTGAGTTTTTTGGGAACATATTCTTGTTTCCTTATTTCAAAAGACTTCTATAATGGTAAGAAGATTTTGTGACTTTCATGGAAGATTTATTATTCTCCTATTTTGAAAAGGACTTTGTAAATAAAGTAAATATCTTTTATTTATGTACATAGTTTTATATTAGGACTAACCTATTAACAATCTATTTCTTTGTGAGTGTGATTTATGTTTTCTTATAGGAAAAGATATCTCACAAAGGGAGATGTTGATCACGTGAAGACCTTCTCCATGGTGCATATAAATACAAGGCATTCAGCACAAGAGAAGACACGAAAATTCTGAGAGAAAAATACATATTCTTCACAGTTTTCAACATTGTTGATTTTAGGTTGTGTGTGAAGGTTGTGCCTCACATCTGTAACTCACATCTAGGTTTTCATAGAGTTCTTTGTTTTACTTCTGACTAGAATAGGTCCTACTTGAGAAAGGGGAATTGTTCCTGTCGTAGAAGGTGATTAGAACTCATTTAGTATTTTAGTATTTTAGTTTTTCACTTATTTGTTTTTGTAAGCAACAAAAGTTTTTTTTATAGTGAAAAGTTTTTTGGCGTAAGCCTAGTTTGCTGATCTCACAGATCAGTAAGAGTATATAACTCTTGCGTTATTGTTTTAATTTGTTATATTCCGCTGCATTGTCTGTGGATGTGTGGACAGTTGTGAGACACATACGTACTCACATCTGTTGTCTGTTGTGTGATTAAAGCTTCCTAGCTACACAAAACTTTCAACTTTGACACAATTTTCCTTAATTACCCTTATTTATTATTAGGTAGTTGTTATAGTAAAAATATTTAACTGACTAGATACTTGAAATATTTAAAGAGTGATTTACTATATTTGATAAGTATTAATTGTTTTTCTTAATACTTGTGAGAAGTTTTAGAATTACAAGTACTCCCTCCGTCCCAAACCTAGATGCCCATTTTGTCATTTTGAGCGTTCCAAACTAACGTACCCCTTTACTAAAATGACAAAGAATCTTTACTATTTTCTCCACTCATTCTCTCTCCTATTTTATTTTTATACTCACAACACCAATCAATTTTACTATTCCCTCCATTCATCCTCTCTCCTATTTTACTTTTATACTCACAACACTTTTTCCATTACCAATTTTCATTAATTTTTGTGCCGAATAGTAAACGGGTATCTAGGTTAGGTTTGAGATGGAGGGAGTATTTTGGAATAGAGGGAGTAATAACTTATACTCCCTCCGTCCCACTCCACTGTGGACCTATTTTTTGGGCACGAAAATTAAGAAAAATTAGGAGAAAGAAATAGGTGGAGGAGGTGTTTGTGAGTATGAAAAATTAAATTGGAGAGAGAATGAGTGAGAGGAATAGTTAGGAGAGAGAATGTTGTGAGTGTAAAAGTAAAGTAGGAGAGAGAATGAGTGGATGGAATAGTAAAGATTCTTTGCCATTTTGGATAGTTCACACTGGAGTGGGACGTCCCAAAAAGAAAATAAGTCCAAATCAACTATTAATTTTGTTTGACCATTAATGATTTAGTGAATAATTAAAAAGTGTACGTGACAATAGTCTCTCCCTATAGTATTTATCGTCTGTAACTCTTGGTTAAAAAAAGAAGTAGGAACCAATAATAAAGTAAATAGGCAATTTGTGATTTCTTCCTAATTCGCTATTGGTTTATACTTCCTAAAATAATTACACCATATTTTTCAAAAAAAACTTTTATTTTAGTTTTAATAGTATAAGTTGAGATTTCGAATCTTGTTAACGAGTTGTACTAATTTATAGGTCATTTGATCACCGAAAACAGCGGTATTTACTCTTATGTTACTACAACATTTTGAAATTTGATCTATAAAGTTATAGTGTCTTATATAGATGAAGCATATAATTAGGGTTCATCATGTGTATACTCCCTCCGACCCACATTAGGTTACCCGTTTACTATTGAAAACGAAAAATAAGGAGTGAATATATATAATGTTATTAAAATAGGTATTGTGAGTGGGTAGGAGAGAGAAAGTGGGGTAGAGAATAATAAGTGAATAGTGTAAGAACATGGATTAATGTAACATATAAATACTTAATAATATAATGATCAATATTATAATATATGGTATAAAGTATAGAACTCAAAATAATATGTAGAATTCCATAATATAAGTATACCATTAAATGATGGGCATAATGGTAATGTCTTATATATCAATAGGTGTAGTCCCTAAATGAAGTGCCCCTTGGATTCCTATATAAAGACCTATCCATCAAGCCTATGAATCACTAGTTAATTACATTCTCATTCAGTCAAAACTCTTCCTAAGTACTTGAAGATCAAAGAGAGAAAAGGGCACTCATCATATAGAAGATCTACTCTTCCTAAATCAAAGACTATCTTCATATCTTCATCAAGAACAAGAACAAGAACAATAATGGAATCACAAGGTACACGCTTCCGTCTTCTTCTTCTTCTTCTCCTTCTCTTCTTAATCTAGTTATGAGTCGGTTCATGGGTAGTGGATCGTTTATGTTCCAACAATTGGTATCAGAGCCTGGTTATATACTAGATTGAGTTTGAAATTCTTATAAAGCCTTATGCTTTAATTCTTGTATGATTTCATTTAGTTTTTGTTCTTGTTCATGATACTCATCTTGTCTAAGAGTATTATATTCATAAACTTCATTCTATTTCTGATTTTGGTTTACTCAAAGGCTTTCAATTCTTAATGTAAGATTATCCTATTTTGGACATAGCCACCATCATTTGATGCGTTGTGAGTTTGTTCAAATGTATAGCCACACATTTAAAAATGTGATGTGAGTATAAGGATCTACTTGCTTTGGTTGAATAATCATTCACCATTAAGTTAAGAATTGATAGTCTAAAGGGTATTGGATGTTATGTCTCGTAGTCTAAAGGGTTCAAAACTGTTCATAAAAGGGTGTTAAAAATGGTGACTTTTCGTCAAATCTGGGCACTGGGCATATGGGCGGTCGCCCATCTTGATCTGGGCGGTCGCCCATGTGTACAGCAACTTCAATGACTGTGAAATGCAGCTTGGGCGGTCGCCCATCTTGACCTGGGCGGTCGCCCATGTGTACAGCGACTTCAAAATTTGTGGAATTGAAGCTTGGGCGGTCGCCCACCTTGACCTGCGCGGCCGCCCATGTGTGCAGAAGCTTCAATGTTTATAGAACTGCAATTTTTTGGTCATTCTTACCCTTTTGGTCTTTTGTGATAATTTGTTAGTAAATTATAGTATCTGGACACCAGTCGCGCTTCGGCGGTTCTTAGAGTTATCGAACTTTAAGAATGGGCGGGTAGAACAAAAGGATACTATCTTTTAATGATAAATTTCACTTATTTATTTACCCTTTAAATTTTCAGAAATAACCTTAAGGCCTTTTGTTTCCGATTAATTATATCCTTAACATTTTGGACATAATTAACATGCTTGTTTCCCAAAGGAGACCTTGTTGATTAAATTCAAACTTGTTAAAATATGAATGTAAATATCGATATGTGATAACATGCTTGTTTTCCAAAGGAGACCTTGTTGTTGACTAAGTATTTACATTTATGGGGTAATAATTGAACTAAACTTTTGGTCATTTTAAATGCTGTGAACCATCCCAAAGGAAGGCGGGTGTTTAAAGTGAATTATTTATATTCTTTATTGCCGGGGAACAAGTACCTTAAACTTTAGGACACTTTTGTACTTGATCCGGCCCAAAGGAAGGCAAGTATTTAAAGTGTGTTGTTTAAAGCTATTTGTTTACCCTAAGATAAATCAAATTGTGAGTCAATTCGCAATCCAAAGATTAGTCTTGATGTCATATTGATTATCTTTTATTATGATGGAATTCATTTTGATATAATTAATCATTGTGTAGTTTCTTATATATGTTTTGTTTCATTCTTTTGTTCTCTTCATTCAGATTTGATCAGTGCTTCATCTGTTACTACTGCCTTAAACTCAATTCCTTTGCTAACTGGGACAAACTTTAAAACTTGGAAAAACAAGATTATTATGGTCTTAGGCTGTTTGGACCTTGACCTTGCATTAAGAGAACAAGCTCCTGCCCCTCTAACTGATAAAAGCACTGCGGAAGACCGCTTAAGTTCAGAGAGGTGGAAGCGTTCTAATCGCGTCAGCCTAAGCATAATTAAGAATGCAGTCCCGGAGACATTTCTGAACAGTGTCTCCGAGGATGATGGTGCAAAAGGTTTCCTAGATGCCCTAGAACAACGCTTTGCCAAAAGTGATAAATCGGAAACAAGTGCTACCTTGAGGAAGCTTGTTTCCATGAGGTATAAGGGCACCGGAAACCTAAGGGAATACATAATGGAGATGTTTCATCTATCAACGAAATTAAAAGCACTCAAGTTGGACTTATCGGAAGACTTGCTTGTGCATTTGGCTTTAATTTCTCTTCCTTCACAATTTGGTCATTTTGAAACGACCTATAATTGTCAAAAGGACAAGTGAAATATTAATGAATTAATTTCACATGTCACGGAGGAAGAAGATAGGTTGAAACACACCAAACCCGAAAGTGCACATTATGCATCTACCTCTTCTCGTGGGATTAAGAGAAAAGGTAAGGAGATTGCGGTTGCATCAAAGAAGCCTAAGGGATCATCAAATGATCAAAAGGTGAAAAAGTGCTTCTTTTGCAAGGACCCCACTCACATGAAGCCCGACTGCCCTAAGTATCGCCAATGGCGAATTAAGAAAGGTATATCATTTAGCTTTGTTTGTACTGAAGCTAATTTAGTTTCAATTCCTTCGTATACATGGTGGTTAGACTCCGGTGCAATTACTCACATAAGTTCATGTATGCAGGGTTGCCTGAACTACCGAACGCCCAATGAAGGTGAAAGATTCATCTACATGGGAGCTGGAAAGCCGGTAGAGGTGGAAGGCATAGGGACTTTTAGATTATCTCTTAGTACTAGATATTATTTAGTTTTGAACAATGTATTTATTATTCCATCATTTAGACGGAATTTAATTTCCATCACTACATTGGATCGAGAAGGTTATTCTTGCATCTTCGGTAATAATAAATGCAATTTATATTTTGATTCAAAGCTTTTTGGTACTAGTTCTTTGTCTTACATTGATAATCTATATTTACTTCACACAGTCAATTCATTAAATGAGTCCCATAATAATGAAACTAACTCTCGAGGCATAAAAAGAAAGTTTTCAAGTAAAAACTCTTATACCTTGTGGCATAGGCGTTTGGGTCATATCTCCAAAAGGAGAATTGACAAGCTTGTGTCCGAGAGAATATTACATAAGCTTGATACTCCGAAAAATAACTTTTGTATTGAATGCCTTAAGGGAAAATTTACAAATAGTACAAACAAAAATGAATCCTTGAGAGCGACAAAAGTCTTAGAACTAATTCATACGGACATATGTGGACCGTTCCCTACCCCTTCATGGAACGGACAAACATATTTTATTACGTTCATAGATGACTTCTCTTGTTATGGATACATTTATTTACTTCATGAAAAATCTCAATCATTGGACGTTTTCAAGTCTTTTAAAGCCGAAGTTGAAAATCAACTTGAAAAGACTATTAAGAACGTTAGATCCGATCGTGGTGGTGAATACTACGGTCGGAATGACAATTCGGGAGAACAACGTTCGGGTCCTTTTGCTCGCTATTTAGAAGAGTGTGGGATTGTCCCTCACTACACCATGCCGGGGACACCTAGCATGAATGGTGTAGCCGAGAGACGTAATAGAACCCTTAAGGATATGGTAAGAAGTATGGTTTCTTGTACTTCTTTACCTCACTCATTATGGGGCGATGCTTTGAAAACCACAACCTACCTACTTAATAGAGCTCCTTCAAAAGCTACTGACAAAACCCCTTATGAATTATGGACTGGTAAGAAACCGTCCCTTAATCATCTTCATGTTTGGGGTTGTCCAACCGAAGCTAGGCCTTATAGATCTAACGAAGGAAAGTTGGACGCTAAGACAGTTAGTAGTTATTTTGTGGGGTATTCTCAAAGATCTAGGAGATATAAATTCTATGACCCAAAGACTAGAACCTTTTTCGAGACGGGAAATGCTAGGTTCTTTGAGGATGTTGAATTTAGAGGGGAAAATTTGAATAGTAATTTTGAATTTGAAGAAATGGAAGAGGAATTCGTTTCTATACCTCTTCTTATAGTTCCTATCGAAAATCAAGCAGTTGTGCCTGAAATTCGACAAGAACATATAATTCAAAATAACGTTAATTCTCCTATTAATGAACAACATGAAAATGTTGATGAGGAAATTCAACACCCTCAAAATCAAGAAGAACCGATGCCATTAAGGAGATCTAATAGAGCAAGAAGGAGTGCTATACCAGATTATTATGATGTGTATCTTGCCGAGAATGAGGAACCGTTAGGTTTAGTGGGAGATGAGCCAATCACCTTCCATGAAGCCATTAGTGGTTCAAATTCTCATAAGTGGATTGATGCCATAAATGAAGAGTTAAAATCCATGAATGATAATGACGTTTGGGATCTTGTCCCATTATCTAAGAATGTGAAACCCATTGGGTGTAAATGGGTCTTTAAGACCAAAAGGGATTCACAAGGTAATGTGGAAAGACATAAGGCTCGTCTTGTCGCTAAAGGGTTTACTCAAAAAGAAGGCATTGATTACAAAGAAACATTTTCACCGGTATCCTCTAAAAATGCTTTTAGGATCATTATGGCTTTAGTGGCACATTTTGACCTTGAGCTTCATCAAATGGATGTAAAGACAGTTTTTCTCAATGGCGACATTGAGGAAACCATCTATATGAAGAAACCAGAAATGGTGACTTATTCGGATCAAACTAGTCAACTAGTTTGTAAACTCAAGAAATCCATTTATGGGCTCAAGCAAGCATCTCGTCAATGGTACTTAAAATTTAACCAAGTTATTCTTTCATTTGGCTTTGAAATGAATCTTGATGAAGATTGTGTGTACCATAAGTTCAGTGGGAGTAGGTTTATATTTTTAGTCTTGTATGTGGATGACATTTTACTTGCTAGTAATGATAAGGACCTTCTTAAGGAAACTAAGAAATTTTCCCTCAAATAAATTTGAGATGAAAGATCTTGGAGAAGCTTCTTTTGTATTAGGAATCCAAATACATCGTGATCGCTCACGAGGTATGTTAGGATTATCACAAAAGAGCTATATAGAGAAGGTATTACAAAGGTTTAGCATGGAAAATTGTAAACCACATGACACCCCGGTCTCTAAGGGAGATAAGTTCAGCTTAAATCAATGTCCTAAAAATAATCTTGAATCCAAGTATATGGAAAATATCCCTTACGCATCGGCAGTAGGAAGCCTAATGTATGCACAAGTCTGTACTCGCCCAGATCTTGTCTTTATTGTTGGCATGCTTGGGCGATATCAAAGCAATCCGGGAAGAGAACATTGGGTCGCAGCCAAAAGAGTGATGAGATACTTGCAAAATACGAAGAACTACATGCTTACATATACAAAGTCGGATCATCTTGAGATCATTGGTTTTTCCGATTCCGACTTTGCTGGATGCCAAGATAGTCGCAAATCGACATCGGGTTATGTCTTCACTTTGGCCGGTGGAGCAATTTCTTGGAGAAGTGCCAAGCAAACATTAGTTACTACTTCCACCATGGAAGCCGAATTTGTTGCTTGCTACGAGGCATCCAATCAAGCTATATGGCTACAAAAATTCATAGAAGGGCTGCGAATTGTCAAAGGTGTTGAAAGACCGCTTAAGTTATATTGTGACAATCGGGCCGCGGTATTGTACTCCAACAACAACAAGAGTTCATCTAAATCTAAGCATATAGATATTAAGTTTCTTGTTGTGAGAGAAAGAGTACAAAATGAACAAATTGAAATAGAACTTATTTGTACAAACTCTATGTTAGCGGATCCATTTACTAAGGCGTTATCTCCTTTAGTATTTCACGAGCATGTTGCTCATATGGGTGTAATGACTTTTGATAATGCCTAAATCAGTGGGAGTTTTAAATGTTTCTATTTCCTTGTATTGTTTTCATTTAAATTGATCTCATTTGGTTAAAGTAGGACTAGTTGGAGAATATATATACACATCTTATATATATATTCATTAATATTCCATGCTACATATCTATACTTAATCTATGTCGTTTAGTTGGATATATATATGTGATTAATGTGGGTTTAGTTGCGAATCAATTACAACGAATGCCCCTTTAGTCCTTATACTTATATGACTAATGGACGGGATTGTTTTCGAATGACAACAAAGTGCACATAAGGGTTGTTATTTGTGTTATAAATATGATTTAAGAAATTTATTAAGTGAAGGTATATGTTATAATAATCCAAGTGGGAGATTGTAAGAACATGGATTAATGTAACATATAAATACTTAATAATATAATGATCAATATTATAATATATGGTATAAAGTATAGAACTCAAAATAATATGTAGAATTCCATAATATAAGTATACCATTAAATGATGGGCATAATGGTAATGTCTTATATATCAATAGTTGTAGTCCCTAAATGAAGTGCCCCTTGAATTTCTATATAAAGGCCTATCCATCAAGCCTATGAATCACTAGTTAATTACATTCTCATTCAGTCAAAACTCTTCCTAAGTACTTGAAGATCAAAGAGAGAAAAGGGCACTCATCATTTAGAAGATCTACTCTTCCTAAATCAAAGACTATCTTCATATCTTCATCAAGAACAAGAACAAGAACAATAATGGAATCACAAGGTACACGCTTCCGTCTTCTTCTTCTTCTTCTCCTTCTCTTCTTAATCTAGTTATGAGTCGGTTCATGGGTAGTGGATCGTTTATGTTCCAACAAATAGTTGTTGTGAGTATGACAAGTGGATCCCATGAATAAAGAAGTATTAAAAAATTTCCTTTTTAGGAAAGTGAGACTTTAAAGTGGGATGCCCAAAATAGCAAAATGGGTAATGTTTTATGGGACGGAGGGAGTAGTTTATAAGAAAATTTCAGTTTGGACATATTTTTCCTAAATAAAATTTCAGATGTATTCAGTGGCGAGGCTAAGTGAAGAGGAAGGGGGTCGGCTGACCCCCATGTTTTGATTTTTTTTTTACTAGTGCTATTTTTGATATTTTATTTTTATTTTAGGGTAAAATTTGGTAAAATCTGACCCCCTTACTGCAACAGAAAATTTACACTGTATTTTTTCGACCACCTTCCCTTTGATTTCTGACTTCGCCACTGGATGTATTATTATCACAATATTTTTAAGTTTATGTATAACTGTATAAGAGTCCTACGCAATTACAGCCTATATAATGATAAGATTTCTCTAACTAATGAAAAGATAAAAAATTACAAATTATATTGTCCTATTTATTGTTTTTAGCAAAAATATTATCCTGCTTAAATTAGGTTTAATTTCATGAGGCCCCCTCACTTCAAATCATTCTCCATAAAAGCTCGAGCAAGATTCAATGCAATATACTTTTACGATTTTTACAATCAATGCAATGTAAAATCTAGTGACATCTTAATGCAATGTACTTTATCAATTCGTTATAAATAATGCAATTTACATACTATTTTCATGCAATGTACTTTTTAATTTTGACTCAAATAATGCAAATAAATTACATTATTTGTAATAAGATTAGAAAGTACATTGCATTGTGTTGTCACTAGATAGTACAATACATTTATTGAAATCAAAAGTATAGTATATTGCATAAGTTGGTAATTTTTCCGATTCAAAAACCCACACACAAGTAAAAGCCCAGATAAAAATGCCATAAAAACCTCAAATGGCGTGAGGGGGGCGATCGCTCGGAATAGAGGTGCGATCGCTCCCTCAGTCCCCCCTTGTTTTCCCAGATTTTTTTCAATTCTGTTCTTACACCCTTAGTTATATGAGTGATTTTATTATTTTTTTAAGAAAATATGAAAAATTGTGAAAAAATTATTATGTATAAAAGTAATTATGATTTTATACCTTTAGATATATGAAGGTATAAGAGAAGATTATTTTTAAAAAAGATGAAAAATTGTGAAAAAATACTCTTATACCTAGGTATAAGAGTTTTTTTACCCTTATACCTAAGTATAAGAGTAATTTTAGTCTTATATCTTTAGGTGAAGGAAGATATATGAGAAGATTGTTTGATAAAATATTAGTCTTTTTTATTATTTTTAACACTACCAGAAAAACATGTTTTAGCGGCGGAAATAGGTGAAGGAAGATATATGAGAAGATTGTTTGATAAAATATTAGTCTTTTTTATTATTTTTAACACTACCAGAAAAACATGTTTTAGCGGCGAAAATTTCTGTCGCTAAAGTTAAATTTCCGTCGCTAAAGTAAATCACCGACGGAATTTTTCCGTCGGTGGTCCGCCACTGTCAGCACGCCGCAATGGTCCGACAGACCAAATTCCGTCGGTATACACCGACGGAATTAATATTCCGTCAGTAATCTTTTGATATCAGCGACGGAAATTTCCGCCGCTGAATTAATTTAATTTAATTAAAGTTTTATTTTAGCGACGGAATATTCCGTCGCTGACAATTTTGTTTTTGGTACACCATGGAGATAATTATAGTAAATTGAACGTAGCTGAAATTGATACTATAAAACAAACTGATAATTCCAAAAACGTTTGTATCATCCCAAATCAAGCGGCATGTTGAATCCTGGATAATTGAATAGCCTGAAAAAAAAGAACAAACACGTAAACTAAGTCGGGTCTTTACCGGCGAAGACCCTCCGTCGTAAGAGTAATTATTTGTGTTTAGAGAGAGAAATCAATTGACAAGAGTTTATAGTCAAAAGATGCGTTACCAAAATAATGTGAATTATGGCTTGTATTTATAGGCATAACATTGTACAGTCCTTGTTCAATAAGAAAACGTGTGAGAGGTGGTTATAATCCTAGTGGGATTATAACTGTTCACATCCCTTATTTCAGTAGGATTAGATAATGTATTCTGCATGTGCGCTTTGGAGGTGAGCTCCCGACAAGTGATGCTAGGTCGGCCTTACTTGTTGCCGAGGAAGAGAGTAAATTGGGATAGGGAGACCCGTTTCCTTACTTTATTTATAACCGAGGAAGGGCTCTTCGTCTTCAAATGAGGTCTAGGTCGGCCTTGCTAGGTGCCTTGCTCGGAATATGAGATGATGCCTGGTTGACATATATAAGTGTTGTGCCTTATTCATTATTCGTTGTTTTATGTATAGGTCGACATAGTGGGAATGACGAGAAAAACATGACGAGCAAAGGTAGGGAATGCCCATTCCTTTTGTCGTAACTGAGACTTGTATATATTATATTTTGGGCCCAATCCATTGGGCCTTACCCGACCATAATCAATATTCGTATCTCGTTTTATACCGTTCACAAACGTTATAATAGGTCTTCGTGGAGTAAAAACAAGTTCCAGACAATATGTATGCTTCACCTTGATAAGGGTAGGTAGGGTAGGTGGGGGAAGTTGGGGTGGGGTTAGGTGGAGGAGAATGGAGTGTTGGGGTAGGAAAGGGGTGTTGGTGTTAATAGAATAAAGGATGATAGACGAAGTCAATTTATACATAGAGAGAGAGAATTGATATGAATGACTCAAGTTTTATTATAACATTGTATTAATATATATACAACCTAGAAACCACTTATTAAGGAAATATATAATTACAAAAGAAGAAGGAATACTATTACAATAAGGAATTATAATAATAAGGAAACTATTACAATAAGGAAACATAATATATGATTGTGATTTGGTATATCTCTATCATGCCCCCGCTAGATGGACGACCGATAGGAGAGTCCAATCTTGGACATAATTCTATGAAGGTGAGATTGGTGAAGTAGCATTGTGAAGATATCATCGAGTTGATCTTTGTTGTTTATTTTACACCGTAATGACAAAAACTATAAGGAAAAGAGATAATAAGGGGTAATAGTAAAATATTGTACAAGTACTATTTTACGTCACGATGACGATAATTTTACGTTCCAATGACGGAAATTTTACGTCACAATGACGAGGAATTTTGCGTCTCAACAACGATTTTACGTATCAATAAAGAGTTGGGTTTGAGATTTATTTTACGTCTCAACGACGAATTGATTTAGGGTTTTATTTTACGTCTCAACGACGAATTGGGTTTAGTTTTCAAAGGGAGATTCAGCGAAGAGCTCGAGTGTGGTGTTTGGGTGGGGCGGCCATTGAGGAAGCAATTTAGGGTCATGATTTAGGAGGTGTTGAATAATGGGTTTTTGTGTGGGTTTTTGTATATGGCTGAAGATGAGACTTAGTGAAAAATTTAAGAAAAGAGAAAATTTAGGAAGGTGAGAAATAATACTCAATGTGACATTGAGATAAGTGAAAAACAAGAAGAAGAATAAAGGCCTAGGGGTTAGTTGTTCGACTATGGGAGAAGAAGTGTCGAAAGTTTAAGAAAAAAAAAACGGAGAGGGAGGGGGGAGAAAGGATTGATAGAGTGGCGGAAGCGAATGGTGGTGGGTTTGGCGAAGAAGTCTCATTATGGATCTATGTTCTGATACAATAATAGAATAAAGGATGATAGACTAAGTCAATTCATACATGGAGAGAGAGAGAGAGAGAGAGAGAGAGAGAGAGAGAGAGAGAGAGAGAGAGAGAGAGAGAGAATTGATATGAATTACTCAAGTTTTATTATAACATTGTATTAATATATATACAACCTAGAAACCACTTATTAAGGAAATACTCCCTCCGTCCCAGACCAAGGGTTCATCTTTCTCTTTTGATCCGTCCCAGACCAAGAGTTCATTTCCATAAATGGCAAATTTTTGAATATATTTATACCCTTATCATCTCCATATATTTACAAAAAAAAATCATTCATTATACCCTTATAATTTTAACATATTTACAAAAAAATCAATCATTAACTTACTATTCCTCCCACTCATTCTCTCTCCTATTAAAAAAACCAATCATTAACTATTATTTCCTAACCCATATTACAAAAAAATCATTCATTATACCCTTATAAAGTTAATATATTTACAAAAAAAACCAATCATTAACTACTCTTCCCTGTCCCACATTTAACTTTTATTCATTTTTTAAAAAAATTCTTAAGAAGTGTGAAATCCACCCCGTATACCCTTGATCTGGGACGGATGGAGTATATAATTACAAAAGGAGAATAAATACTATTACAATAAGGAAACTATTATAATAAGGAAACATAATATATGATTGTGATTTGATATATCTCTATCTATCAGGTGTAGGGTGAATAGGAGGAGGTAGGTGGGGGTGGGAAGGGGTATGGGTAGAGGTAGGGTTTGGGTAGTGATTTTTTTTTTTTTAAATAAAGACGGGAACATGGAAATATATAGAATGGTGGGTGGGGATGAGGGTGTTAAAAGTAATTTTCCAAAAAATGAATCGCAAAAGAGAATTATGTAAGTTATTTTATTTTGGAATCATGCTTATTTTTCATCTATTGAAAAATTATTTACATTGACTTTATTTTCGCTAATGTTATCAAACATTGAAAAATGAGAAAAACATTTTTCTAAATCTAATTTCCGTGAAACAGATGGTGCCTTATAGGGGTGTAAGTTCGGTTCAAACCACGGTTCAAAATCGAACCAAATCAAATCATGCGGTTTAGTTCGATTTTCAAGTAATCGTGATTTAGTTCGGTTTCAAAAAATGTCAAACCGTGTGTTTCGGTTTGGTCTGCGGTTTGGACCCCCGAACCACGGTTCGAGACCGCGAGATCGAACCACCAAACCGAACCAATAAACCAAACCACGAAATCATTTAATATTAACCGTATATATGTATATCTTTCATTTTCACCTTACATTTAGATTTGAAAACCCCTAATTCTATTCATGGGTTTTAGCCCATAGCCCTTTTTTCTTTTGGTTAATCTTCTTGTAATAATGTTAATTCACTCTTTAGCACATACCATTACAATTACTCAAATGACATGTTGTTATCATAAACATTGAAGCACAATTTCAAGTTGTATTTAAATACTGAATCTTTTATGTATGTTATGTTTGGAAAATCTAAACAAACATGACAATGAATTGTGTAGTTTGAAACCATGTTCTAATTAATAGTTTAAGCAATGTATTTCATGGTTTGAACCGTGGTTTAAACCGCGGTTCGAACCGTAAAATCGAACCGTTTCATTGAAAAGACAAATTCTTATTTTGGGTGTTCCATTTAAAATTTCTATTTTTGGTGTCTCATTTAAAAAGACATACTCTTATAATGAAAACTTTTTAATACTTCAAATTCATGAAATTCACTTATCATACTCACCGTTATTTGTTTTAACATTCATAAGCCAAAAGGAAAAAGGGACCTTCGGTTTCCAAGTGAAGAGAACGAAGATCAGGAAACCCACTCCCCTTTCTTTCAACACTTTCTTAATCGTTCATTTCAGCTGCAACCATAGTTATAGGATTTTCACAAAATCTAGGGAGAAACGCGTTTCTTCATAAGTTATGGAGAAACGGGTCCCGACATGTCGCGCGACAATGAGCTAGATAGCCAGAAACCTATGAAAGTGATATCCAGAAACCTTCAAATGAATATCCAGAAACCTTCAAAATGTTTCTGGATATACATTTGAAGGTTTCTGGATATCCAGAAACCTTCAATAGCAATTTCTGGATATGCCCTAACACATTTTACGGATATGCACCTAGCTTTTCTGATATGCACCTATGTGTTACGGATATACATTTCACATCCTTCAGCTATCAAATACAAAGCTTCCTGATATCAACCAAAGCTTCAAGTATCAAATGCAAAAGCTTCGGATATCCGTGCTTTTGGTCTTGGCCTTGGGTTTTTTTTTTTTCTGGATATACATTTCACATCCTTCCTGCTATCAAATACAAAGCTTCGGATATCAACTAAAGCTTCATTATCAAATGCAAAGCCTTGATATCCGTGCTTTTGGTCTTGGCCTTGGGTTTTTTTTTTCTGGTTATCAAATGTAAAGCTTCTGGCTATGAAAAACACGTTTCTCCATAGTTATGGAGAAACGCGTTTCTCAGCAGACGCACTCTAGGATTTTTACCGACCAACAAGAACCTGTGGTGGTCGAGATCGACGAATCCTCTCAGGTGCTTCTACCATGTGTCGGCTCCTACGAAGCAAAGACAGCGGCCCGCAGGAGCAGAAATTGGTGTGCATAACAAGCGACATTTGTTATTCCAAAGTTCTTTGTTAAACTTGGGTTAATTCTATTAATGGACACGTTAATTTTACAACGGTCGTGTTAGTCACATGATGACACATTACTGAATCTCCAAAGTTCATTTGTGTCTTCTTAGGTTGAATATGAGCATATATTGGTCACAAAAATGTTAAGAGATTTCAGAATCTCCGGAGTTCAATAATAACAAAACCAACAAATTAAATAAAATGTTTTAAGTGGGATTTTATTAAATTTACTCTATAACCCAAACATTAAAACCCCAAATTAAAACATGAAAATATTATCCAACTCTACTTCTAAACATGAAATTATCACCGAACTAAATAAAAATTAATTCAAAAATTACGTTGTGAATGGTCATCGATCCAAATACCTTCTCATCCTCATCATAATTTCTCTTCCATTCTTCATCATTTTCAACTTCTTCATCTCCAATAATTCTTCATCGCTAATACATACGGACAAGTTTGGGTTTGAAATTCTAACACTTTGAAGAGTGGGGATGTCTTTAATACACAAGAATAGCAAATGATTCCACAAAATCACCTCCGTCCATATCTTTGTTCTTTTCAACAATTCAAAGGTTGATGATCCACGTTTTGAATCTTCGTACCATTTGCTTAAGAAATCTAGATACGTAAAATTTGATCTGGACAAGGCATCATATGTTATATTCAAATGCCATAGCCTGGACCCCTCGACGTTGTCATAATCATGATTGGAGAAGACTAGATGAAGAGAACGAAGGTCGAGAAACTTGGTCAACAAGGCTGTGGTTTCCTTGTAGGTCGACTTGACTTCTAACCTTAATTTAAACAAAATATTGTTGTAATTATCTGATTCTTCCCGAGGGTGAGAGAGGGAAGGGAGGGTGAGTTTAACATGGGAAACGTGAAGGATTGCGGAAGCAAATCGATGTGAAACGAGAGAGCATTGTGTTAGGAATTTTAGGTCATTGCCTTCGGGTAGCTTTTGGATTATGAAGACGATTACATCAATTGGGAGACATTCAAAGGGGTCTGTTGAAGAAGAAGAAGACGACTTCTTGATTACTTTGGCAGCCATGAAACAAAGATCTTAACCTTTTTTTTTTTTTTTTTTTTTTTTGAGAGAGCTCAATTTGTGAAAATATATTGGCTGTAGATTCCGGTTCCATAAATGAAACGTAAAAACAATTCCTTTACATCTAAGGAGTCCATATGAAGACCACTCCTTGTTCTACAAGGAATTGAATTTATTTTATTGATATAATAATTATAATACTATAATTCAATAAAAAGAAAGTCCGAATCTTGGTTGAATAATACTCAAATTTACAAAATATTATATTAGCCACTTTTAGGGATTTAGGGGTAACATGTTTATTTAATCTACATTAAGTTGAAAGATTAAAAAAATAATTATTTTAGTAAATTATAAAACATACTCCTTCTGTCTCATTGATACGGTAACAAATTGACTAAAATGGTCACTTTAACAATGAAAAATTAAAATTTGTTATTTAGTGTATTTTTAATGGTGAATCATTTTATAATTTCTAAATTTTCATTAGGGTTATAAATTTTTCTATAAATTCTTGGTCAATACAACCCTAAGTTGACCATTTTATTCGATTTGTAAACGTATCAATGGGAGATAGAGAGTATTATTTATGCTCCGCGTACTATAGTGTCACTAGCAACTCAACTTAAAAAGAAGAAATAGTAAAAATAAAATAAAATCATCACATGTATTTAAATAAATAAATACGACACTTATTCTGAAATGGACGGTGGAGTAATTAAGATTTTCGAGATGGAACCCTCAACCCAAAAATGAATACAATTACCAATTAAACCCTAAAACATGTAAATTAACTAAAGAATCATCTATAACTATGATGTGATTATAAAAAATGGATGTGGGCTTGAAACAGTGAATGAGGCCCATCATTACGAAAATGGGCCAAAAACATTTAATACATGTATCAGAGTGGGTCCAAAATAACTTGGCAACATATACAGGTCGACATGTGAAAGTAAGGTCAGACAAGAAGTATATGCGAGTTAACAGTAGCTGAAATTGATAGCGTCACAAGGCGAGAAACTTGCCTGGTCGAAGGTTCAGGTTGGCGGCAATCCGAGGCTTGCCGCCCTCCCTTTGATTGTCGCATGGGCAACGTACGTGAGATGACTTTGAATGATGTTAGACTGTCACATCTGGGCCCCACCATAACCGTCGATGATAAGAGGTTTGTCAGGACAAACAATAGGCGTCTCCACTAACTTTGGGGGTGGTTGACACCCCTTGTTGATGATTGACAAGTGTTCTAAGTCTGTGCCTTGCACATGATGCATGGGAGTATAAAAGGAACCTTAAAAATATCATTTGGTAGGTCTCTTTCTTGTTCTTAAGCTTTCTCTCTCTAAACTCCGTAGCTTTTCTTGATATTGTGACCAGTTAACTTACTCTCACGTCGGAGGGGTAACGCCGGAGACGCCCCCAACTTAGTTGACTCGTCTTTCATGTGTGTAGGTGACTAACGGAGAAGATAGCCGAAGTATTCTCTTTTCCTTTGCTCGGACGGTCCTGTGCAACCATTTGGCTTGGTAGCATCAAGCTACATACTGCATTACATACCCCAACCCCTCGAAAACAAGCACTGGATAATTTTCATCTTCGATTCGTCTCCTCCTTCTGCATTAAACTCCCTAAATTTGATTAGTTCTTCACCATTAAGATACAAAGCTCCTTTAACAATCGATATGGGTTTGAAATTCCAGCATTCTGAAGCATTTGAAGGATCACGGAAGCAAATAGACGGGAAATGAGCGAGAATTGTGTTAGATATTTGAGATCATTGCCGTTGGGTAGCTTCTGAATTATAAAGATGATTATATCATCTGGGAGCCTTCCAAAAGGGTTGGTATTGATAGCTATAATCAATAATTTGAAGGCTGCAACCAAAGTGGCCTTGGCCCAGTGGTATGTTGGTGACTTCCCGAAGGGGAGGTCACCGGTTCGATTCCCCTCAAGGGGAATTTCTGTGGTTTAATTCCTACCTTGGGTTTCAGGGTCCTTTGGAGCTCCCCGGGGCACATCCGTGCAGTTAAGGAAGCAGCATTGCTGGGCTTGTATCCTCAGTGTGGGGAGTTCGAATCTTGGCAGGAGCAGCTGGAGCAGCCAATTGGTGTTGTAAGAGTGATGCAATTGCCTCGGCAGGAGCAGCTGGAGCTTGGTGATGTAAGAGTGATGTAAATGTCTTGTAGGAGGGCTCCCTTGGGGCTCACGGAGTATAAGGGTGCTGCCACCCCGGTCGCATAGGGCACATCCCGCGATTTACCTCCGCCGATATGCTTGAGGGCCGGTACACAGTGGTCCGAGATTAGTCCGTGAAGCCGGGAACCCAGGTATCAAAAAAAAAAAAAACAACAATTTGAAGGCTGCAAATGTTTCTCAGTTTAGGGTTACGCATCTGCAATATTAATAGGTGTATTACTATTTATCATATAGTCCTATAATTTAACACTCCCTTCGACCCGGATTATGGTTCCTAGTTTGACTTTACACGAGTATTTAAAAAAAATGTTGTGAGGATGAGAAGTAAAGTGGGAGAGAAAAATATCGTGGGTCGTTAGGCCTTCACGTGTAACAGACTTGCTCTAATATCATCTTAAAGCCTGAGGTTCCACCTTAAACCAATTTGTATTAAGGGGAATGACTCAGGATCCTTATTTATTATAAGAAAAGTTTGTCAACTCCCGATATGAGTAGAGCCGTCAAAATCGAGCCCGGCCCGTGGGCCCGATCCAGCCCGCCTGGGTTTTTAAGGACCTGGGCCTCAAATTAGGCGGCCCGAAAAAAATCGGGCCTCTTTGGGCCGGTAGGCCCGTGGGTTTAGGCGGCCCGAACATGAAAAGCTCGCAAAAGCCCGGGCCGGCCCGATGAAAAGTTGACAAAGTCAACACACTAAAAAAAAAAAACTAAAGAAAAAGCCACTGATTGAAGCCTGAACATTTAGTTATGCAAGCTGTGGTCTTGGCCTTGGCCTTGCACATATCCCACATCGATTGAAAGAAAAAGAAAATGCCCTTGTTGGTTTGGCGCCTTGCCTTGGCTCGGCCGTGGCCTTGCACATATCCCACATCGATTGAAAGAGAAAGAAAATGCCCTTGTTGGTTTGGCGCCTTGCCTTGGCTCGGCCGTGGCCTTTGCCTTGCACATATCCCACATCGATTGAAAGAGAAAGAAAATGGCCTTATTGGGTATATATTGAGGCTGAAGCCAAGGTTTCCTCATCATTCGGCCGTGGCCTGCCTGGCCTTGGCCTTGGCCGGCCTTGGTCCTTGCTTTGCCTTTGAACTTTGGATTGGCCCATAGGCCCGAAGTTCGGATGTTCGCATGGGCCGGGCTTGCCTTTTACTAGCGGCCCGTTTGACAGCAATATATATGAGTTAATATCTCTAACAAGAACCTTACCCTATACAGAGTGAGTATAAATAATCGTATAGTACATGTGTTTCTAGAATTGTTCATAAGGTCCATAAACATTTAATGGAAAAACATACCTAAGCTTAGTTTCACGCACACTACCATCACCTACACAAAAAACGTTGTAAAGTGTCCCATGCATCCTTTGCAGTAGTGGAACTATTTTGAATAAGTTTAAAAATATGCATATCAACCCACTCAAAAATGGCATTAAGTGTCTTTTCATTGAAATTAGCTTGGTTGATCTCTTCATTGTTCCATTCTCATTCGGGTTTAACTTGCACGTCACCATCTTCATCAGGAGGTAACAATGGAAGGGAGTAACTATTTGTTATAGATCGCCATGCTCGAAGATCAATTGATTTGATATGCGAGCATAGGCGAATCTTCCAATAACAATAATTCGAGCCATCTAACACAGGAAGACGCTTATGATTAGGATTAGCAAGATTATCACCTAGACCAAGCACTTAGTATCGTCAAGTGACCTGCTCTGATACCAATTGAAATTGTCAAGGCAAGCTGGAAAGAGATGTTACCGTAGGTGTTACCCAACACCTTTGATAACACACTGACGGACTACACACACACCACAAAACTATATAGTTTGTAAAAGATTTGTGCAGCAGAAATAAATAACACAAGAGATAATTTTTCTCAAGTTATATAAATATATAACTTGAGTGTGCCTAAATGGCGAAGACTTTAAATCAGTATAGAAAGAATTACAAAGCCGAAAGTTCCCTATTGGTATAAAAATGATAATGCTCTATGAAACTAATGAGACAAAGTATTGAATCCTATCCTTAGTTAACACTCTCTTAAACACACAGTGTTTAAGTTAGAATTACAAGGAAGGAAGGATTATTCGAGCCAAAGATACTTTATCTCTCTTGTGCTAAGGTGTGTGTTATGTTTGACATGTCTTCTCTTGTCAACATCTTAGCATATATATAGCCTTCAAATGTCATGGAGGCTACTCAAAGATAACAGCCTTGAGTCTTGATCGTGTGAGGTAGAGTGGAGAAATTCGTGTGTTTGCTTCTCAATTCATGGGTTGTTTGCACTAACTTCCCCATTTGTAGCAATCGACTTCTTGGAGCCCAAGTCCATGCATTCCCCTCTTGTACTCCCTTGCTTTCTCGACCTTGTACTCTTTAATAAACAACAACCAACCTTGAACTTAGTCTTCACCATATTTTCCTTAAAAAACAACAAGGTAAGACTATGTCAAAGTTACACATAAATTTCCTATTTATGCGTAGCAATTAATCCAACCTTAATATAACCTGAAATATGGACTAACAAACACATATATCTTGCAAATAATATTAGACATTAGGATATAAAATAATATGAAAAGAATTATACAATTATAAATCATTTCAATTCGGGTAACACATAACTGTCAGTGACAACACCTGTGGTTACACCCACATCTCTGTGGTAACACCCACAGTCTATACTAACAGAATGGTTATTTTAAAAAAAAAAAATAACTTTGTTCTTGAATGTTTTTTACCCATTTTTTTCACTAGTCACTTTAAACTTGTAAAACTATATATTTGAAAAGTAGAAAATAAAAACATTTATGCATTTTTGTCATTTGAATTCCCCGTAAATGAAATTTGAATATTTACTTAGTAATGGAAGGAGTAAAACTGGCTCCGTTTGTTTCGACGTAAATTTTTTTTCGGAAAACGTTTTCTGGAAATGTTTTCTTGTAAAATATTTTCCTGTAAAATATTTTATGGAGGTAGGGCGTAAAATGTTTTATGGAGGAAGGGTGTAAAATATTTTCGGCTGTTTGGTAAGGAAAATATTTTCCGAAAGGGCGTAAAATGTTTTATTTTTTTATTTATTATTATTATTATTATTATTTATTATTATTATTATTATTATTATTATTATTTATTTATTATTTTTTATTATTATTATATTTTTTTATTTTTTATTTTTTATTATTATTATTATTATTATTTTATTTATATATTTATTTATTATTGTTATTATTATTATATTTTTTATTTTTATTGTTATTATTGTTATTATTATTATTGTTATTTATTTTAATTTTTTTATTATTATTATATTATTATATTATTTTTTATTTTTATTTTTATTTTTATTTTTATTTTTATTTTTATTTTTATTTTTATTTTTATTTTTATTTTTATTTTTATTTTTATTTTTATTTTTATTTTTATTTTTATTTTTATTTTTATTATTTTATTATTTTTTATTACTATTACTATTACTATTACTATTACTATTACTATTACTATTACTATTATTATTATTATTAGAATGAGGAAGTAGAATGTTGTACCTTGTGAAATATGAGTTGGACATGAAGGGCACCATTTTTCGGAAAATGTTTTACTTAGGCCAAAGTCAGTAAGTCGTTTTACTTAGGAAGGGCGTAAAATATTTTTTGGAAAACGTTTTCTTCATTTTTCGGAAAACAACCAAACAGCGGAAAACGAGTTATTTTTCGGAAAACATTTTCCGGGGGCTCAACCAAACAACGGAAAACGAGTTATTTTACGAAAACGAGTTATTTTACGGTGAAACAAACGGGGCCTTATACTACCCTGCATGCAGGTATAGACACATGCCTAAACCTATTTCGCATATCTTAGATTGAACTCCAAACCACTACACTCAATTTGAACCTTCAATCAAATGCCAAAGAATTAAAATATATACTTCTTCTGTTTTACAGTAAGGTTTCTAGTTTGACTTTATACGGAGATTAAGAAAAATAAATATTATGGATGAAATAATTAACATCTTCGGGTCGAAGTAGAACCCTTAACCCACAAAATTCAGAAAAGATTACCAAATTAAACCCTAAAACATGTAAATTAACTAAATAATCGTCTAACAACATAATGAATTAAATATTCCAACCCCGCGAAAACAACCGGATTATAATCTCCCTCTTTGATTCGTTTTCATCTTCTACGGCATTCAACTCCTTAAACTTGATAAGTTCTTCGCCTCTTAAACAACCGGATTATAATCTCCCTCTTTGATTCGTTTTCATCTTCTACGGCAATCAACTCCTTAAACTTGATAAGTTCTTCGCCTCTTAAATACACTAACGGTCGGTATGGGCTTGAAATTTTAACACAGTGAAGCAATGGGAAATCTTGAATAATCTTGACTAGCAAATCATGCCATGCTTTCAAACCAAAGGGATCGTCGGCTTCTAGATGAAGAAAACGGAGACGAATAAACTTTCTCAACGAGACAGTGGATCTCGCGTAGCCAGCCATGAGTATAGACCTTGAGCTTTCCAAATTATGATGCCCTCGAGGAGGGGAAGGGAGGCTGAGTTTGACCACAGGGATTTGAAGGATCACAGAAGCAAATAGATGGGAAACAAGTGAGCATTGTGTAAGAAATTTGAGATCTTTGGGAAGATTTTGAAATATTATGTTGATTATATCAAATGGGAGCCTTTCAAAAGGGTCGGCGTCCATGGCTATAATTTGAAGGCCGCAAACCTCCATGCAAACGTGTTTCTCTTAATTCGTTTTAGGGTTAGGCAAAGGATTAACAATCCCCTCACTATTAATAATTCGTTTTAGAGTTAGGCATAAAATTAACAATTTCCTCATTATAAATACATAAATACGGGCTAATCTCACTCGATTACCAAACGAGCCCTAAAAGTATGTTGGGCTGCACTAATATTGAACGGATTAGGGTTTCAATTCAACGTAGGAGTATTTATTTGGAATGCATATTTTAAGGAGAGATTTATATTATATGCTTCTTTTATTTTGAAAGATTTGACCCATTTTAATTCTTATATATTTAATTCTTATAGCTAAACTTAATCGAATTTAGATCAAAATTTTAATATTTTTATACAATTTTAAAAATTATTATTGTTTCATCATAAGAAATATTATCCATAACAAATTTTAAAATTATACTCCTTCCGTCCCGCTTTAAAGTTCTTAGTTTGACTTTGCACGGAGATTAAAAAATGAATAAATGTGAGTGGTAGGGAATAGGAGAGAGAATGTAAAAGTTAAATGTGTGGTAGGGAATAGGAGAGAGAATGTAAAAGTTTAAAATCTATATAATATATAAAAAGAGAAACATTTTATGCCCTCACATTAAGACATGTCACTATTATGACATGGCATTATGTGATTCTCCCATTGGTCAATTATTTCCTATATAAATCAAGTGGTTAAATTTGGAAATATTTCAAGGATATTTTAGTCATTTACGTTCATGACATAAATGTAGATATTAGACATTGAAATCAACATCAAGTGCTTTTGATTGGATGCCTTAATTTACAATTTTCCCCCCAAATTCTTTGACCTCAATTATTTATAATAAATTAATTTAAAAAATAAAAATTTTACACCAAAATTCATAATTTTTTTTCCTCTACAAATAGAGACTAATTTCATTTGATTCGGATACAGAAAAAAAATCATCTTTCTTGAATATAAATCAAATATGATATTTATTTAAAAAAAAATTCTTTTTTTGAATATAAATCAAATATTTTATATTAATTTTTTTTTAATTTTTTTCCACCAAAAATCATAAAAAAAAATCTTCCAAAAATAGAGACTACTTTCATTCGATTTGGACACAAAAAAAGAAATCATCTTCTTTGAAGTGCATGTCAATATTCTAAAAAATAAAGATAGTATGAATTGGTATTTTGAAAGAGAGAGAGGAAGAAGTGGGTTAGATTTGATGAGGGAGTGGATTGTTTGGGGAAAAATTTCTCATTTAACACAAATGTTAGTTTTTTAAGATTTTGATTTTTTCTTCTAAAATTCTTTAACCTCAATTATTTTATAATAAATTAATTTTTTTTAAAAAAATTGTTTACACAAAAATTCATAATTTTTTTCCTCTACAAATAGAGACTAATTTCATTTGATTCGAACACAAAAAAAATCCTCTTTCTTTGAATAATTCTCTAAAAATAGATATTACTTTCATTTGATTCGGACAAAAATAAAATCCTCTTCTTTGAAGTGCATGTCAATTTTCTAAAAAATAAATGTAGTGTAAATAGGTCGTTTGAAAAAGGGAGAGGAAGAAGTGAGTTGGGTTTGATGAGGGAGTGTAGTGAGTTGGGTTTGAAGTGCATGTCAATATTCTAAAAAATAAATGTAATGTAAATAGGTCGTTTGAAAAAGGGAGAGGAAGAAGTGAGTTGAGTTTGATGAGGGAGTGTAGTGTTTGGGAAAAAAAATTCATTTAACACATTGTTAGTTATTTTTGGATTTTGATTTTTCTTCTCAAATTAAATAAGTTAAATTGAAAAAGAATATTATAATTTTGTTCATGATGAGTTAATGTAAACAAATATGATATTTATTTAAAAAAATTCATTTAACACATTGTTAGTTATTTTTGGATTTTTATTTTTCTTCTCAAAATTAAATAAGTTAAATTGAAAAAGAATATTATAATTTTGTTTATGATGAGTTAATGTAAACAAATATTATATTTATTTAAAGAAAATCCTCTTTTTTGAATATAAATCAAATATTTTATAATAATTTTTTTTTTAATTTTTTTCCACCAAAAATCATAAATTTTTTTTTCCAAAAATAGAGACTACTTTCATTCGATTTGGACACAAAAAAGAAATCCTCTTCTTTGAAGTGCATGTAAATATTCTAAAAAATAAAGATAGTATGAATTGGTATTTTGAAAGAGGGAGAGGAAGAAGTGGGTTAGGTTTGATGAGGGAGTTGATTCTTTGGGGACAAATTTCTCATTTAACACAAATGTTAGTTTTTTTAAGATTTTGATTTTTCTTCTCAAATTCTTTGACCTCAATTATTTTATAATAAATTAATTTTAAAACAAAATTGTTTACACCAAAATCATAATTTTTTTCCTCTACAAATAGAGACTAATTTTATTTGATTCGGGTACAGAAAAAAAATCCTCTTTCTTAAATATAAATCAAATATTTTATAATAAATTATATTTTTATTTTTTTTCACCTAAAATCATTAAAAATAATTCTCCAAAAATAGATATTACTTTCATTTGATTCGGACAAAAATAAAATCCTCTTCTTTGAAGTGCATGTCAGTATTCTAAAAAATAAATGTAGTATAAATAGGTAGTTTGAAAGAGGGAGAGAAAGAAGTGAGTTGAGTTTGATGAGGGAGTGTAGTGTTTGGGAAAAAAAAATCATTTAACACATTGTTAGTTATTTTTCGATTTTGATTTTTCTTCTCAAAATTAAATAAGTTAATTTGAAAAAGAATATTATAATTTTGTTCATGATGAGTTAATGTAAACAAATATGATATTTATTTAAAAAAATTCTCTTTTTTGAATATAAATCAAATATTTTATAATAAATTATTTTTTTTAAATTTTTTTCACCAAAAATCATAAAAAAATTCTTCCAAAAATAGAGACTACTTTCATTCGATTTGGACACAAAAAAGAAATCTTCTTCTTTGAAGTGCATGTCAATATTTTAAAAAATAAAGATAGTATGAATTGGTATTTTGAAAGAGGGAGAGGAAGAAGTGGGTTAGATTTGATGAGGGAGTGGATTGTTTGGGGAAAAATTTCTCATTTAACACAAATGTTAGTTTTTTAAGATTTTGATTTTTTCTTCTAAAATTCTTTAACCTCAATTATTTTATAATAAATTAATTTTTTTAAAAAAAAATTGTTTACACAAAAATTCATAATTTTTTCCTCTACAAATAGAGACTAATTTCATTTGATTCGAACACAAAAAAAAAATCCTCTTTCTTTGAATAATTCTCTAAAAATAGATATTACTTTCATTTGATTCGGACAAAAATAAAATCCTCTTCTTTGAAGTGCATGTCAATATTCTAAAAAATAAATGTAGTGTAAATAGGTCGTTTGAAAAAGGGAGAGGAAGAAGTGAGTTGGGTTTGATGAGGGAGTGTAGTGAGTTGGGTTTGAAGTGCATGTCAATATTCTAAAAAATAAATGTAGTGTAAATAGGTCGTTTGAAAAAGGGAGAGGAAGAAGTGAGTTGAGTTTGATGAGGGAGTGTAGTGTTTGGGAAAAAAATTCATTTAACACATTGTTAGTTATTTTTGGATTTTGATTTTTCTTCTCAAATTAAATAAGTTAAATTGAAAAAGAATATTATAATTTTGTTCATGATGAGTTAATGTAAACAAATATGATATTTATTTAAAAAATTCATTTAACACATTGTTAGTTATTTTTGAATTTTTATTTTTCTTCTCAAAATTAAATAAGTTAAATTGAAAAAGAATATTATAATTTTGTTTATGATGAGTTAATGTAAACAAATATTATATTTATTTAAAGAAAATCCTCTTTTTTGAATATAAATCAAATATTTTATAATAATTTTTTTTTAATTTTTTTCCACCAAAAATCATAATTTTTTTTTCCAAAAATAGAGACTACTTTCATTCGATTTGGACACAAAAAATAAATCCTCTTCTTTGAAGTGCATGTAAATATTCTAAAAAATAAAGATAGTATGAATTGGTATTTTGAAAGAGGGAGAGGAAGAAGTGGGTTAGGTTTGATGAGTGAGTTGATTCTTTGGGGTAAAATTTCTCATTTAACACAAATGTTAGTTTTTTAAGATTTTGATTTTTCTTCTCAAATTCTTTGACCTTAATTATTTTATAATAAATTAATTTTAAAACAAAATTGTTTACACCAAAATCATAATTTTTTTCCTCTACAAATAGAGACTAATTTTATTTGATTCGGGTACAGAAAAAAAATCCTCTTTCTTAAATATAAATCAAATATTTTATAATAAATTATTTTTTTATTTTTTTTCACCTAAAATCATTAAAAATAATTCTCCAAAAATAGATATTACTTTCATTTGATTCGGACAAAAATAAAATCCTCTTCTTTGAAGTGCATGTCAGTATTCTAAAAAATAAATGTAGTATAAATAGGTAGTTTGAAAGAGGGAGAGAAAGAAGTGAGTTGAGTTTGATGAGGGAGTGTAGTGTTTGGGAAAAAAAATTATTTAACACATTGTTAGTTATTTTTGGATTTTGATTTTTCTTCTCAAAATTAAATAAGTTAATTTGAAAAAGAATATTATAATTTTGTTCATGATGAGTTAATGTAAACAAATATGATATTTATTTAAAAAAATTCTCTTTTTTGAATATAAATCAAATATTTTATAATAATTTTTTTTTTAAAAAATTTTTCACCAAAAATCATAAAAAAATTCTTCCAAAAAAATAGAGACTACTTTCATTCGATTTGGACACAAAAAAGAAATCTTCTTCTTTGAAGTGCATGTTAATATTATAAAAAATAAAGATAGTATGAATTGATATTTGAAAGAGGGAGAGGAAGATGTGGGTTAGGTTTGATCAAGTGTACACACATTTTTATTTTTATAATAAAAATAGATTTCTGTGACCAAAATATGTTTGGTCATCCCAACACATAAATGCTAAATGGAGTTAGTCTGAATGTAGTAACCTAATTTTCTGTGTGTACAGGATTCTCCCTATGTCCCAAAATGATCGTCTCACTTTTTATTGTTGGATATAAACCTAACATATTATTTTCGTTTATTTCAATGAAATTACAGATTATAATAATAAGTATTAATAAGCCTTAATATGTCCGTCGAATCTCGACGGGTTATTCACTAGTATTTAATAGGAGAGAGAATGAGTGGGAGGAATGTGTGGTAGGGAATAGGAGAGAGAATGGTTTTTTTGTAAATATATGGAAATGATAAGGGTATAAATATATAAAAACTTTCCATTTAAGGAAAGAATAAAGTAAGAACTTTAATTTGGGACAGACTAAAAAGAAAAGTAAGAACTTTAAATCGGGACAGATGGAGTATAGAGTATTTATAGTTTTATAAAATTATGTCAAAAATTCGATTACATTGACCATACAAAACAAAGAGTTGTTCTTATGAAAAACTAGTTTTTTCTGTCAATTATAGACTATCAATCGAGATATTTACAATTATTTCTAATTGTTTCATTCAACGCTGACGATTTTTTATTAGGTTAAGATGAGTTTACGTGATTTTGAAGATGAAACTGGTAATTATTCGAAATCTTCATTACTCGAAGTGCCAGTACACTCACGAAATTGATTAATTAACATTATAATTGAACTACTGCAGATAATACTACTGTAATTGATCAAATTCTGATATGATTGTGGAAAATGGATTGGGCCCAATCACTAGGGTTAGGCCCAATAGCTAGGAACGGACCGGGCCTGCGTGGTCCAAACTATGTAAGTGGGTTCGTAACGTTGGTGCGACATTGGCAGTTGAGGCGACATAGGGCAAACATGCGACAAAGATAAGATGGTGCGTGGGAGTATGGCTGAGTAAGAAATAAGGTTACGCGAGAAACGTGGTATGATGTTGATAATTCATTGTGATTAGAAATAGGAGGGGGAGGCCGCCCCCTGTGAGGTGCCTGGCTTAGGGCGACATGTAGAATGTCGCCTATTTCCCCTTGGTTGCCGCTTGGGCGACATGTGTAGTCAGGTGTTCCTGGGCGTCGTTCTGGTTGGCGCCTACGTGGTCAACCTTAGCCGCCTGTACTGGATGATTGGCGTGACAAGGTGAACAGTATAATCCCACTAACTTGGAGTTGGTTGGGGACTCTAAGTGGATGATTGACAAGTGTCTACCCCCATGTGCAAGGCACATGGGGGCTTGGGAGTATAAATGGATGTATAGTGCACATTTGCAGGATATATACTCTCTCTCTACTCTATAAGCTTTCTCTCTGTAGTTCATCCCTATCAGTTTCGTGACCTAGTAATCTTACTCTCACGCCGGAGGGGTTTTGCCGGAGCCACCCCCGGCCTAGTTTACGTGTTTGCATGTGTGTAGCTGATCAAACGAAGAAAGAAGCAGACAGAGTATCCTCAAGCTCAGTTCCTGTGCAACCATTATTTTTGGATGGCGGCATCAGTTGATTCTGTTGCCGGGACCTGAATTTATTTCTTCATTAGGTTGATCAGAATTTGTAGTGTTTCGGAGGTCTGTTTTCAGTAGTTGTGGGTGTTAGGGTTTGAGTTCTTGAAAGTTCGTGTTCGTGGCCCAGAAATTTGTTTTCAGGCTTGCTGTTGGTGTTTTATTGTTGTTGGTTTAGTCATCCCTTTGTTGTGAGCCCAGAAAGTGGCCAGAATGGTTCAAGAGAAGAATACTCAGGCGAAGGTAGCCCAGAATCCGGCTTTGGAGACCCCCAACCCGAAGGATACCCGTAAGGCCAGATCGGGTTCTGTGCGGGATGGTGAGGTGCACACTTCTGAGACTGATTCGGCAATCAGGAGTGCCAGGAGGCGAGAAGAAGAGGAGCGGGTCGGGAAAGGAAAGACGAGAGCTGATGAGCCACGTCCCGCCCCATCAAAGACTGATGAGGCAAGAGCGAAGGCCGACCAGTTGAGGAAAGATAATGAGTTGATGTTGAAAGTTTTTGAGAACAATCGGAGGTTGAGAGAAATGGGTCAGGCACCCACTGAAATCCCGCCTGAGATGTCGGCTGGGATTGCAGGGCAAGCTCAGGGAGGGAGAAGAGTGAGATGCCAGTCAGAGTGTGGCAAAGAGAGATGATAGGCGAGCGAGGGATATGCCGCCGCCTAAGGATAAAGTTCGAGATAATAGACGACGAGATGTTTCCAAGACCAGATCTGAGGGTGCAGCGGTTAAGAGAAAGCGTCAAGATCAGGGTAAGGGACAAAGAAGGAAGATCTATTATATGTCGGGAAACTCGCGCGAGGAGTCATATTATTATGAGTTCGAAAGTGACGAGGCACTACAAGAAAGTAGGTTATTTACGGCACTCATTTACGGCGGGTGATACGCGACCGCCGTATATATTAGTTATTTACGGCGGCTGATACGCATCCGCCGTATATATTATTTATATACGGCGGTATACACAACCGTCGTATAAAGCTTCCTCAAATATACCAGCTATATACATACGGTATTTATATTTCATTTATATACGGCGGTCCATAAAGCCGCCATATTTGTACTCATTTATATACGGCGGTGATATGTCCGCCGTATATAGTATTTACGGCGGATAACCCGCCGTAAATACTATATACGGCGATATTTTATACGATGGCCTATATACGGTTGATTGTCTATACGGCGGGGAGCGTTTTATAGACGGCGGATTTTAACCGCCGTATATAAGCCTTTTTCTTGTAGTGAGGGGTCGACTGCGGATAGAGACTATGTACTTATCGCTCGAGGTACTCTAATGACAATACTTACTTGGAAGAAAGGTCGCATCGATCGCGGCATTCTGATAGAGCTCGCCAGGAGGAAAGGTCGCCACGTGATAGAGATCGCAGGCGACATGAAAGGAGGGACAGGGATAAGGAAAGAGAAAAGGCGGAGAAAGCTAAGGAAGCTGAGAAAGCCGCAGAAGCTGAGAAGATTACAGAGGCGATTAAGGCTGCAGAGGCTTTGAAAGCCGCAGAGATGGCTAAAGTCACGGAGTTGGAAAGGGCTAAAAAGGAGGAAGATGATAAATGGAAATCCGAGATGGCAGATATGGAGAAGAAGATTAAAGAGTTGGAGGCGGGAACCAAGCCCGCTGAGGTAAAATGCTCTTACTTGGCTCCGTTTGCAAAGAGTATTCAGATTGCCGCCCCTGATCCGTCATTTTGTATGCCAAACTTGCCAAGTTATTCAGGGAATTCTAGGGCTAACACCCACATTGGAGGGTTTGAGGTTACTGTGTCGCTGTTGACTGAGAATGAAGCCGTGATATGCAAAGCGTTTGCGAGCACCCTTGTTGATCATGCTCTAGAGTGGTTTTTGGCCCAGCCAGCGGAGTCAATTCTCGGGTATCAAGATCTTAAGGCAAAGTTTTTGGCGAGATTTAGTGGATCGGAGGCACAGCCCGTGCAAAACACTGAGTTATGCAGCCTCAAGAAGAAGGAAGGAGAGGAGATGTCGAGTTTTACTGACAGGTTTATGGGTGTCGCGAATCAAATTGCCGATGTTAGCCAAGGCGATATTATTATGCTATACAATGCCAGATTGTTGCCTGGGCATTTCAAGCAGGAATTTTGCATGAGATTGCTGAAGACGACGGGCGAGCTGTATGAGAGGGTTAGAGGATTCTGTAGCGGTGGTAAGGAGCCAAAAGTGAAGATTGCCCGCACAACAACTGCGGCGGGAAGGAAAAGTGTGAAGGAGAGAATTGATTTTGTGAAAGATGAAAATAGCGGTGGTAAAGGAGGTCGCAGCAGGAATCGTGCTGGCGGAAGTGGTGGTAGCCGTGGTGGAGGTCAGGATCAGAGAAAGATTATCAAGTATAGCAGGCTGAATACCACTCTCGGCGAGATTTTGAGGAAGGAGGACCTGCCTGAGCCTTATCCCATTAGGGAAGGAAGTTATATGGCCAGGGATCAGAGTAGTTATTGCGACTATCACAAAGACAAGGGTCATGTGACGGAGGATTGCTACAATTTGAGAAGGGTGATCCAAGGAAGAATTGATAGGGGCGATTTCAAGCAGTATCTCGAGCGCAGTCAAGGGCGAGATGAAGGGGTCAGGCAGGAGAGAAATCAGGAGCGAAATGTGGTTGATGTCATCCAAGATCCGTTGCCCAGTGTGGCTCAGTTGGATAATCAAATTATGATGTTGTCGCATAGCTTCGATATCCCTAAGTTTGTCGTCAGTGAGAACAGGGTGATCAGTTTTTCGAGAAGCATCGTCAGTGAGAACAGGGTGATCAGTTTTTCGAGAAGCGAGTTGGCAGCGACAAAGAGTCATGGGAGCCAACCTGTGATTATAACCATTTGCACTTGCACTTTGTTACACTGGCACTGACACTAGCGAGGAAAACAAAACACGTTTTTTTTAAGCTTAAGAAAAAATGCATATTTTTGTAAGATTTTGGCCTCTTTAATATCTATTAATTGTTTTTTTTTAATATATGTGAGAATTGTTAGAATTACAATTACTTTGGGACGCAAAGTAATAACTTTATAGTTGGCAAATTTATAAAAGATAATTTTGTCCAAATCAACTACTATTAATTTTGTTTGACCATTAATGATTTAGTGAATAATTAAAAAGTGTAAGTGGCAATAGTCTCTCCCTATATACTATTTTATTTATCGTCTGTAACTCTTGGTTCAAAAAAAAAAAAAAGCAGGAACCAATAATAAAGTAAATAGCCAATTTGTGATTCCTTCTAATTTGCTATTGGTTTATACTTCCTAAAATGATTACAACATAGTTTTAAATACAATAGTCCGGCAAAACTGGAAAATCTGGGTATAAAAAAAATAGAAAAGATTATGAATAATATTTATATAACTTTCATTAATGAGAGAGAGAGAAGAACAACTTGAAAGGGTAATTTGGACAATTCCTACTCCCTCCGTCCCAAAATACTTGCAATTTAGAAGAATAATTTTGTATCAAAATACTTGCAATTTTGTAGTTTTCCATGAACTTTGACACAATTTTCCTGAACTACCCTTATTTATGATTATGTAGTTGTTATAGTAAAAACAATTAACTGCCTAGATACTTGAAATATTTAAAGAGTAATTTACTCTATTTAATTTAATATGTATTAATTACTTTTCTTAATTAATATGTGTGAGAAGTGTTAGTGTTAGGACCAATCTAATATTATATAAATAATAATAATAATAATAACAAAATTAGTAATTTAAATCAAAAATCAGACTACAAATTCAATTAAAAATCTGTAGAACGTTGCAAACTGATTGAAGAGAGGTCTGCCTTTAGCAGTGTCCTAAGACAGAATTACGTCCCCGCCTGTGCTGCAGATTCGGACGTCTATCTAGAGGATACAACTCTTCGAAACAAGTTCTTGCACAAGAACTTGTCCTAGGCGAATGTCTAAATGCTTTCTTAAGAAATAGAAGGAAGGAAGAAGATGAAGAATGTTCTGTATCTCTGTACACAGAAAATCTTGTTTATATAAGACATTATTTTTCAATCTGGCCAATCACAACCTTTCAATTTCAAATTTGAAAAGTGACACCCTTTCAGACATAACTGGAAGGCAGTTATAAATGTCTAAACATGTTTTCTAGTTATTATCCAGAACTAGAAAATAATTTTTCAAAATAATATTAAAATTTTTAATATTTATTTGCAAAAATTAAATCACTTCAGTAACCCATTTGATTGCCAAGATTCGAGCTTTATGTTTACAAAAACCTGTGTCATGGGGCTATGCCCGATGACTTTTGTCCGTCTCGAAAAGAGCTTCGATTTGATATGTTGTACGTTCCGTGGTTCATCCGAAATCAAAAGTTATGCTCATTTTAGCCCACACACATAAATTTCACTAAAAGCTTTATCTTTCCAAAAACATCTTTAACTTTCATCTTTTACCACACAAGTCCACATAAGTTCCAACAGTTAGAACTATAAGTAATTTGGGACAAGTATTTTGAGACTGAGGGAGTAATAACTTTATAATTGCCAAATTTATAAAAGATAATTTTGTCCAAATCAACTATTAATTTTGTTTGACCATTAATGATTTAGTGAATAATTAAAAAGTGTAGGTGGCAATAGTCTCTCCCTATATACTATTGTATTTATCTTCTGCAACTCTTGGTTCAAAAAAAAAAAAAGTAGGAACCAATAATAAAGTAAATAGCCAATTTGTGATTCCTTCCTAATTTGCTATTGGTTTATACTTTTCCTAAAATGATTACACCATATTTTTCAAAAAAAAACTTATGTTTTAGTAAATCAGATATTAGTTTTTATAGTGTAAGCCGAGATTTCGAATCTTGTTAATGACTTGTACTAACTTATTTATTGGTCATTTGATCACTAAAAACAGCGATTAATGATTTAGTGTAAGCCGAGATTTTGAGATTCCATGTCTTTTCTTTTGTAAGTTAACAATTTACCATCTTCAATATTGTAAAGGGTTCATCATGTGTATAACTGTATAAGAGTCCTACGCACTTACTGCCTATATAATGATAAGATTTCTCTAATTCTAATTCGTTAGTTTCGCGATTTTTACAATCAATACAATGTACTATATAGTGCCATTTTAATTCAATTTACTTTATCAATTCGTTACAAATAATGCAATTTACGTACTATTTTCATGCAATATACTTTCTAATTTTGACTCAAATAATACAAACAAATTACATTATTTATAATAAAATTAGAAAGTAAATTGCATTATATTGTCACTGAATAGTACAATACCTTTATTGAAATCGAATGTATAGTACATTGAATAATTTCGTAATTATTCCAATTCAAAAACCCACACACAAGTAAAAGCTCAGATCAAAATGCCAAAAAAATCCCAAATCTCGTGAAGGGTGTGATCGTTCGGTCTATGGGTGCGATCGCTCCCTCAGTCCCCCCTTGTTTTCCCGAATTTTTTCCAATTATGAGAAAAAACATCGAAAAATGAGAAAAACATTTTTCTTAAGCTAATTTCCGTGAAACAAATGGTGGCTTAGTTTATACCTATACCTTCACTTCATTTTCTGGCTACATCCCCCCTATAACTTACTACATACTTCAACCGTTTCATTGAAAAAACAAAATTTTATTTTGGGTGTTCCATTTAAAATTTCTATTTTTGGTGTCCCGTTTAAAAAGACATACTCTTATAACGAAAACTTTTTAATACTTCTTTATTCATGAAACTCACTTGTCATACTCACAATAACTATTCACTAACTATATTACATACCCCACTTTCTCTCTCCTATTTCAATTTTCTTACTCACAACATTTAATCAAGGGCAAATTGCAATTTAGGGCCTGAAGTTGAGGGGGTGTTCTCGAAACGGAGCCACATATCTAAATTTTTTCAAATCAGGGCTCAATATCTAAATTTTTCGTCAATTAAGGGTTTTTTGACGGATTTTGTTAGAAAAGTCAGTTAAGTGACATGTGTCACGCATGTGCTGGACAAGTTGGACTAAATTGAAATGCAAATTAGTTATTAAGGAGTAAAATGTAATTTTTAAAAAATTGATGATCGTTACAAAATATTTTTTAAAAAAATAATATTTTTTGAAAATATAATATATTGTGAAAAGCTGTAATTTTTTTTATAATTTTTAAAATATGTTAAAATAAATGTTATAAATATAAAAAAATTGTATTTTTAAAGAAAATGGTATTTTTTTTAAAATAATTAATTAATTTTTAACGTAAATCTTTGAAAATAAATGTTATAAATATAAAAAAAAAATTGTATTTTTAAAGAAATTTAATACACTTAAAACTTTTTTTTTGAAATATAAATTTCCAAAATTAATAGTTATTATATATTTTTAATTAGCATCTATATAAAGAAACATAATAAAGAAAATGCATAATTAAATACATTAAAATTTAAAAATGACTAAAGTATAATTAATGTATTAATTATTAATTTTTATAAACGAAATGAACCAACTCGTTACATAAAATAACAATCGTTAAAAACACAACAAAAAAACAAGATCTGGGCAACTCACTTCCACTACCAGAAAAAGGTGGTTTAGCGACGGAAATTTCCGTTGCTAAAATTAAATTTTCGTCGCTAAAAATAAACACCGACGGAAAAATTCCGTCGGTGGTCCGCCGCTACCAGTCCGTCGCAGTGCTCCGACGGGTCAATTTCCGCCGGTATTTTTTGATTTTACCGACGAAATTTATTTCCGCTGGTGATTTAATGGTTTCAACGACGGAAATTTCCGCCGTTAAATCAATTTAATTTAATTAAAATTTCATTTCAGTGGCGGAAATTTCCGTCGCTGTAATTAAAATTAATTTAATTAAATTAATTTCAGCGGCAGAAATTTCCGTCGCTGTAATAAAAATTAAATTAAAATAAATTAATTTTAGCGGCGGAAATTACCGTCGCTCACGGTCGCCGAGCATCACGACCGCATGGTATGTATGTTAATTTAAATGTAGTAGTGTATGGATGCTCACGGTCGCCGAGCATCCATACCATGGGGACGCTCACGGTCGCCGAGCATCACGACCGCATGGTATGTATGTTAATTTAAATGTAGTAGTGTATGGATGCTTTTAAATAGGTTTATGTACGTATGTTAGCTGGGAGCCATGTTGATGCTATGAAATCCATAGATTTAGTGTAAATGTAGTGTATGCATGCTTTTAAATCAGTTTAAATGTTGCATTTATACAATTTCAAAGTAATAATCTCGCATATTTTATTTATAGGAAAGGGAGTATGGTCCGAATATCAGTTTTGTGGATGTTTACGCTAGCACCCATCTTCGGAATTCTACAGCGCCCGATCAACCTCCGCAATGAGTTGACGATCGATCTGCTAATGCCTTTGTAAGTAAACTATCATTAAATGACTTGATTTTGAATATGTAAATTTATTTATGTACCTTACATTGTGTATATGATTATAATTGTTTGTTTTATTTTGATAGGCTGCATATCAAGCCGCCGTTGTTCCCGAAGGAACGCCTCCCGGCGAGCCCATCCCCTTCGTGCCTGATGTTTGGCACTCGGTCACCTCTGAGGGACATCCAAAGAGAGGAGCCCGAGTGTTAGGGATGGGGGATTACGAGCGGCAATGCCCGTCGACGTCGACCGGCCGTCGGCGTTTTGATGCCCCGCTGCCGTATGATCCGAGGGTTGACACTCTGGAGGCTGCGTTGGAGGAGGAGAAACGCGAGCGGGCAAAGCTTGCGGAGGCTTTGGCGGTTCAGACGCAGATGCAGGAGGAGAATGAGCGGCGTCATCCAGAGATTCAAAGACAACATGCAGAGACTCAAAGACAATTGGCGCTGTTGATGGCTCATCTCGGCCAGGACTCCCAGGGTAATTTCCAGCGTCCCCCAGGTTGATTGCAGACTTTTTTTAGACATTTTTGTATTAATTTATACTTGTTTGTAAACATTTGAGACATTTGGTACCCGCGGGAGCCCCTCCCCGCCTCTCCCCCCTCTCCCCCCTCCCCCCCTCCCGAATTGGTACGGTGGTATTTAGTTTTTATTTGGTACGCTGATATTTGAATTTTAGTTTTTATAGTTTTAGTTTTATAAATTGAAATGTTATATCAGGTACAAAAAATTTTGGTTTATTGATATTTTAAATTATTTTTTTTAATTTATTTCAGAATCAGCGGCGGAAAATTTCGTCGCTGAAATTAATTTATTTCAATAAAATTCCGTCGCTAAAATAAAAATTAATTAAATAAATTAATTTCAGCGGCGGAATTTTCCGCCGCTGAAATTAATTTATTTAATTAATTTTTATTTCAGCGACGGAATTTACGCCGCTATAATCATTTAATTTTTATTTAATTTTTGATTTCAGCGGCGGAAATTTCCGTCGCTGTAATAAAATTTAAATTAAAATTAAATAATTTCAGCGACGGTAATTTCCGCCGCTGAAATTAATTTATTTTAATTTAATTTTTATTACAGCGACGGAAATTTCCGTCGCTGAAATTAATTTAATTAAATTAATTTTTATTACAGCGACGGAAATTTCCGCCGCTGAAATGAAAATTTAATTAAATTAAATTAATATAGCAGCGGAAATTTCCGTCGCTATAACCATTAATTCACCGGCGGAATTAAATTTCGTCGGGAAAATAAAAAAATAGCGGCGGAAATTGACCCGTCGGAGCACTGCGACGAGCTGGTAGCGGCGGACCACCGACGAAATTTTTCCACCGGTGATTAATTTTAGCGACGGAAATTTAATTTTAGCGGCGGAAATTTCCGTCGCTAAATGACCTTTTTCTGGTGGTGTATACGGGTGGTACCACATTGGGGCCTGAAGTCTTAAAACTGTCAATTTGGGGCTCGAAGTTACTATTTTGATCAATTTGGGACTTTTTGACATTTTCTGTCAAAAAATACCGTTAAGTAACCATGTGATATGCACGTGAGATTCAGTGAGGACATTTTGGTCATATCATAGGCTTCAGGCCCTAAAGTGTCATTTACCCTATAAAATAATAAATAAAAATATTTAGTTTTTTTTTTTACAAAAAATAATTAGTAAATTTAAAATATTGAAAAAAATAAAGATAATAGTTAAAATGATTTAAAATAATTTAAGATATTAACTATTATCCTTTTTTCTAATAATTTAAAATACTACTTATTTTGCTTCAAAAAAAATTATTAATTATTTTAGATTGGATAATTTATAAAATATATAAATAAAAATAGATTAAATAAATAAATATTTATAAAAAAATTACTAATCATATATTTAAAGATGGAATAATGTAGTAAGTGCTATTTCATAAATACACAAATAATAAAAAAGAGTGAGAATTAAAATAAAATAAAATAATTATCATCTAATTTAAAAAAATAAACAAAAAAAAAATCAACATGATTAAAACATTTCTTGGAAACAGCAGTATTATTTTTGAAGCATTATTATACCTAAACTAAAATTAAATGACAACTACTATTATCAAAAAATAAAAAATAAAAGAAAAATCGTTCCCATCTTCATCTCCCCTTATCCCATTCCCCAATTTTCCCCAATCTGCCATCACTCACCAACACTACTAATAAACCTACCATCCACCACCCATTACCACCCAAAACCATCAAATCCCGACTTGTTCATGGACCCCTAAATTGAAAAAAACAATGGATTCATTCCCCAATCAAAAACACAACAAACCCACCACCACAACCGCCGTCGCCGCCCCCAACAAACAACACCCAAAACCATCAAACTCCAACTTGTTCATGGCAACTTTCTAAAGAAGGTGTCGAAATCCATCAAAGATCTGGTCAACGACGCCAATTTTGACCGCTCTGCCACCGATTTCTCTCTCAAGACCAGGGATTTCAGCCACATCGCTCTTATGTCTCTCCATCTTAGATCTGAGGGATTCGAGACTCAACCCATTTATATTCCAGCCACCGATTTCTAATAATATCAATTAACCCAATTTATATTTTTTTCTTAATCAAGTTTTTTTTTTCAATTTAGGGCCTGAAGTCTACGCGAAATGACCAAAATTTCCTCACTAAATCTTACGTGATTCGCACGTGGTCACTTAACGACATTTTTTTACGAAAAACGTCAAAAAATCTCAAATTGATCAAAATAGTAACTTGGGGCTCCAAATTGACAATTTTAAGACTTCAGACCCCAATGTGGTACCGCTCGTATAATTCAGGCCGTAAATTTTCATTTGCCCTTTATTAAATATGAGTCCAAAATAATTTATACTAAAAATAATTTATAATAAAAAATTAAAACTAATGAAAGTATACACAGGTTATAATTATTTAACCAAGACAATGAATAATATAAATTTTGGAAGCTTTTTGTATACACATATTTCGTGATGTGAGGAACTTCAGTGATTATTCCAATAGAAATTGTTATTTTAAAATATTTTTTCTTAAATGATTTATTTTACTACTCTGTTATTTTACTATTCATTATATAATTGTAAAATTGAAAATTTTGAATAGCAAGCGTATTTATACATCTTTGCTAAAATAAATATTTTTAAAATATTCCTAAATCAAAAGTTTGATATTCATTTGTTTTTTATTCTAAAAGGACAATTCATTTGAATTTGAAGTATTCACTTTGGAAAATAAGATAAATATTCTTATTATTCACTTTTAAATATTTAATTTATGATAATAAAAAAATAGTGAAAGAAATTTAGTAAAACCGTTTAGAACAAAGCTTTTTATAAAAAAAACAATTTTAAAACAAAAAATTTTTACATTGGAGTTTATTAAGAGATAAAGTAGTAATGATTAAAACAAAATCATCTATTTAGTCAACATACTTAGTAGCTTTATTATGACAACAATTGTATCAACTTTTGATTCTTTTTATAATTTGTATAATTTTGATATAATTAAATAAATAAAACTAAAATTAACAACTATAGTTAAAACTAATGTAACAATTTATCCAATTTTTTAGTAAAATAAACTCTCAAAAAAAAAATCTTAAATTAACACAAAATAATGTCTTATTCGTCAAAAAGTGCATGACACCGGAAAGTTAGCAAAGTCTTTTATGTGTTAATATTTTCATTCATATAATGTGGGGATCAATAAAACCTGTAAAATAGTAAATAAAATAATAAGAAATAAAATAAACATGAAATAATAAAATTTCATCTATATAAAGTGGGGGATCAACAAAAAAGTTCAGTTAGATTATACTTCCTTCATCATATTATAAAATTCACACTTACTATTTGCTCAGAAATTAAGGAAAAATGTTAGTGAATTGAGTGTTGTTAGTATGTAAAATGAGGTTGGTGAGAGAAAATGAGTTGTTGTTCTAAGTATGATATGCGAGTCCGATTAATATAAAAATAATAAAATACTCCCTCCGTCCATTTACATACTTCACACTTTCTATTTTGGGCGTCCACTTACTTATTTCACACTTTGTCTCTTTCCTAAAATGGAAACTTTATATTATTAAAATATTAACCCTACCCCACAATAATTTACTATTCCCTCCACTCATTCTCTCTCCTACATTATTTAAATACTCACAACACCATTATAATTTAATATTCCCTCCACTCATTCTCTCTCCTATTTTACTTTCACACTCACAACACTTTCAATATAATACTCTCTCCTTAATAAACGTGTAAACAGTAACCGTAAACTATGTAAATGGACGGAGGGAGTATTTCCATTTTACAAAGTATATACTCTCTACGTCCCACCCGACTTAGGACCAATTTCCATTTTTGGCGTCCCATTCGACTTATAACATCTCAAAATGGCAAATTTATATTATTTTTATATTTAATGAGACTCACTTGTCATACTTATAACAACAATCTCCTTAATATGCCCGTTACCCATTTTCTCTCATATTTTATTTTTCATACTCACAATACATCTTCCACTCATTCTCTCCTCTTATTATATTAATATTTTTTAATTTCTGTGTCGGAAGAGAAAATCCTAAATCAGATTAGACATAGGGATTAGTTTGTAGTGGGATGCCATGTGAGAAAAGTGTGTAGTTTGTAGTGAGACAGAATGAGTATATTTTTTAAAATTAAATAAATAATGCCAAAAGTATCCATGTTTATTATTTATTTTTTTAAAATTTTTTTTGGTGAAATACTCCATATTAATGTTAAAAAAAACAGTTGACGATAAGGATAAAGAATTGATAAGAATGATCTTATTAAATTGAATATAATCTCAATTCTTTTGCAAGATATTTTAGTTCTTTTATTTTCAAACATTTATTAGGACAACATTAAAAACACTCTCAACAATAGCTTTTAGATTTGTCACTATTTTGGAGGAAAAATCTTATTTTTGAATTTTAAGTATACCAAAAGACACTATTTTCTTTATATATATATATATATATATATATATATATATATATATATATATATATATTAAATGGGTTTTGATTTCTGGTAGATCTGGACAAAAAGTTGGGGCTTTGAAGAATTGTAAATGGGTTTATGTTTAGAGAAGGTTGAAGATGAGGATAAATTGACCATCTTACATTCCAAAGAACCTTGTTAGATTTTTCTTGCAATTTTTTTTATTTATTAATTTTGTAAATTAATATTTCAAAAAAAAGTTTTAAGTGTATTAAATTTCTTTAAAATACATTTTTTTATATTTATAACATTTATTTTACAAGATTTACGTTAAAAATTAATTAATTTTTTTTTAAAAAATACTATTTTCTTTAAAAATACAATTTTTTTTCATATTTATAACATTTATTTTACAAGATTTACGTTAAAAATTAATTAATTTTTTTTAAAAAAAAATACTATTTTCTTTAAAAATACAATTTTTTTATTTATAACATTTATTTTACAAGATTTATGTTAAAAATTAATTATTTTTTTTTAAAAAAAATACTATTTTCTTTAAAAATACAATTTTTTTATATTTATAACATTTATTTTAACATATTTTAAAAAGTATAAAAAAAATTACAGCTTTTCACAATATATTATATTTTCAAAAAATATTGTTTAAAAAAAATATTTTGTAACGGTCATCAATTTTTAAAAAATTATATTTCATTCCTTAATAACTAATTTGCATTTCAATTTAGTCCAACTTGACCGGCACATGCGTGACACATGTCACTTAACTGACTTTATTCATCATCACTTTCAATAATAACAACACCAACAAATTAAATAAAATGTTTAAGGGGGATTTTATTCAATTTACTCTATAACCCAAACATTAAAACCCCAAATTAAAGCATGAAAATATTGCCCAACTCTATTTCTAAACATGAAATTATCACCCAACTAAATAAAAATTAATTCAAAAATTACGTTGTGAATGGTCATCGATCCAAATACCTTCTCATCCTCATCATAATTTCTCTTCCATTCTTCATCATCTTCAACTTCTTCATCTCCAATAATTCTTCATCGCTAATACATACGGACAAGTTTGGGTTTGAAATTCCAACACTAAGAAGAGCGGGGAAGTCTTTAATACACAAGAATAGCAAATGATTCCCCAAAATCACCTCCGTCCATATCTTTATTCTTTTCAACGATTCAAAGGTTGATGATCCACGTTTTGAATCTTCGTACCATTTGTTTAAGACATCTAGATACGTAAAATTTGATCTGGACAAGGCATCATATGTTATATGCCATAGCCTGGACCCATCGACGTTGTCATAATCATGATTGGAGAAGACTAGATGAAGAGAACGAAGGTCGAGAAACTTGGTCAACAAGGCTGTGGTTTCCTTGTAGGTCGACTTGACTTCTAACCTTAATTTAAACAAAATATTGTTGTAATTATCAGATTCTTCCTGAGGGTAAGAGAGGGAAGGGAGGGTGAGTTTAACATGGGAAACGTGAAGGATTGCGGAAGCAAATCGATGTGAAACGAGAGAGCATTGTGTTAGGAATTTTAGGTCATTGCCTTCGGGTAGCTTTTGGATTATGAAGACAATTACATCAATTGGGAGACATTCAAAGGGGTCTGTTGAAGAAGAAGAAGATTTCTTGATTACTTTGGCAGCCATGAAACAAAGATCTTAATTTAATTATTTTTTTGAGAGAGCTCAATTTGTGAAAATATATTGGCGGTAGATTCCGGTTCCATAAATGAAACGTAAAAACAATTCCTTTACATCTAAGGAGTCCATATGAAGACCAACTCCTTGTTCTACAAGGAATTGAATTTATTTTATTGATATAATAATTATAATACTATAATTCAATAAAAAGAAAGTCCGAATCATGGTTGAATAAGAGTTGGTCTTATGAAAAACTAGTTTTTTCTTAAGATATGAAAAAACGTGTTTTCAAATTAAGCGGTGGCAATTTTGTAAATACTGGCAACCATGTTCAAAATAAACGGTGGCATTTTTGTAATTACTGGTTTCCCCGTTTATGCCAGTGTCTGTTTAACAAACTGCCAGTGTGATAAAGTGCCAGTTCATGTATCACAAATTGCCAGTGAAAAAAGTGCCAGTACCAATTTAACAAAGTGCCAGTGTAAACTGACACTGGCACTTTGTTAAACTGGCACTGGCACTTTTACACGGGCACTTTTATATACATGAACTGGCACTCTTCACACTGGCACTCTGTTCAACTAACACTGGCACTTTGTTACACTAATATTTTTGCTGGCTCTCAAAAGCACAAGCACTGGCATTCAAAAAAACATGAACTGGCATTCAAAATCACGTACACTGGCACTCAAATACACAGACACTGGCACTCAAAAAACACTGATAATCATTTTTGCTGGCATTCAAAAAATATGGATGGCACTCTATTATACACTAACTGGCACTCCAAAATACATGGACTGGCACTCCAAAACACATAAACTGGCATCTAATTACCTAGTCCACCAATACATTAAATTCTCAAACTGGTACTCAAATGCTTATAAACTGGCATTAATTATCACTAAAACTGGCACATAAAAATCCAAATCCCTAACGTAAAATCCCAATCCCTACGTGCCACTCTCTCTCTCTAACCTCTCTCTAAACGCAATTCCATTCGCCTTTCTCCAGTCGTCTTCTTCTTCTCCGATCTCTACCCAAATCGGTGCCCCCATCTTTGCCGACCAGCCAAAATTGACCTAAGCTTGCAATCGATCTGAGTTTTGTTCTCAAAGAATTCATATTTGGATCTCTTTCCGTCGAGCGTGTGTGCATTCGATCTGAGTTTTGTTCTCAAAGAATTCATATTTGGTTGTTGCCGATTGATTTGGAATTGGCGTTGGTCTTGGATTGAGGGAGAATTAGGTTTGGTTGAAGTCGCCGGTGAGGAAGAGGATTGGTTGAGGGATTTGGTCCGGCAATGGAGGTCGGGCTTGGAGAAGAAGAAGACGCAGGGAGCTCCTTTGCGTATAGAGAGAGAGTGCGTATAGTGAGAGAGAGAGAATGGGCCGTTGAAGAAAACACGTTTTTTCGTAAGGTTAGAAAAAACGCGTTTTTTATAAGTTTTTGGCGTTGAATAATACTCAAATTTACAAAATATTATATTATTAGCCACTTCTAGGGATTTAGGGGTAACATATTTATTTAATCTACATTAAGTTAGCGTTTCGCTGGTAGCCAGACATGAGTAGGAATCTTGTGTTTTCCAAACTGTAAAGCCCTCGAGAATGGTAAGGGAGACTGAGTTTGACTATGATCGCGAGGATTTGAAGGATCACGGAAGCAAATAGACGGGAAATGAGCGAGAATTGTGTTAGAAATTTGAGATCGTTGCCGTTGGGTAGCTTCTGAATTATAAAGATGATTATATCATTTGGGAGCCTTTCAAAAGGGTTGGTATCCATAGCTATAATCAATAATTTGAAGGCTGCAAACGTTTCTCGTTTAGGGTTACGCATCTGCAATATTAATAGGGGTATTACTATTTATCATATAGTCCTATAATTTAATACTCCCTGACCCCGATTATGGTTTATAGTTTGACTTTACACGAGTATTAAGAAAAAGTAAATGTTGTGAGGATGAGAAGTAAAGTAGGAGGAAAAAGTGTGTAGAGAATTTTTATTGTGAGAATGACAAGTGTATCTAATTATCCATTTTTAGTGATAAATCAACTAACAACCTTACTTTGGGATAGACCAAAAAGGAAAGTATGAACTTTTAAAGTATGAGGTTTCACCTTAAAATGAATTGGTATTAAGGGGAGTGACTCATGGTCTTTATATATTATAAACAAGGTTTATCAACTTCCGATATAGGATAATATCTCTAACACGTCATCTCACGTGTAGTCGGGCTTTGTCAAAGGCTAACGATGTGAACTTGTAATTAATCTGGTGAAGCGGAACAACATCGTGGATCGTTGGGCCTTCACGTGTAACATACCTGCTCTAATATCATCTTAAAGTCTGAGGTTCCACTTTAAACCAATTGCTACTAAGAGAAATGACTTAGGATCCTTATTTATTATAAGAAAGGTTTGTCAATTCGATAGGGATTAATATCTCTAACAGTAACCTTACTTACTCTGGACGGAGGGAGCATAAATAACCGTATAGGACATGTGTTTCTAGAATTGTTCATAAGGTCCATAAACATTTAATGGACAAACATACCTTTCCCACTTAAAATGAGCCCTCCCTGTCATGGGCGGACCCAGGATAAAAATGGAGGGGGTTCACAAATTACATTAACCAAAAACTTCAAAAAATTAATTGTTTGTTACATACTAAGTGTCTGTTTTTTGCCAAGGGGGTGGGCAAACTGGTAAGTGTGGGGGGTGCACTTAGTACTAATTTATTTATTTTTTTTGCCGGTCAAGCTTGACTTTGGGGGGTTCCCCTCCACCCCCTTTGCAAAGGGTGTGTTGTTCGGTCGAAACCTAACGGTTTATTTTATATCCGCAAGCGCACGGGCTATTGTAATATAGCGGGTGCAAGTACGAGTCGATCCCACAGAGACAGGGTTTACTATGGGATGATATTTGTCTTTATAGAAATATATAGATATAATGATTGGGGGAGATAAGAATTTGTTTAGAAAATACTAGAAAGATATATAAACTACTCTAGCATATAATGATAGTATTCTCGGGATTGAAAACAAATAAATATGCTTTTAGATAAAGGCTTTTATCAAAATAACAAGGATGGTACGTTAGGCTTACACTACTTCTGGTTAGGACAGTAGCGTTGTATCCTTTACTAATTATGTCCTAACTCTTTGAGATTTCCGTTTATGGTGCTCCCGCCCTGTCACAAACGGGCATTCCGGCTTAACTCTAGCTGACCATAATTAGTAAGAATCCATTAAGATCGAAAGTCAACGTTTTTCCATTCAAAGAACATCCCTAGGCCGTTGTACGACTTCTCGTGACCAATGGACAAGTTTCTTTATAAAAGAAATTGTTTTTAAGATAAAAGTGCCAAGTTCAAGGATGATACGCTAAGTTGTGCTAACTACTCATGGGTCAAGGCCTAGCACATGTATTTTAAGACCAACACGGCCTATCTCTTGAGGGCCCGTTATGAGGCATTCTCGTCTGTCACACGAGTAGCCCGGATTCACCTCTCGAGGGTACCGTATAAATCAAAATCCGTTAAGTCTATTATTCTCACGTAATTTCCACTAAAGGATCATCCCTAGGTCTTTAAATCATTTCCGTGATTTATTAACATAGTTCAATTCTTAGAGTTCCGCTAATCAATGTTTTTACTTGATCAACTGAGGTTATACAATTAAAGACGTCTCCCTAATTACAAGCATTTTAGGATTAATAAGAAGAGAATTGAAATGACATGTAGGAGAAGCATGAATATAAATAAATGAGTTTTCAACTCCGAGAAATGGAGGATTACTCAAACCATTGAAATAAAAAGAGGAAGTAAGTAAAGAAATAAAGATAAGGAAAGAAATACTTATTCATAATAAGAAAGGCAATGGCTGGAAATAATCTTCATTCACAATCTTCAAGAGTACACAAGATTTGTCACGAATCATTGATATACCTTGAACATCGTGTATAAATTGCTAAAGTATTTTGCTATACAATCTAAGTATGATATGATCCTTCCTAAATGTGTTTATCACTATTTTCGGATTTTCTGGATGTCTAAAACTGAGTACAATTAGCCTTTATATAGGCATTCTATGCTAGGGACACATCTCTTGCGAAAAGGCACCTTTTGGCTGATATTGGAGGTGCTCGGCCGAGTCAATGAATCTGCTCGGCCGAGCAGGTCTTTTCTGACGGTCACAACTGTTGTTAAAAGGCACCTTTTGGTTTGAACAGAGGGTGCTCGGCCGAGTCAATGAATCTGCTCGGCCGAGCAGGTCTGTTTGACCAGTCTTCAGCAGACTTCCACTTTTTGGTCCCTTTATTTCCAAGGCTTTATGCTCTGAACTCATTATACTTCGGTAAATGACCTAAAAACCTGTAAAAATCACACAATATACCAACCAAGCATAAAACCGAAGGAAATGATAAAAGAAGCTATATTACACTTATTTTTAGGCTAAAATTGGAATAAAAACTAAGTAAATACTAAGATAAAATGCTATAAATTACTATATAATAACTACTTATCATGTGTCCGCCCCTGCTCCCTGCTCATCATTTTGCTTTCTATTTCCGATCACCCCACCTCCGACAACCCCTCCCCACCTCCTCAGGTCAACAACTTCAGCGATATGGAACTATGTGCACCACCCCTGATTATTGCTACTTTGATTATTGCTACTTTGAAACTCTAAATTCCATCTTACAGAATAAGAAAAATAAATTACTTAAAAATTACTTCCTCCGTCCCTAAATGTCTGTCCATTTTCAACACGTTTTTGTTCTCAAATATTTTTTTTTTAAAAAATAACTTTGTTCTTGAAATAATTGTGCATGAAATAATTAACATCTTCGAGTCGAAGTAGAACCCTCAACCCACAAAATTTAGAAAATATTACCAATTTAAACCCTAAAACATGTAAATTAACTAAATAATCTTCTAACAACATAATGAATTAAATATTACAACCCCGCGAAAACAACCTGATTATAATCTCCCTCTTTGATTCGTTTTCATCTTCTACGGCATTCAACTCCTTAAACTTGATAAGTTCTACGCCTCTTAAATACACTAACGGTCGGTATGTAGGTGTTGTGTTAGTGCCCTAGGCCTATAGAGATAGACTTATATGTAATGTCAGTTTTCATTTATATAAGAGATTGTTATTTCGATTATTATATGTGTTTGCATGTTTACTTTAATAATCGTGTCCCTAGTACTTATGAAGCACTAGTATGAAGTCTAATGGATAATCATGTGATGATTATATGCATGGAGATGCACATTAGATTCATGGGTACTTGTTAGAGAACAAGGTACTGGACTTGACCCATTATGAGATTTATGTCATGGTCGAATGTCATAATTAAATCTCATATAGTTATATCATTGATATCCTTTGACCTGAGATTATCATCGTCTTCCACTCTATGAATATTATGTTTGATATAGTTTAACGTTGTCTTTAACCGGATAACAATAAGGGCTATTATTGGCATGATAGGATTCTTGTTGGGAAGAATGATAAGTCAAGATGGAAATTTGTCCCTCGTAAAGAGAGATGTTTGCTAGGCCACTCGTAAGTAAGATTGATGATGTACATGGCCATGTCCGAATGAATTAATGTGATTAATTTCATTCGATTGATCAATTTACTTAGTAACGAGAAAGTATTGAACAATATGAGTTGACGTGGACCATGACTCATGTTCAATATAACATCGCGTGACAATGGGATTGTGATATGTTCTATGTAGGAAAATCGAACTTGATATTATATTATTTGGGTAGGCATGATGGCTTGCTAGAGTCTGCTCATGTCTTATGAGGATCGATGTGATCGAACTCATTGCCAACATAATATAGTCATATGGGGTCACACGCATCGAACGAATTGTCAAAAATGAAGAATTTGGATTTTCTGTACTCAGGGGACGACTCGTCCCCAGGCCTGAACTAACTATTCCCTTGGCCTGGGACGAATGAATCAGAGGGAGTGTCCTGAGGGACGACTCGTGCCCATGGGGACGAGTCGTGCCCATAGGGACGACTCGTGCCCTGAACCAGAGCCAACTATTCCCCTTAAGGGGGACGCCTGTATCAGAACCTTTGTGAAAGGGGACGACTCGTGCCCTGGGGGACGAGTCGTCCCGTCGGCGCTGGACTAATACGTAATTGACTTAAAATTAGGGTTTTCGCGAGGGAAAAATATTTATAACGTATAAATACAAACCCTTGGTTGCCCTAGCAGTCATTCTCATGTTTTGGGTTTAGAGAAACACAAAAGAGAGAGATTTCAATTGAGAATTGAGAATCAAAACACAATCCAAATCCATATTTCTTCATTGATTGAAAGGAGTTTCAATCAAAGGATCTAGCAATCCACCTAGAATTGTTCTAGGGTTCGTTCAACGCGTGGATACACATAGAGGATCTTCGCCAATCAAAATCTAACGTTCGTGTTTCAAGAATCGTTCATCGAGGATTCACTAGTTCATCAATCTGGAGTTGGAACGCGTTTATCAACTACAAAAGCACACAAGGTTGGTTATTCTATTTCATACTTCTTAATTAATCATCTAGAACGGATCCTAGGCTCCGGGTTTTCGAGTTAATTTGCATTCTTCCGCTGCGCATGGATCCTCGAAACCCAACAGTGGTATCAGAGCCCCGTTCATGATGTTTATATTAGATAATCATGATAATTATATAATGTGATTATGTTAATTTTCATGATGAATATGATTTAGAATATGAATTTTGTATGGGATTTGCTTAAGGAAGTAAATGTATATTTTGATATGCCATGATTATGAATTGAATTATATGATTAATGTGATTAATCTAGAATATGGGTCTTGAATATTACTTAGTATAAAGGCTGGAAACCAAAAACTTCCCCACAGGCACTTCTTGGAAGTGTGGGATAACATTGGATTACAATGCCACGTACTAGTAATTGATGAATTTCTAGATCTTGAACAAATTGTTTGTTATAGGGATTATGTTCATATTAAATGAGATTTTACATGAATCATTAAACCCTAATTGATTAGAAATTATGATGTAAACATCAAATGTGATTTGTGATGCATCATTTCATGTTCATAATTATGCTCATTAATTTTCATGAATCAACCTTGCCATGTTAATTGATAAACATGAAAATTGAACCTTCATTGAAATTTGAGTTTGTTTATGCCACCCATTTTAAACACTTGTGAGTACACGGATAGTTTTATGTAGGCTACACCACAGCGAGGTACATTAATTCTATCTTTGTATGATCAAGATGAGCAAACGGTGATTGCTATACGTTTAAAATGGTTGAACACAATTAGGCTATCAAAATAGTTTTGGGCCTAAGGCATAAGATGAAATTGAAACATGTGACATAAGATGTCTATAATCTCATAAAGAAACTAAGAGTCATATGTTGTTATGATTGATAAATGTTATCTACCTTTATAGTTTAATTTTGAGCAGTCGTGCCATAGCCGACTTGAAATTAAATTAAAGTTGGGTCTTAGCCTATTAAATTATATTATGCATGTTTGTACAAGAAGGTTATATAATTTAGTGGGAGTATTTGAGAAATACATTATTTAAATCTCTTAAATGAAATAGGTACTTATATGTGTTCATATTTGTTGCATATCTTTGTAGATCAATGGCTGTAAACACTAATCAAAATCTGTCACTGCGATCAGTTCTTGAGAAGGACAAGTTAGAAGAGAATGGCAACAACTATGTGGATTGGATCCTTGATTTGGGAATCGTGCTCAAACAGGAAAGGAAGTTGTACATTCTCGATGGACCCGTTCCACCCGAGCCTGCTGCTAATGCAACTCGAGCTGAAAAGGATCAACATAAGAAACATATGGATGATTCTATTGATGTTGGTTGCTTGATGCTCGCTACCATGTGTAAGGCCCTTCAGAAGGACCTTGTACACATGGAAGCTTATGATTTGGGAAATCATTTGAAGGAAATGTTCCGATTTGCAAGCACGTCGGGAAAGGTTTGACACTATGAAGGCTCTTCATTCATGCAAGATGATTGAAGGACAACTGTTGGGCCTCATGTGTTGAAAATGAAGGGTCACCTCGAACATCTTGAGAGGCTTGGATATCCTATCCGGTTGAAGGCTGCTACGGATATGAAATTGCGTTCACTCCCTGAAAGTTATAATCAATTCGTTATGAATTATAACATGAATGGGATGAATAAATCTCTGTCTGAATTGCATGGGATGCTTAAGAATGCAGAGAACAATGTCGCCAAGAAAACCAATCAAGTGTTGATGGTGAATAAAGGAAAGGGGTTCAAGAAAAACAAGGTTAAAGCAAAAGTTGCTAAACCGGAGGCAAAGGTTGCCGTTGTTGAGAAGCCTCAACCCAAATCCCAAAAGGATGCGGTTTGCTACCATTGCAAGGAAACTGGGCATTAGAGGCATAACTGCAAAGCTTATCAGGAAGGACTGAAGAAGAAGGGCAATGAGATTGCATGACTTCAGGTATCTATGTGATAGATATTCTACTTTCTACTTCTAGTTCTTGGGTATTAGATACCGGATGTGGATCTCACATTTGCCTAAATGTGCAGGGACTAAAGAATAGAAGGTTGCTCAAGGAAGGTGAAGTAGACCTGCGCGTTGGAAATGGAGCAAGAGTTGCTGCATTGGCCGTAGGGACTTATGAAGTCACTTTACCGAGCGGACTAATATTAGTTTTAAATAATTTCTATTATGTTCCGGATTTGAGCAGAAACATTATTTCAATTTCTTGTTTAGACAATGAGGGTTACAGTTTTTATTGCGAATAAGAAATTTTCCATTTATTTGAATGATATGCTTTACTGTATTGCTCATTCTTTTAATGGCCTTTATGTCTTAGATGTTGAAAATAATGTTGATAATGTCTATCATGTAAATAAGAAATCTAAACCAAACAATGTGAACAACACATTTAAATGGCATTGCCGTCTTGGTCACATAAATGAGAAACGCGTCTCTAAACTCCATAAAGATGGATATTTAGACTCATATGATTATGAATCATATGATGTTTTCGAATCTTGTTTATTGGGCAAGATGACTAAAGCACCTTTTACTAAGAGTAGTGAAAGGGCTAGTGATTTGTTGGCTCTCATACATACTGATGTATGTGGACCAATGAATAGCATTGCTAAGGAAGGATTTCGGTACTTCATAACGTTCACTGATGACTTATCAAGATATGGCTATGTCTATCTGATGAAGTACAAAAGTGAAGCATTTGAGATATTTAGAATATTTCAAAATGAAGTACAAAATCAACTTGGCAAAACTATTAAAACACTTCGATCTGATCGAGGTGGTGAATATTTAAGCCAAGAATTTGACGATCATCTTAAAAGTTGTGGAATTGTTTCAGAACTTACTCCACCCGGAACACCACAATGGAATGGTGTGTCCGAGAGGAGAAATCAAACTCTATTAGATATTGTTCGATCGATGATGAGTCAAGTTAACCTTCCTATTTCTTTTTGGGGACATGCACCGGAAACAGCTGCTTTCACACTTAATAAGGTCCCTACTAAATCGGCTCCTAAGACCCCACATGAGATGTGGCATGGAAGAAAACCTAGTTTATCTTTCATGAAGATTTGGGGATGTGAAACTTATGTAAAGAAATTAGTTTCTGAAAATAAGCTTGCACCCAGATCCGAAAATGTATTTTCGTTGGTTATCATAAGGAAACGAAAGGATATCAATTTTACAACCAATCCTAGAACAAAGTGGTTGTTGCTCGACATGGTGTCTTTCTAGAGAAAGAGTTTCTCTCTAAAGAAACTAGTGGGAATAAAATTGATCTTGAAGAAATTCAAGAACCCAAAAATGACAAGGAACCAATAGTAGAGACGAAACCAAATTCACAAGCAGTTGTGGAACCGGTTCAAGATACACAAGTTCTTCGCAGATCGGATAGGATACGATCCGAACCTGAGAGATATGGATTTCTCATGACGGAAAGTAACGAAGTAGAAATCATTGAGAATGATGAACCTACTTCCTATCAAGAGGCGATGTCCACTCCTGATTCGGACAAGTGGCTAGGAGCCATGGAATCCGAGATCAAATCCATGTACGATAATCAAGTTTGGAACTTGATTGATTCACCTGAAGGTGTAAAAACCATAGGGTGCAAATGGGTTTTCAAAAAGAAAACCGACATGGATGGGAAGGTACATACTTATAAGGCTAGGCTTGTTGCTAAGGGGTATAGGCAGATTCATGGTGTCGACTATGATGAAACCTTTTCGCCTGTAGCAATGCTTAAGTCTATTAGAATCTTAATTGCTATAGCCGCATATTACGACTATGAGATATGGCAAATGGACGTCAAAACAGCGTTTCTTAATGGAAACCTACTTGAGGATGTATACATGATACAGCCTGAAGGGTTTGTCGATCCAAAGAATTCTAATAAAGTATGTAAGTTGCAGAGATCCATTTATGGATTGAAGCAAGCTTCGAGGAGTTGGAATCTATGTTTTGATGAATCAGTCAAAGAGTTTGGCTTCATCAAGAACGAAGATGAGCCTTGTGTATACAAGAAAATAAGTGGGAGCATAGTTCTATTTCTGGTGTTATATGTCGATGACATCTTGCTCATTGGAAACAATGTTCCTGCACTTGAGACTGTTAAGTCTTGGTTAGGAAAATGTTTTTCAATGAAAGATATGGGTGAAGCGGCTTATATCCTTGGTATCAAGATCTATAGAGATAGATCAAGAAGGATGATTGGTTTGAGTCAAAGTACATATATTGACAAGGTCCTTAGAAGATTTCGCATGGAAAATTCTAAGAGAGGGAACTTGCCAATGGGCCATGGCATTACTCTTAGCAAGACTCATTGTCCTAAGGCAAATGATGAGGGAAAGAGGATGAGTGATATTCCATATGCTTCGGCAATTGGGTCTATCATGTATGCCATGCTATGTACTAGACCCGATGTCTCGTATGCTCTAAGCGCAACGAGTAGATACCAGTCTGATCCTGGTGAGAACCATTGGATAGCAGTCAAGAATATCCTTAAGTACTTGAGAAGGACTAAGGATGTATTCTTGATATTTGGAGGAATGGAAGATGATCTAGTTGTAAAGGGTTACACAGATGCAAGCTTCCAAACTGACAAAGATGACTTTAGATCGCAGTTTGGGTTCGTGTTTATGCTAAATGGAGGTGCTGTTTGTTGGAAGAGTTCCAAGCAAAGCATTGTTGCTGATTCTACAACCGAAGCCGAATATATAGCAGCATCGGATGCGGCTAAGGAGGCAGTTTGGATCAAGAAGTTCGTTAGTAACTTAGAAGTCGTTCCGAGTATCACTAACCCGATAGAGCTTTATTGTGACAATAATGGTGCTATTGCCCAAGAAAAAGAACCAAGGTCACATCAACGATCCAAAAACATTTTGAGACGTTTCCACCTCATTCGAGAAATTTGTGAAAGGGAGGACGTCAAGATATGCAAGGTACCTATGAATGACAATATTGCGGACCCTCTCACCAAGCCTTTACCACAAGCTAAACATGATGGTCATGTTAGGTCCATGGGTATAAGATACATGAATGATTGGGCCTAGTGCAAGTGGGAGACTGTAGGTGTTAGTGCCCTAGGCCTACAGAGATAGACTTATATATAATGTCAGTTTTCATTTATATAAGAGATTGTTATTTCGATTATTATATGTGTTTGCATGTTTACTTTAATAATCATGTCCCTAGTACTTATGAAGCACTAGTATGAAGTCTAATGGATAATCATGTAATGATTATATGCATGGAGATGCACATTAGATTCATGGGTACTTGTTAGAGAACAAGGTACTGGACTTGACCCATTATGAGATTTATGTCATGGTCGAATGTCATAATTAAATCTCATATAGTTTTATCATTGATATCCTTTGATCTGAGATTATCATCGTCTTCCACTCTATGAATATTATGTTTGATATAGTTTAACGTTGTCTTTAACCAGATAACAATAAGGGCTATTATTGGCATGATATGATTCTTGTTGGGAAGAATGACAAGTCAAGATGGAAATTTGTCCCTCGTAAAGAGAGATGTTTGGTAGGCCACTCGTAAGTAAGATTGATGATGTACATGGACATGTCCGAGTGAATTAATGTGATTAATTTCATTCGATTGATCAATTTACTTAGTAACGAGAAAGCATTGAACAATATGAGTTAACGTGGACCATGACTCATGTTCAATATAACATCGCGTGACAATGGGATTGTGATATGTTCTATGTAGGAAAATTGAACTTGATATTATATTATTTGGGTAGGCATGATGGCTTGCTAGAGTCCGCTCATGTCTTATGAGGATCGATGTGATTGAACTCATTGCCAACATAATATAGTCCTATGGGGTCACACGCATCAAACGAATTGTCAAAAATGAAGAATTTGGATTTTCTGTACTAAGGGGACGACTCGTCCCCAGGCCTGAACTAACTATTCCCGTGGCCTGGGACAAATGAATCAGAGGGAGTATCCTGAGGGACGACTCGTGCCCAAAGGGACGACTCGTGCCCTGAGCCAGAGCCAACTATTCCCCTTAAGGGGGACGCCTGTATCAGAACCTTTGTGAAAGGGGACGACTCGTGCCCTGGGGGACGAGTCGTCCCGTCGGCGCTGGACTGATACGTAATTGACTTAAAATTAGGGTTTTCGCGAGGGAAAAATATTTATAACGTATAAATACAAACCCTTGGTTGCCCTAGCAGTCATTCTCACGTTTTGGGTTTAGAGAAACACAAAAGAGAGATTTCAATTGAGAATTGAGAATCAAAACACAATTCAAATCCATATTTCTTCATTGATTGAAAGGAGTTTCAATCAAAGTATCTAGCAATCCACCTAGAATTGTTCTAGGGTTCGTTCAACGCGTGGATACACATAGAGGTTCTTCGCCAATCAAGATCTAACGTTCATGTTTCAAGAATCGTTCATCGAGGATTCACTAGTTCATCAATCTGGAGTTGGAACGCGTTTATCAACGACAAAAGCACACAAGGTTAGTTATTCTATTTCATACTTCTTATTTAATCATCTAGAACGGATCCTAGGCTCCGAGTTATCGAGTTAATTTGCATTCTTCCGCTGCGCATGGACCCTTGAAACCCAACACGGTATGGGCTTGAAATTTTAACACACTGAAGCAATGGGAAATCTTGAATAATCTTGACTAGCAAATCATGCCATGCTTTCAAACCAAAGGGATCGTCAGCTTCCAGGTGAAGAAAACGGAGACGGATAAACTTTCTCAACGAGACAGTGGATCTCGCGTAGCCAGCCATGAGTTCAGACCTTGAGCTTTCCAAATTATGATGCCGTCGAGGAGGGGAAGGGAGGCTGAGTTTGACCGCAGGGATTTGAAGGATCATAGAAGCAAATAGATGGGAAACAAGAGAGCATTGTGTAAGAAATTTGAGATCTTTGGGAAGCTTTTGAAATATTATGTTGATTACATCAAATGGGATCCTTTCAAAAGGGTCGGCGTCCATGGCTATTATTTGAAGGCTGCAAACCTCCATGCAAACGCGTTTCTCTTAATTCGTTTTAGGGTTAGGCATGTACTAATATTTAACGGATTAGGGTTTCAATTCAACATAGGTGTATTTATTTGGAATGCATATTTTAAGGAGAGATTTATATTATATACTTCTTTTATTTTGAAAGATTTGAGAGTTACTCATCGAATTTAGATCAAAATTTAAATATTTTTATACAATTTTAAAATTATTATTGTTTCATCATAAGAAATATTATCCATAACAATTTTTAAAATTGTATAGTGTATTTATAGTTTTATAAAAGTATGTTCAAAATTCGATTACAATGACCATAAAAAAAAAAAAAAAAAAAAAAGAGATAAACCGAAGGAAGTATATAACTAGCCTTATTTTAACCACAAACATTAATACCAGACTAATTTTAAAACCAAAACCAAACAATAATATAATGAGACTAAAACTTGTGTCCTTCATTCACAAAATTTCTTAAAAAAACAAATTCATTTTGGGGCAATTTTATTTTTTTAAATAGACATTTATTTCTTAAATAATATAATGGACAAACATACCTTTCCCACTTAAAATGAGCCCTCCCTGCTCATCATTTTTCTTTCTATTTCCAATCACCCCCATAGGGATGGCCAAAATCGGTCCGAGCCCAGTTTCGGGTTGAAAATCGCCGGTTTCGGTTTGGCCAGAGTGTGAACCTTAACCGGCCCGGCCTAACCCCGGATCCGGTTACTCCGGTTTCGGTTTTCTTCCCGGTTTGCTCCGGTTCCGGGCTTTTTCGATCCGGTTCTATTGAAAACCAAGGAATTTTCGTCCGGTTTCGGGCTTTTTTCGGTCCGGTTCACCATTTTTTGTGACCCTTAACCGGCCCTTATCCAAACCGGTTTCGATTACCCCGATTCCGGGTTTCGTGGCGGATCATGGTGGTTCCGGGCTTTTCCGATCCGGTTCCGGTCCGATTTTCCGGTTCCGATCCGATTTGGCCATCCCTACACCCCCACCTCCGACAACCCCTCCCCACCTCCTCAGGTCAACAACTTCAGCGATATGGAATCTATGTGCACCTCCAATCCACCACCTGATTATTGCTACTTTGAAACTCTAAATTCCATCTTACAGAATAAGAAAAATAAATTACTTAAAAATTACTCCCTCCGTCCCTAAATGTCTGTCCATTTTCAACACTTGTTTGTTCTCAAATGAAAGGTTTTTTTAAAAAAAAATAACTTTGTTCTTGAATGTTTTTACAAGGAAAAATCGTTTTAGAGACGGCAAATTCTGTAGCTAAAATAAAGATTCTGTCTCTAAATCGTGTTTAGAGACAGATTTGTTTCGTAGCTAATCCGTGGGTGCAGGTTGGTCGTTAAATTGGGCGTCGCTGTTTTGTAGCTGTTTTAGAGACAGATATGTCAGTCTCTAAATTAGAGACAGATATGTACGTACGGATTAGTAACGAATTTTCCGTCTCTATTTAAATTGTCGTTTTATTTTCGAACCATTTTAGTGACGGATATTTCCGTCGCTAAATTGATATATTTTTTAAAAAAATTATATATATATATATATATATATATATATATATATATATATATATATATATATATATATATATATATATATATATACTCCCTCCGTCCCATAATATTAGCACAAACACTTGTTTGCGCGGGAATTAAGAAATATGATATTTTAATAAAATGTTGTGAGTGTAAAAGAATGAGTGGAGAGAGAATGAGTGGAGGGTGTAATAAATTATAATGGTGTTGTGAGTATTAAAATAATGTAGGAGAGAGAATGAGTGGGGTTGGGTGAATATTTTATTAATATAAAGTTTCCTTTTTGGGAGTGTGCGGATATTAGCGGGACGCCCAAAAAGGAAAGTGTGCTAATATTAGCGGGACGGAGGGAGTATATATATATATATATATATACATACATACTCGAATCAGTCCCTCAACTATTCTTATTCTCAAATCAGTTTCTTAACTTTTATTAATCTTAAACCAGTCCTTGATATTTCATAGTTACACTTTGCTCCCCTAAACTTCTTTATACTCAAATCAGTCCTCACAAACTTCCACCATTAAAAAAACTAACACGAGTTAAATATTTAACGAAATGTAGAGAAGTATTCCCTTCATCTTCTTCAAAATTAAATCCAATTTCACCACCAATAACCACCACCGACCACCCTAACACCGTCTCATCACTGGCGTCACTCTCTACCATCACCACCATCACTAACAACACCACCAAAAAACCAAACCCAATCGTCTTTTCACTAGGCATTTAACCATCAGGCTTCAAAAAAATGACAAATTCAGATCCAAAAAACAAAATAGAAATTGAAAACAAATCAAGAACAATCAGGGTTGGTTGGAGCTAACCTGAATGCCATGTTCAAGCCAGTAGAGCTCCCAGCAAGCGTTTACCTGGATATCGGCCTAACCAATGTGGATCGAGATGCACTCCCTCATTTTCGGTTAGAGATGGCAGACGGCAAGAAGAAGGAAGAAATTTCGGATCTGAATCTAGAGTGAGAGTATTGGGGAGGTGGCAGTGGTGGCGTATTGGGGAGATGGAGGCGTGGGTTGCTGTGTGGTTGGGGAAGGAAGGTAGAGGGAGGCATATTGGGGAGGTGTGGTGGAGGTGACGAGGCACTGGATGAGGGAGGGAGGAGGCAGCAGATGAAGGAAGGGAAAAGGGTTTGTTTGGTTTGTGATGAAGAGAGAGAAATGAGGGAGGTGGATAGAAAAAAAGAAAAGAGGGTGAAATGATTTTGTTTGGATGAATTTGGACCATTTGATTTGATGTTTATAATTGATGGTTCAGATTGATTAAGGGATCAATCCACGTGAAAATTGGTAACCCAATAAAACAATGTCATGTGGCATTGTTTTATTGGTTTACCAGTTTTCACGTGAATCATAAACCAAACATCATCTTGACCATTAAACACATAACATAAAATTCAATCCAATGGTTCTAACAAAACATTTTCTCTAATTGAATAGTTATTATTATATAATTAATAATAATACTTAATAATAATATTAATAATAACTAGTAATAATACATAATATCAAAAAAGTAAATATTTTTATATTATATAAATTAAGTTAAGATTTTTTAAATAAATTAAAGTATCTATCTATATCTTATAACAAGATTGCATTTCATAAATGGAAAAAGCCCGTTCAAAAATGTCGCTTTCAATGGCAACAAAAATGGAAAGTATCATTAAGGGTATTTTCGGAAATGCATAATTCATCTTTATATATATTAAAGGAAGGAAGTGGTAAATGTTGTCACAATCAAGGACAAATTTGTCATTTTTCATTGCTTTGAATAAGACAAAAATTTAGTCTACCAAGAAAAGATGCTTGCTGATGTTAATGTGTGCATGAGCTCCATTTGTTTTATTTGGCAAAGAGAAAATAACACGTATATGTAAAACTTTGACAATTGTATGTATGCACACTCCACGAAAAACAAAGTACTTGCTCCCTACTCATTCTTTTCTCTTATCATTTTTTGTGATTAAAAAAAAAGTACTTGCTCCCATTGCTTTGAATAAGACAAATATTTATCAATTTTCATGGATGAATTTTCTATTTTATTGCTTTAACTTGCAAGAGAAGCTCTACATTAGATTAGCTTGCTGAATACATTTTAGATTGTTGACTAGATCATTTTTTAAAAATTTGCATGCGTTTTGATTGGATTAGGCAAAGGTGCACATTTCCCATTGCTTTGAATAAGACAAATATTTATCGATTTCCATGGATGAATTTTCTATTTTATTGCTTTAACTTGCAAGAGAAGCTCTACATTAGATTAGCTTGCTGAATACATTTTAGATTGTTGACTAGATCATTTTTTAAAAATTTGCATGTGTTTTGATTGGATTAGGCAAAGGTGCACATTTTCACATGTTGTCCTCTACTCATTTAAAAGAGTCAGCCTATTCCTTCTTTCTTCTCTCCTCATACTTTCTCAATATTTAAAAAACACACACAAACACACAGACACACAGAAACTGAAGGAAACGCACACACACACAAGCACATAGTTACACACCAAAACACGCAGAAGCACACACTTTCACACACGAAGTTTATTACTCTCTCTGTTTGATGAGTAGACTCAGGTAATCAGGGTTATTCGTTTCTTGGCTAGGCAATCTCCGGATGTAGTTCTTTGATATTGCAACCGAGGTTGCAGCCATGGCGGAGTTATCTTCTTACCTGATCACTTACATATCTAAACCTTGCTTTACCCTATAATGAAGTATTCAAAGGGTGGTGTAGGTTTATAGAAAGTGGTCATGGAGAGGATTGGAGAAGATTGTTGATTTGAAGAAAGGATTAAATTGGCGAAGGAGAGTGTTAGAAAAGATGAAATTTGGCTAGAGATTTTGACTTTGGAAGGATCGAGAGAGGATTGGATTTGGATCTTACCGGAATGAGGATTGAGGAAGCCGGTCGGGAGTAGTTTGGAGAAGGAGGGATAAATGGAGGCGATGGGCGGCGGTGATGATGGTGGTGGGAGGCGGTAGTGGGTTTGGGTTTGGTCGTCAGATTGAGATTGGGAGTCTTGATTTTCTTGAGAGTTTTTGAGGATTGGAATCTCTTTCGGTAACGAGTGGTGCTGACGTTTTTTAAAGTGTGGCGGTGGTAGGGCGGCACCATTGATGGGTAGAGAAAGAAATCGAGAGATTGGGTAGAGATGTAGATATATATATATATATATATATAGAGAGAGAGAGAGAGAGAGAGAGAGAGAGAAACAATGTTTGAAGGAAAGAGAAATAAGGGAGGCAGAGAGAGTTTTGAAATTAAAAATTAAAATGTAAGAGTATTAAATTAAATGCAGTGATTTAACAACTTATTTGAACACTCACCCTATTTAATCGTCTAAAAAAATGAATAAGCAAAAGAAAATTTAATTTGCATTTGAAATATTTTTTTGAGAAATATACTAATTTTAGTAATTATATTTAATAATTATTTAAATGTTTTATCTTTTTTCTATTTAGTGAAAATATTTAACATTTGACTAAAAGAGACAATTGAATAAAAATAATTATAAAAATTTCATTTTGAATAATAAAATTTATCAACGAGACTCCCAAAATAAAAATGTGTGCCTCTTATAACAGATTGGAGGAAATATTCTTTTCTTTATTAATTTTACTTAAAAGTAAATATCGTATTTTTTAAGTAGAAACTGTATGTTTAAGTAAGAAATAATATTATTACTACATCTGTCTCAAATAAATGACCAATTTTGGTTCATACTTGATTGATCTTTTGGTCCACAAATGTTATCGGATGTTGTATATAAGAAAGTAGTTGAGAATGTATAATAAGAGACTTTTATTTGAGTCGTGTGTAATTAAATTGCAATGTATTTCAAAAAATATTTCATTTTCCATTATCACTTATCGTATATTTTGATCATTATAATTAAAATTGTTAATGTGTAAATTTAAAAAGTTGTTGTTTTACTTCTTCACTTATACTTATAATTTCATCATAACCAATTTTTTTTTTTGTAAATTAAAAAAAAATAATCTTAAATCGCCGTGCATCGCACGGGGGTACTGCTAGTAATAGTATATAAAGATAAAGGATGGCGGACAATAAAATACACATTTTATTTGTATACTTATACCTTATACCTTATACCCTATACCCTAAACCCTAAGTCATATACCTATACTTTATACCTTATACCCTATATCCTAAACCCTAAACCCTAAGTCATATACCTATACCTTATCTCTTATACCCTAAACCCTAAATCATACACCTATACCTATATCTTTTCTTTTATATACTTTCGTTTGTTTAGTTTTTTCTATCTTTTTTCCTATACATTTTTTTTAAATGTATGTAGTAAACAAAAGTCTAAAATATTATTTCCTATTCAATAAAAAATTTATAAAAAATAAAAAATGAATAAAGGATAGTCCGTCCCTCTTTTCTTTTATATACTTTCGTTTGTTTAGTTTTTTCTATCTTTTTTTCTATAAATTTTTGTAAAAAATGTATGTAATAAACAAAAGTCTAAAATATTATTTCCTATTCAATAAAAATTTATAAAAAATAAAAATAAATAAAGGATAGTCCGTCCCTCTTTTCTTTTATAGGGTGTAGAGTTTAGAGTGGGGTTTAGACTTTAAAGTGAGGTATATTTATTTTTTATTTTTTTGAAATTTTTTTATTGACTAGAAAATAATATTTTAGACTTTGTTAATTAGTGATTTTTTTACAAAAAGGTATATAAAAAAGATAGAAAAAAATTAAACAAATGAAAGTATATAGAAGAAAAGTCAAAAGAGGGACATACTACCCTATATATATTTCTTATTTTTTTTAAAAAAATTTATTGACTAGAAAATAATATTTTAGACTTTGTTAATTAGTGATTTTTTTACAAAAAGGTATAGAAAAAAAGATAGAAAAAACTAAATAAATGAAAGTATATAGAAGAAAAGTTAAAAAGGGGACAGACTACCCTATATAATTATTTTTTATTTTTAAAATTTTTTTTTATTGACTAGAAAATAATATTTTAGACTTTGTTAATTAGTGATTTTTTTTTACAAAAAGGTATATAAAAACGGATAGAAAAAAATTAAACAAATGAAAGTATATAGAAGAAAAGTCAAAAGAGGGATAGACTGCCCTATATTTATTTTTTATTTTTAAATTTTTTTATTGATTCGGAAATAATATTTTATACTTTGTTAATTAGTGATTTTTTTAGAAAAAATTTATATAAAAAAAGATAGGGTTTAGGGTATATGATATGGGTTTTAGGGTTTAGGATTTAGAGTGAGGTTTAGAGGTTTAGAGTGAGATATATTTATTTTTTATTTTATTTTGATTTTTATTGACTAAAAAATAATATTTTAGACTTTGTTAATTAGTGATTTTTTTTTTACAAAAAGTTATATAAAAAAAAGATATAAACAAACTAAACAAATGAAAGTATATAGAAGAAAAGTCAAAAGAAGGACGGACTACCCTATACCTTATACCTTATTCCCTATACCCTAAACCTTAAACCATATACATATACCCTAAACCCTAAATCATATACCTATACCCTAAACCCTATACATATACCTTATCTCTTATACCTTTCCTAAACCCTAAGTTGTATACCTATACCTTATACCCTAAACCCTAAGTCATATACCTATACCTTATCCCTTAAACCCTATACCCTAAACCTTCTATCTTATACCCTATACACTAAACCCTAAATCATATACCTGTACATTATACCTTATACCCTAAATCATATACCCTAAACCTTATACCTTATACCATATACCATATACCATTCAATGATATTGTTGTACTGATGTCTGAATTGTTGGGCTTCGTATAAGATATAAGGTATATGTATATGATTTAGGATATATGATATAAGGTATAATGTATTATATGATTTAGGATATAGGGTATAAGGTATATGTATATGATTTAGGGTTTAGGATATAGGGATTTAGGGTTTAGGGTATATGTATATGATTTAGGGTTTAGGATATAGGAATTTAGGATTTAGGGTATAGGTATATGATTTAGGGTATAGGGTATATGGTATAGGGTATAAGGTATAAGGTATAGTTTTATTTATCAAAAAAAAAAATTAAAAAACTAAATGATATTGTCCGTCCCTCTTTTTTCTATTATATACTTTCATTTCTTTAAAAATTATTAACTTTTTAATATAACTTTTTGTAAAAAATTTCCCTACTAAATAACATCTCAAATAGTTTTATTTATTCAAAAAGAAATTTAAAAAAATAAAAAAGTAAATGCTATCGTCCGTCCCTCTTTCTTTCTATTATATACTTTCATTTCTTTAAAAATTATTAACTTTTTTAATATAAATTTTTGTGAAAAATTTCCCTACCAAATAACATCTCAAATAGTTTTATTTATTCAAAAAAAAAATTAAAAATTAAAAAGTAAATGCTATTGTCCGTCCCTCTTTTTCTATAATATACTTTCATTTCTTTAAAAATTATTAACTTTTTTAATATAACTTTTTGTAAAAAATTCCCTACTAAATAACATCTCAAATAGTTTTATTTATTCAAAAAAAAAATTAAAAAAGTAAAAAAGTAAATGCTATTGTCTGTCCCTCTTTTTTCTATTATCTACTTTTATTTCTTTAAAAATTATTAACTCTTTTAATATAACTTTTGTAAAAAATTTTCCTACTAACTAACATCTCAAATAGTTTTATTTATTCAAAAAAAAATTAAAAAAATAAATGCTATTGTCCGTCCCTCTTTTTTTCTATTTAGCTACAGTTGAATCTGTCTCTAAATTAGAGACAAATTTTGAACCCATCTCTAATTTAGAGACAGATACAAAATTTGTCTCTAAATTTTAGAGACAGATGTTGAATCTGTCACTAAATTAGAGATGGATTAAAAAATGTGTCTCTAAATTAGAGACGAATTAAAATATGTCTTTAATTTAGAGACAGATTCAACATCTGTCTCTAAAGTTTAGAGGCAGATTTTGTATCCATCTCTAAATTAGAGACAGATACAAAATCCTTTTCTAATTTAGAGACAGATTCAAAATTCGTCTCTAATTTCTAATTTAGAGACGGATTCTGAATCTGTCCATCTCTAGTTTAGAGATGGATTCTGAATCTGTCTTTAAGAATCTGTCTCTAATTTAGAAACGGATACAAAATCTCTCTCTAATTTAGAGACGGATTCTGAATCTGTCTCTAATTTTTTGGTTTGTTTCTAAATTAGCTACAGTCCGTCTGTCTCTAATTTTTCGTCTCTATTTTTGGTTTTCCTTAGTAGTGAGTTTTACCCATTTTTTTTACTAGTCACTTTAAACTTGTAAAACTATAACCTGTCTGGTATAGACACATGCCTAAACCTATTTCTGCATATCTTAGATTGAACTCCAAACCACTACACTCAATTTGAACCTTCAATTTAAAGGTCAGGATCTCTATCCTCCTTCAATATTTTCTGGACAAATAAAATCCTGAAGTCATAATGAGGAAGAATCAAATGCCAGCAATTAAAATATACTCTTCTTCTTCTGTTTTACAATAAGGTTTCTAGTTTGACTTTATATGGAGATTAAGAAAAATAAATATTATGGATGAAATAATGAACATCTACGGGTCGAAGTAGAACCCTCAACCCACAAAATTTAGAAAAGATTACCAATTTAAACCCTAAAACATGTAAATTAACTAAATAATCGTCTAACAACATAATGAATTAAATATTCCAACCCCGCGAAAACAACCGGAATAAAATCTCCCTCTTTGTTTCGTTTTCATCTTCTACGGCATTCAACTCCTTAAACTTGATAAGTTCTTCGCCTCTTAAATACACTAACGGTCGGTATGGGCTTGAAATTTTAACACACTGAAGCAATGGGAAATCTTGAACAATCTTGACTAGCAAATCATGCCAAAAATTGGTCTCTATCATGGATAGTAGATTAAATATAGCTGGTTTGGAAAATAAATTGGCCACTTTCAAACCAAAGGGATCGTCGGCTTCCAGGTGAAGAAAACGGAGACGGATAAACTTTCTCAACGAGACAGTGGATCTCGCGTAGCCAGCCATGAGTACAGACCTTGAGCTTTCCAAATTATGATGCCGTCGAGGAGGGGAAGGGAGGCTGAGTTTGACCGCAGGGATTTGAAGGATCACAGAAGCAAATAGATGGGAAACAAGAGAGCATTGTGTAAGAAATTTGAGATCTTTGGGAAGCTTTTGAAATATAATGTTGATTACATCAAATGGGAGCCTTTCAAAAGGGTTGGCGTCCATGGCTATAATTTGAAGACCGCAAACCTCCATGCAAACGTGTTTCTCTTAATTCGTTTTAGGGATAGGCATAGGATTAATAATCCTCTCACTATTAATAATTCGTTTTAGGGTTAGGCATAGGATTAATAATCCTCTCACTATTAATGCGGGCTAGTAATGAGCCATAAGAGTCCGTTGGGCTGCACTAATATTGAACGGATTAGGGTTTCAATTCAAATTTGGAATGCATATTTTAAGGAGAGATTTATATTATATGTTTCTTTTATTTTGAAAGATTTGACCCATTTTAATTCTTATATATTTAATTCTTATAGCTAAACTTAATCGAATTTAGATCAAAATTTAAATACTTTTATACAATTTTAAAAATTATTATTGTTTCTGTTGTGAATATTGCCCTCCACAAACCAAGCAAACCACAAGAATAATAATCGCACACAAACAAAGCAAAAAAAAATCAAAAGCACAGAAAAGACAAGAGAAATTGTTTACCCAGTTCACCAATTTGATTGGCTACGTCTGGGGGCACTACCAAGCCAGGATCTTGCACTATGTATGTAAAATATGTGTTACAATGATTTTTGGGGCGGAACATTGCTTTTATATGCTCACAGGAATAAAAAACAAACCCTAGATGGCCTAAAGAACGGGCCCAAAACAGATCCTTTCCGAGCCTGAAAATCGACGCCAGGCGCCCGCCTCAAAGGAGCCAGGCGTCCGCCTGGGAAAGGACAAAACACCATGCTCACCTCGGCAGCCGAGGCGCACGCCTTGCCCTAGGCCGTGCGGCCGCCTCAAGCACGTTGCCCCAACGCCAAATCCACTGGACTTGAAGCGTTCGCCTCTCCAGCCCCAAGCGCCCGCCTCAGATTCCCTTCGAAAATCACCTTGGTTGGTCCTCTATCCCAACAATCTCCCACCTAGAGATCAACCTCATATATAAGCCCCGTATCCGTTCTTCAACTCATCCTTGGTGTCCTCCTAGTGCTCACCTCGATCATGGTAGTGCCATCCTCCTCTCTCATTCTTCAAGCCCAATTGACGCTTTGCACAGCTTCAACTTCTCAAGGTTCACAACCTTTGTCAACATGTCAGCTGGGTTCTCCGATCCCAATATCTTCTCAAGCCACAAAGTCTTCTCCTCCAAGAGATGTCTGATGTAGTGAAACCTCAGTTCAATGTGCTTCTTCCTCGAATGAAACGCCGGATTCTTTGCCAAGTGAATTGCACTCTGACTGTCACTGTAGAGAATATTACCACTTCGCGTCTTCCCAAGTTCACCCAAGAAGTTCTGCAGCCAAACCATCTCTTTACTCGCTTCATCGGCGCCACATATTCGCTTGCGATCGGCGAGCCACGATCTTTTGTAACTTAGAAGCCCAGGAGATTGTTGTACCACCCAATGTAAACACATAACCCGTAGTACTTCTCCTCTTATCAAGATCACTTGATGCCAAGTCCGCATCAACATAACTCGCTAACACCACTTCCTTGCTTGAAAAACATAGAGCCTTACCAGCAGTACCCTTCAAGTAACGTAGGATCCACTTAACCGCTTCCCAATGTTGCTTTCCTGGATTGCCCATGAACCGGCTGACTACTCCCATCGCATGTGCAATGTCCGGCCTTGTACACACCATTGCATACATGAGACTCCCCACAGCTGAAGCATATGGAGTTCTCTCCATCTTGTCACGCTCCTCCTTGTCCCTAGGCGAGTCTTTCTCGGATAACTTGAAGTGCAAACCCAATGGTGTCCCCGTTGGCTTCGCCTCTTCCATACAAAACATTGCCAAGACTTTCTCAACATATTCTGCTTGTGAAAGAACCAATCTACCCGAATCCCTATTCCGGTCAATCCGCATGCCCAAGATTTTCCTTGCCTCTCCCAAATCCTTCATCTCGAACCGTTCTGACAACTGAGTCTTCAACCTGTTTACCTCTCTACTGCTAGAGCCCGCTATTAACATGTCATCCACATATAACAGCAAGATAATATACCCATTGTCCGTGTTCTTGAAGTAGCAACAATGATCCACCTCACATCTGATAAAATCAATGTCGTGCATGAATCCATCAAACTTCCTGTACCACTGCCTAGGAGCTTGTTTAAGGCCATACAAGCTCTTAGTCAATCTGCAAACTAGCTCCTCGTTACCCTTAGACAAGTAACCCTCTGGTTGTGCCATGTAGATCTCTTCCTCCAAATCCCCATGAAGAAAGGCCGTCTTCACATCCATCTGTTCAAGCAACAAGTCATCCGCCACTACTATCCCCAGAACCATTCTGATAGTGGTCATCTTCACAACCGGAGTGAATACTTCGGTGTAGTCAATACCATACTTCTGCTGAAACCCTTTAACAACTAGTCTTGCCTTGTAACGCTTGCTACCGTCTGCTTCCTCCTTGATCCTGTAAACCCACTTGTTATGCAACGCCTTCTTCCCCTTAGGTAGTTTAGTCAACTCCCAAGTTTTGTTGGCCTTCAATGAGACCATCTCATCATCCATCGCAGCTTTCCACTTATTACAAAGCACACTACGAACTGCCTCCGCATAACATTCCGGTTCCCCATTATCTGTCAACAACAAATAATAATTCGAAGGAGTATACCTGTCAGGTGATCCACGCAATCTGCTGGATCTACGCAGCGGAATATCCGGTTCTGGAGTATGTGGTTCATCTTCAGCGACCTCCTGACCATGGTCAACATGAACCGTTCTGCTCCCACCCGAGTTAGGAATATCCACCTCTACAACCTCCGGTTCAGAACTAGTATCATCAGATGCCCCCTTTCTGTCCTTGTACAAAACCTGTTCATTGAATACCACATCTCGACTACGAATAACCTTATGGTTTTGATCATCCCAAAATTTATACCCGAAGTCATCCCCGCCATACCCAATAAATGTACACTTAACAGATTTAGCATCTAATTTAGTTCTCTCAGCAGCATCAACATGAACATAAGAAACGCAGCCAAATACGCGAAGAAAGGACAGATTTACACCTTGCCACTCCAAACTTCCTCTGGAATTCCGTTCCCCAATGGAACCGATGGTCCCCGATTGATCAAGAAAGCTGCCGTGTCAACTGCATATGCCCAGAACGTCTTCGGAAGTCCACACTTCAATCTCATACTTCTAGCCCGCTCGTTCAATGTTCTGTTCATCCTCTCTGCTACACCGTTGAGTTGTGGAGTCTTCTTTGGAGTCTTCTCCATACGAATGCCATTCGCAGCACAATATTCCCTAAACTCCCCGAGCTCATACTCCCCACCATTGTCTGATCTCAAGCACTTAAGCTTAAGTCCCGTCTGATTCTCCACCAAGGCCCTCCACTTCTTGAACACCTCGAAAGCCTCATCTTTCCCCTTCAAGAAATAAACCCAAACCTTCCTTGTAGAATCATCAATGAAAGTCATGTAATATGACGCACCACCCAGAGACGTAACCGGAGATGGCCCCCACAAGTCCGTGTGAACCAATTCCAACTTTGCTTCCCTCAATCCCCTACCTGTCCTCGAGAAATTATTCCTCCCTTGTTTGCCAAACATACAATCTTCGCAGATCCCCACGTTGACTGTCTTCAAACCCGGTAGTAGACCCTTAGAACAAAGTACCTTCATCCCCGTCTCACTCATGTGACCCAATCGACAGTGCCACAAATCGGTATCACCCTTGCTGCCGCCACCGCGATACTATCCTTGGTGTTGTTCGCCAAATACAGAGTACCCTCCTTATTACCCCGAGCGATCTCACAATCCTCCTTGGTAATAACCCAGTTCCTGCAGCCGAAAGTCACCTTGTAACCCTCTTCGTCCAACTGCCCAACTGAAAGCAGGTTCTTTTTCAAACCCGGAATGTGTCTGACCCCGTTCAGATGTAAGACCTTCCCGTCTGATGCTCCTATTCTGACATCCCCCTTCCCCTTGATTTCCAAAGGCTCGCCATCAGCTAGATAGACCTTCCCGAAATCACCGGAAGTGTAATTCTCCATCTCTTCCTTATGCCCGCAAGAGTGGAATGATGCCCCCGAATCCAGCACCCATGATTCTAGTGCACTACTGACACTAAGAACCAGTACATCATCACCTTCGACTGCCACATTCACCTGATTGCCCTTACGATTTGGACAATCCCTCTTGAAGTGTCCCAACTCCTTACAATAATAGCACTGAACAGATCCCTTCGCAACCTTCGGTTTGTCCTTGGTCTCATCAGCTTTGCCCTTACCACTCACAGCGTTCTCCCTTGATTCGGTCCTCCCTTGTTTGCTAGTACCCGGCTTCCCCCTACTAGTAGTAGCTAAAGCCGCTCCCGAAGTACTTGATGTCCCCAACTTCTTCATGCGATTTTCCTCACCTAAAAGAAAGTCTTTAACATCATCATATTTCAATTACTTCTTACCTGCTGAAGCGTTGATTGCAGTCACCGTTCCGCTCCAACTTGCCGGTAAATAAGCTAGCAACAAGCATGCATGAACCTCATCATCGAACTTGATCTCCACCGCAGTCAATGAATCTATGACATCCATAAATTCATCGATGTGCTTAGCCAAGGATCCTCCCTCTTGCATCTTGAGACTGCCCATCTTACGTATCAAATCAACCTTATTTGCAGCAGACGGAGTTTCAAATCTCTCAGTAAGATAATCCAATAGCTCCTTGGTGGTTGTCGCCTTCCTAGTAGTCTTCGCAATCCACTTCGACAAAGTAGATCTGACCACCCCTAGGGCTTTCCGATCCATGAGTTCCCATTCTTCCTGATCTTCATCTTCCGGTTTGACACCCTTCAGAGGCTTATAGAGGTCTTTGTTGTACAAAAGATCCTCAATCTGCATCCTCCAATATCCGTAGTCAGACCCATCGAATTTCTCAACCGCCTGTTTGTCCTTGCCCATTCTTGATTGCTTGAACAACTCCCTTGATCTAGAACCAAGAGCTCTGATACCAGTTGTTGTGAATTTGGCCCTCCACAAACCAAGCAAACCACAAGAATAATAATCGCACACAAACAAAGCAAAAGAAAATCAAAAGCACAGAAAAGACAAGAGAAATTGTTTACCCAGTTCACCAATTTGATTGGCTACGTCTGGGGGCACTACCAAGCCAGGATCTTGCACTATGTATGTAAAATATGTGTTACAATGAGTTTTGGGGCGGAACATTGCTTTTATATGCTCACAGGAATAAAAAACAAACCCTAGATGGCCTAAAGAACGGGCCCAAAACAGATCCTTTCCGAGCCTGAAAATCGACGCCAGGCGCCCGCCTCAAAGGAGCCAGGCGCCCGCCTGGGAAAGGACAAAACACCATGCTCACCTCGGCAGCCGAGGCGCACGCCTTGCCCTAGGCCGTGCGGCCGCCTCAAGCACGTTGCCCCAACGCCAAATCCACTGGACTTGAAGCGTTCGCCTCTCCAGCCCCAAGCGCCCGCCTCAGATTCCCTTCGAAAATCACCTTGGTTGGTCCTCTATCCCAACAGTTTCATCATAGGAAATATTATTCATAACAATTTTTAAAATTGTATAGAGCATTTATAGTTTTATAAAATTATTTTCAAAATTCGATTACATTAACCATAAAAAACAAAATAAGATAAACTTTCATAGCCTTATTCTAACCAAAATCATTAATACCAGACTAATTTTAAAACCAAAACCAAAACCAAACTTTAGTATGATGAGACTAAAAATTGTGTCCTTCATTCACAAAATTTCTTAAAAAAAAAAACAAATTCATTTTGGGGCAATTTTATTTTTTTTAATAGACATTTATTTAGAGATGAAAAATATTATTTTGGGACAAGTATCTATGTGGACTTGTGTATGTGAAAACACTTCAATATCCTCAAGAAAATTAAGGGGCTATACTCATGTTTTTTTTCTCTTTAAATTTGAAGATGGTGATGGAGGCTTGTTTGATTTTGTGAGCTGAAATTGGTGGTGGCTGTATGGCGGCGGCGGCGGCAATCGGGTTGCAATCATGATGCATGGATTTGGGGCTTTTTGAAATGTAGGTTTTCTTTTTTTTTCTATTTTTGGGATGTGTTTAGGCAGTGTGGTGGTGATTGCTGGATCCGCGGTGGCTAGAGGGAGGTGGCAGCATGGAGGTGGTGGTTTTGAGTGGTGGAGATTAGTGGAGGTGGGTGATGAAGAGATACATACATTTTTTTGAGAATTGCTATTCATCCGTTTTCATTTTTTTTTATTGAGATTTTGACATAAATTAATGAGAAATATATTTATTAAGAGAAGGGGATAAATTTAAAATTACTCCCTCCGTCTCAGGAAATACTTCACCATTTTATGCCCGGCACGCAAATTAAGGAAATAGGTGGAAAGAAAAAATGTTGTGAGTGTAATTTGAAAATAGGAGAGAGAATTAGTGGATGAAATAGTAAATTTAAAAAGTGTTGTGAGTGTAATAGTGAATTAGGAGAGAGAATGAGTGGAGGAAATAGTTAGTGGGTATAATATAATATGACTAAAACTTTTCCATTTTAGGAAAGGTGAAGCTTCAAATGGGACGCCATTTTGGGTAAAAGGTGAAGCATTTTCTGGGATGGATGGAGTATAGTTGAAGGGGTATTTTGGTCTTTTCCATGCAAATTCCATTGAGAATGACCAAAATATCCCTAAGTAACTCAGATGTTATGCTTTTCGTTAGATTTTTAACTGGACATCCAAAAATATACCTAATTGCAACAAAATGATAAACTCAATAACCAACTTGTTACAAATGCAAATTCAATAATCAATTGAAACATCTCGACAAACTCAGGTAACTAAAATGCAATTTGCCCTATATAGAATGGTGGGTGGGGATGAGGGTGAGTAATTTTCCAAAAAATGAATCGCAAAAGAGAATTATGTAAGTTATTTTATTTTGGAATCATGCTTATTTTTCATATATTGAAAAATTATTTACATTGACTTTATTTTCACTAGCGTTATCAGACATTGAAAAATGAGAAAAACATTTTCCTTGTGGTAATTGAACTTTGCTTATGTTAAAACTGCTAATGAAAGGAAAATAATATTTTTCTTACATTGACGTGATTTGATTTTTTCGCTCGTCTTCAGAAACGAGATGATAAGCCTTGCCTAGAGAAACTATCGGTCGTGTGCCCAAAATATGTGTCTTGATAGTGCCAAAGCTTTCATCGAGACCCATGAGAAACTCGTACAACCTCTCCTTTTCCCTCATCTCCATTAGTTGCTTTGGAACATTTACGTAAGTCTTCCCAGATCTCTTGCGCCATCTTAACATGTTGGACGCTGTTTCTGATATCCTTCTCCAAGGCACTGTGCAACCATCCCTTTACCATTGTGTTACAACTAATCACTACTAAGTGACAACTAACAAGCTCCCTCAGATTACTCCCAAGCTGACTGTTGACATTCGCAACAGAAACCACTCAATGCCCTCAAATCTCAATAGTGGTGTCACATCAATGGGACGCATTGATTTTCTTATTCATTATCTTTTACTGCATATTGGAGGATAATCCAATGTTCAAGCATGTCAAGTGACCAAAGCAGACATAGTGTCCTGAGGAGGAGGAGACAACCTCGTACAAAAGTGACTAAAATGATGATAAACATCTAAAGATCATCAATCAACAAATTAGGTCAAATCATTATCTTCCGAATTGAGATGTGATAATATGACCAATGTCCTGAGATCATTACCTGAGGAGGAGGAGGAGACAGCCTCTCTTAAGCATGTCAAGTGACCAAAGAAGACACAATGCTACTCCTTGTGGATCAATTAATCAGGAGCCAGGTAACCAAGCAATCCAGTTGTTTTGGTAGAAAAAAACAATATAGTAGAATCTTAACTTTGATTAGTGTGTGGATTGAACAATAAGGAGGGGACTATGGAATTCGACTATATGGAACAAAAGCATGAAAAAGAAACAATGACACCACGATTTGTTAACGAGGAAAACCTTAGAGGTGATAACCTCTTTGGAAAAAACCCCGGGAGTTAGGTCTCCAACCTTAAAAGTTCCACTATAATAATCACAAATACAACTTTGGAAGATAATGGAGAGGATTACAAGAGCTTGTGTGTAGAGTGTGTGTGCGTATTAGCATTAGTGCGTGTTCCGTCTCCATTTTCCCTTAAATATAAGAAAGCATGAATGAGTCCAATACGGTTCCTACAATCTCGGGATATTGGCTTATCTTTTCAACCTCCGTGAGACCAAGTCGCTCTAGCCGTTGAAGGTGTGTTGAACGTGCTGGAGAATATCCCGCATTTCTCTCTTAATTACTGGAAAATAAGAATAAAGATATTAGTAAATATTAAATAAGTAAATATTAAAACAATACTTACAGTGGAATGACATCTTGATATGCAGGATCAACTGAAGATGTCACCATGCTGAAAAATACCCACAACAATTTGTCCCCAAAAACATTTGACTATGTTGGCAACTGAAGAGGCAAAATGTTTTTCTTTTGAATTAATTGTTCAACTGCCCGCTCTGCCTGATGGGACGTTCTAGGGATACGTGGCGTCCATGGACGGTTGGGGAGAAAAGTCTGGAAAGTAATTTTTTTGAAAAAGAATTCTTTTTCTTTTTAATAACCGCTTGGAAGGATCATTTAGACTTCTCAAAGCTTCTTTTTCACCTCTGTTGGCCCACGGCGCCGTTCATCTTCAAGGTAAAACTTCTCTGTTTCTCACCTTCTTCCTTTGCTTATTTCTCTTCTTTCGTTCTGTCAACCATGACCAGGTTGTCTTCGTCCAATCCTAAGAGTGTCCTATCCCCACAAGGTCCCGTAGAAATTAGTCTCGATGATTTCGTTTGTGAAAACCTTCTTGCGAAACCAGACGAAGAGACTTGCTTGTTCAGTGATTCCCAAATAGAGTCCATAAAACAACAATGCTACTTCCCAAATGGTGCAATTTTTCATCCTTTTTCCGTAAATCTTAGGTCTGACTACGTTTCCCGCAAATGGATCTGTTTTTTCGAGTATCCCTTTCTTCTAGGGTTTAGCTACCCTTTTCCTTTGTTGGTTTCTGAGTTCTTCCAAAAGACCCAACTCGCTTATGCTCAACTGATGCCGATGGCTTGGCGAGTTTTTGCTTTTGTCATTAAAGTGAACCGAGAAAATGGATTAAACCTAGGGCTCCATGAAATTGCATATTCGTACGATCTTCAACCCTTTGGTTCCAAAAGATACCTTGTTAGGAAGAGGTCTGGTAGGAGTTCTTTAATGAGCACCATATCTTCTAGTGATAGAGGATGGAAAAATAGATTTTTCTTTGTTGATAGGGCATCTATTGGAGAAGGGAATGAGGTTTCAAGCGAGTGGAACAAGGGAGGTACTTAAATTCTCACTTTTGTGACTTCCTGTTCTTGAGGCAAACTGAATTGTAATTGTTTTTGCCTTTATGCAGATATCGACTGGGGAGAACTGTTCCCACCTGCTGAAGACACTCTAACCAAAGTTGAAGAATTTTTCAGGCTCCCTCCAGACAAGAGATCTCCTAAGGGATTATTGGAATCATCTTTGGCTATCCCGGAAGACCAAAAGGCCTCTACCTCCGTTATTATGTCCACAGGTAAGCGTATTGTCCTCTCAGTTTAGTTTGTCAATCTGATGCACTATACTTATTGACAATCTTTCATATGTCAATGTAGTTTCCAAACCAGCTATCTCAGGATCGGATTTTGACCTCGACGACATCATCGAAGCCATGCTCAAAGGTACTGCTATGAAGATAGAGATGAAACCTCCACCCGTTCCTAAGAAGAGTCCTGCCTTAGATGAGAGTGCCGGTATTGGTTCTAGAGTGAAGAAGAGGAAGGCTAATCAAGAAGAGGTAGTTGAGGTTGGTGATTCTTTTGATGGAATGCCAGTAGGGGATTTTAAGAAGAAATGCATGAGTTTTGCGACTGGGGTAAGATATTGTTAATAGGAATTTGACTAACTCAAAAAGTTTTTATAACATTTAGTTATGTCGAGTTATTATTTTGCAGACTGTAGGGTATGTGGAGGATTTAGTAAAAGAAATTGAGATGCTGAAGAAGAAGTCAAAAGCGGACATTGCTTTGGTTAGGAAGGAGAAGGCAGTGTTGGAAAACAAGGTGAAAGTACATGAGAAGACCCTGGAGAAACAAAGCAAGTCATTGGGAGAGCAAGAACAAACGGTGAAGGACTTACTGAATAGTTTGGCTAAGAGTGAGGATGATCATCACAAAGAGATCGCAGATGTGAAGAGTTCCTGCAAACTGGCTGCAGCAAAAACTGTTTCTCAATGCAAGATAAAAATGATGAAGGAGTATCAAGAAGGGAAGGCTGATACTTGGGATATCAACAGGGAGTGTGCCTATTTGTTTAAGTTGACAGGTGAGGTGATGGATGAGGGCGAGGTGTCGTCAAGCCCGTATGAAGCGATCATTAAAGATGCACCAGTAGATGGAGATGTTACCCCAAATGCAACACCTGCGGCAGATGCCACCTAAAAAAGAAGGTAAAATAATTTTGTTCTTGGTTTTTTGATGACGTTACTGGGGTGGAATCCCTTAAAACAATTTTAATTTTAGTTTGATTATGTAATGGGTCCATAAGGACCAAAGACAATTTCCTTTACGTGTTGGGTTGGTCCAACACTTTTGCACTTTAACGTTGGTAGCTTGGATATTTTTATGGTTACATTAATTCGGTTAAAGTTTAGTAGTTTGGATGCTTTTATGATAACTTAATGATTTTCAAGCATGTCAAGGCTTGTTATATTTTCTAGATGAAAATTTTTCTTTGTACGGTTATTTGTTATGCTTCATAAGGTGACATGATAGTATGTCAAAACGGTAGGTACTTAAGATGACATGTATATGCCATAACCCGTAGATACTTTAGATGACACGTATATGTCATAACCATAAGAATAATACGTAAGATCAATCATCCAACTGAGTGGGAATGGGTAAGCTATATGAGTTTACCCATATAGGCCCACCCCACACCTCAATTAGAGAGATAACTTGCGCTCCAGGCGAAGGTGTGGTAACCTAACATCTTAAGAAAGAGGTAATTAACTCTTTAAACCTTAGAAGGGATTGTGTACCTTTACTTGAGAAGAGATGGCCAGTCTCTAACGGAGGAGAATTCGTTGTTCCTTATGTACTCTCGACATGTCTCCACGTATGTATGTCAACACCTCATAAGACAAAAACATATTAATAATGGACGTCAACTAATGTTGATGCCTCTCCACAAGGTGCGTTAGTGACATCTTGATTTGCAATAAAGTAATGATAGAGTACATTGAAAAATAAAAGATTACAAATAAATAAAAGTTTGTCCATACCTGGGAAGAGATGAATTAAAGCGGGGTTTCGTTCAGATGTAATACCTTTTAAGGTGAATGGCGTTCCAACTTCGTGGTATCATTTGGCCATCCAAGGTTGCCAGACGATATGCTCCTTTCCCGGCCTGTGCATCTATTAGGTAGGGTCCTTCCCATTTTGGGGCGAGCTTGCCTGCATTGGGCTCCTTTGTATTTTGGAATGTCTTTTGTAGGACTAAGTCTCCTACTTGAAACCTTCTAATCCTTACGTTTTTGTTGTAAGATCTGGCTACCCTTTGTTGATATGCTACCATGCGAACTTTGGCCATGTCCCTCAGTTCATCTACGGTATCTAAGTCATGAGTCAAGATGTCTTTATTATGTTCAAATGTCAACAAACTATATCTGGCCGTAGGTACAAGGACTTCTGCTGGAATAACTGATTCTGTTCCAAATACAAGTGAATAGGGGGTTTGACCAGTAGCGTTCTTAGATGTCATCCTGTCAGCCCATAGAACCATTGGTAATTCTTCTGCCCATCGTCCTTTCTTCTGGTTCAGTCTCTTTTTTAAGTTGCTTATGATTATTTTGTTGCTAGATTCTGCCTGTCCATTAGCTTGAGGATGAACAGGCGAAGATGTCACCATTTTGACACCCCAAGATGTCAAGAAATCTTGGGTTCTCTTGCTAATGAATTGAGAGCCGTTGTCACAAATTATCTCTGATGGTATTCCAAATCGGCTGAATATGTTTCTTTTGATAAAAGATATAACTTCTTTGTCACGAACTTGTACGTATGCCTCAGCTTCCACCCATTTAGAAAAGTAGTCTGTCATAGCTAGTAGGAATACTCTTCCACCTAGTGCCCTGGGTAATTTTCCTACGATGTCCATTCCCCAGACCATAAACGGCCATGGCGACAGGATAGGATGTAGTAGTTCAGCAGGTTGGTGCAGGATGTCCCCATGTCGTTGACAGGAATCACATTTCTTTGCGTAATCGACGGCGTCTTTCTTCATTGTGGGCCAAAAATATCCCATTCTAAGGGCCTTGATATGCAGACTTCTGCCCCCGGTATGATTTCCACAATCTCCTTCGTGCAGCTCCTTGAGAACCTGATGGGCTCTATCTGCTTCTAGACATCTTAAGTAGTGACCTGCAGCAGATTTTCTAAACAAGAGGTTATTAATAAGTAAATATTTAGATACTCTTACCCTGAAGGCTCTTGCATTCTTATCCTCGGCTGGGATCGTATCATCTAAGAGATACTTGACAATAGGAGTTGTCCAAGAAGTTGCTGCTGGAGAGGAAGGTATGTCGACATCTAGAGCGAACATCTCAAGGTGATCAATTGCTGGGATGTCAATATGCACAATTGGGATACTGGTTTGTGAAATGCTTTTGAAGGCTGAACCCAAGTTTGCCAGAGCATCTGCTTGAGAATTTTCTTCTCGTGGGATTTGTTCCAAGGAAAATGACTTGAATTTGGCCGAAAGAATTTTTACAATTTCCAAATATGTTGTCATCTTAGCATTTTTCGCTGTGTAGGATCCGTTGTAATGGTTAACAATTAGCAAAGAATCCATAAACACCCGGATATGTTTGACATCTAGGTCCTGGGCTGCTATTAATCTTGCTATTAATGCCTCGTATTCTGCTTCATTGTTGGTAGCCTTGAAACTGCAACTGATGGATTGTGGTATTATGTCCCCTTGTGGCGATTTTAGTACAACTCCAAGACCTGTACCTCTCATGTTAGAAGCACCGTCTGTGTAGAGAGTCCAAATTTTTAGGATGTCATCATCTTGAAGTTGCTGTACTTCCAATACCACCTCTTGTTGCAGGGTTGGACTGAAATCAGCCACAAAATCAGCTAGGGCTTGGGATTTTATTGCAGTTCTGGGCTCATACTTGATGTCGTATGTGCTTAATTGTACAGACCATTTCGCCATTCGACCTGACATCTCTGGTTTTCTCATAACATTCTTAATAGGATAGTTAGTGCGTACAATTATAGTATGTGTTTCAAAATAGTGCCTTAATTTAATAGAAGCAGTTATCAAAGCTAAAATTAACTTTTGTAAATGAGAATACCTGGTCTCCGCATCTAAGAGTGTCTTACTTATATAGTAGATGGGTTGCTGATTACCATCTCGTTCTGTCACCAAGACTGCACTAACAGCGCCTTCGGATACTGCTAGGTAGATGTAAAGATGTTCCTCCTTCTGAGGTTTTGCCAATAATGGAGGTGTCGATAGGTAAGTTTTGAGCTCCTGAAAGGCTTCTTCATGTTGGTCCTCCCATTGGAACTTCTTGTTCTTCCTCAAGATGTCGTAGAAAGGTTTGCATCGATCTGAGGATTTTGAAATGAATCTGGTAAGTGCAGCAATCTTTCCCGTCAACCTTTGGACGTCCTTGACAGATTGAGGTGACGACAGGTTGATAATAGCACGTATCTGTTCTGGGGCGGCTTCAATGCCTCTTTTAGTAACCATATAACCCAAAAACTTCCCGGCCTTCATTCCAAAGTTGCATTTAGCCGGATTAAGTTTCATATTGAAACAATCCAAGATGTTAAATGCTTGAGAGAGGTTGCTTATGTGATCTTCGGCTTTCTTGGATTTTACTACCATGTCGTCGATGTATACCTCCATTGTGTCCCCAATCTGGTCTTTGAACATTTGGTTGACGAGCCTCTGATATGTTGCACCTGCATTTTTTAGTCCAAAAGGCATGGCAATATAACAATAAATACCTGTGGGTGTTATGAAGGCGGTGTCCTCTTGGTCAGATGGTTCCATCTGGATTTGTTGAAATCCTGAGGATGCGTCCATGAATGTGAGGAGCTCATGTCCGGAGGTGGCATCAACTAACGAATCTATATGTGGCAAAGGGAAAGGATCTTTTGGACAGGCTTTATTCAGGTCTGTGAAGTCGACACAGACTCGCCATTTCCCGTTTCTCTTCTCTACCACAACCACGTTTGCTAACCATCTTGGATAATCGACCTGTCGTATCATGTTGGCTTTGAGTAAGCGCTATACCTCTTCCTTGAAGATCTGGTTTCTGGTTTCTGCAAATTTCCTACGTTTCTGGTGTATTGGTTTAAAGCTAGGATCCACGTTAAGTTTGTGAGTGATGACATCTTTGCTGATGCCTGTCATGTCTTCATGTTTCCAAGCAAAACTCTTTATTCTGCTTCTTAATAGGTCCATAAGCTTCTCTTCTATTTCTGGTGGGATGTCAGTGCCAATAAGTACTTTGATGTTCGGGTTGGAAGGGTCTAGCAATACTTCTTTCACATCATCCTCCCTGGCTTCCAGGACTTCACGTACTTTTCTCGGTAATTGCTATGCTTGTTTTGGAGATGTCGACGCCTTCATTGAAGTTTTATAACATTCCTTGGCCACCTGTTGATCACTGTAGATCTTAGCGACACCCCAAGGTGTTGGGAACTTCACACACTGATGGTAAGTGGAGGGTACAGCCTTCATTCCATGAATCCACGGTCTTCCAAGAATGACATTGTAAGATGTTGCGCAATCAATTACGCAGAACCGTTCCACGATATTGAGGCCCTTCGAGTATATTGGAAGCTTTATCTCCCCCACCGTTTCTTTGACTTCCCCGCTGAAGCCTACCAGCACTGAGGACTTCTTAATAATCTCTGATTCTGGGATGTTCATTTCCTTAAGGGTGCCCAACATAATAAGATTGACAGAGCTACCCCCATCAACCAAGATGCGCCGGATTGTACAGTTGGCGATCTGCAAGGAAATAACTAGACCGTCGTGATGGGGTTCCAGCAAGTTATCTCGATCACTTTCACCAAAGATGATTGGATCCTGGAAGGGTGTTGACATCCTGGGCTGTCTTTCTGGCTTCTCCTCTTTTGACTCCTTAGCATGTCGTTTTGCAGCAGAATAGGATGTTCCACATATTTCTGAGCCTCCACTGATGAAATTGATCACCTTTGTTGATGCTGGGTGAGAAACTGGTCTTTCGGCTTCATGAGGAGCTTCTGCATTTTCAGCCTTCTTCTTTCTGGATCCCAACAACTCCTTAAGATGTCCTTTCGAGAGCAAGTAACTAATCTCCTTTCTTAGTGCGATGCAATCTTCAGTAACATGTCCAAAGTCTTCATGGTAAGCGCACCATTTTGATTTGTCACGCCATCCCGTGGTTTTATCTGTCTTCTTTGGCCATCTGGCTTTGTCCCCAAGGTTGCCCATTGCACAGAGTATACCTGAAATGTCAACAGAAAAACAATAATCAGAAATGTTAGGCACATTATCGTTATATCCTCACTGTCAATTGAATTAATTTTGCTAGTGTCAATTCTCGGATAAGGATTGGAACGGTTGTTCCTGCGATGGGATGATTCAGTCTTTCTGTCGGGGTTATCATATGTCGACATCTTGGATGAGGATTTCGATCTTCGCAGCTCGTCTTCCTCCAGTCTTATGAATCTCACTGCCCTGCTCCTGACTTCTTCCAACCGCTTACAAGGAGTCATCACCAAATCTTGATAATATTGTGAATCTTTCTTCAGCCCCATTTTGAACGCTTCTCTGGTTGTCGTCATGTCAAGATTGGGAATTTCTAACACTTCCTTATTGAACCGGTGGACATAATCCTTTAGTGTTTCATTAGGTTGCTGGGTCACATTGTAGAGATCACTTGTCAACCTTTCAAATTGTCGACTGCATGAGAATTGGTTATAGAACATGTTGATGAGCTGGGCGTATGAACCAATTGAACCTAGGGGTTGCCTAATCAGCCATTTGAGAGCTGGTCCGGACAAGGTTGATCCAAATCCCCTACATAAGCAGGCCTCCCGGAATTGAAGAGGAATATGGATTATGTCCATCTTTTCTTGATAGTGGGCAACATGCTCTTCTGGATCCGTGGTACCGTCATACAACTTCATGGATGGTACACTGAAACGCTTTGGGATGTCAACATTTGCAATTGCTGGGACAAACCAGGATTGATTGTAGCAGTTCTGCGTCACTGGTTGAATTGGAGGAGTTACACCTGGCACGTTCATTATCAGCTCTCTGAGATCCTGCATCTGTTTGGCTAGTGGATTTCCTGCAAAAGGGTCAGCCATAGGAATATGATTGAAATTATTATTATTATTGAAAAGATTATTTAGCAAACCAGAGTTGTCCGTAGTAGTTGTAACAGTGGTGTTGTCAATGAATGGGATAAACTGGGTTAACCCTGAGGAAGGTGGCGTCAATAGGGTGTCCCCAGGCAAAGGTGTTGACGTCATCAAGGATGTCCGATGTTGAGTTTGAGGCGGACTACCCATTGGGATAAATTCGCTCTGAAATGTAGATCCTCCGGTGTTGTCGAAGTCGAGGATCCTTGCACGCATTGGTGATATGCTCTCGAGCCGGGATGCGATGAGCTGTTGATCTTTCTGCATCTTAATCATGGAATTGGTCAGCACCTTCGAATTGCTATCTTGCTGGTCCAACCTTGATTCAACCTGGTCAGGATACTCCGGATGTCAGCATCTGCATTGGAAGAGGTCGCTCCCTTTTGTGGAGTCTTTGTGGGTTGAGTTTGCTGTGGTCCGGTCTGAGGAGGTGGTGGCAACAAGCTGGTTCTGCCTCCTGATGTTGGAGCAACAGCGGGACCTTTGCCGGCGGCGGACACATTGGGGGATGCAGACATTACGAATTTGATTGGGAAATGATCCAAATAACCGATAAACCACGAGGCCCCTCGGTGGGCGCCAAATTGTTTTGGTAGAAAAAAACAATATAGTAGAATCTTAACTTTGATTAGTGTGTGGATTGAACAATAAGGAGGGGACTATGGAATTCGACTATATGGAACAAAAGCATGAAAAAGAAACAATGACACCACGATTTGTTAACGAGGAAAACCTTAGAGGTGATAACCTCTTTGGAAAAAACCCCGGGAGTTAGGTCTCCAACCTTAAAAGTTCCACTATAATAATCACAAATACAACTTTGGAAGATAATGGAGAGGATTACAAGAGCTTGTGTGTAGAGTGTGTGTGCGTATTAGCATTAGTGCGTGTTCCGTCTCCATTTCCCCTTAAATATAAGAAAGCATGAATGAGTCCAATACGGTTCCTACAATCTCGGGATATTGGCTTATCTTTTCAACCTCCGTGAGACCAAGTCGCTCTAGCCGTTGAAGGTGTGTTGAACGTGCTGGAGAATATCCCACATTTCTCTCTTAATTACTGGAAAATAAGAATAAAGATATTAGTAAATATTAAATAAGTAAATATTAAAACAATACTTACAGTGGAATGACATTTTGATATGCAGGATCAACTGAAGATGTCACCATGCTGAAAAATACCCACAACACCAGTGGCACTTCACTGATGACCACTATCCCTGAAGCGAAATAACCCCCTCAAGGAGACATGAAGGAACTATCTACAGTAGACACCTGTGGGAAATTAAAAATAACTGAGCCAAGGTGGCCTTCAAAAGGGGATATGATACATGGTGAGCTAGGGGAACACTAACCTTCTAATATGTAATACAAACTATAAACTTTATGTAAATTATAGTATTAATGATCTAACTTAAGAAAATCACATTATGAAGTTCAATTTGGGATGGAGGTAGTAGCATATTAAAAAGGAACACATTAGGTTCAGCAATTAGAAACCAGAAAAGTGAGTTTCTACACAGTAACGTACATTGTACTTATTTACCTTTCAATTTTACTGTCCTAAAACTTTCAATACCAAAGGATAATGGCATCAAGCTCTATGACATTATCACGCAGCTTCGACTCGTCATGGACTGTGAGGCAAAACAAGCAATTTGAAGAGGCTTTGGCTATGCATGTCAATTTTACTGTCCTAAAAATCGGCTTTAGTTGAGCAAATGGAGAGGGACCAAAATACTCTTATATTATTCAAAAGGCAAAAGTGGATCAACAACAAAAAAACAAAGACTTTTTATCAAACACTTGCCGTGCATTACATCTCCAAGCCCTCGAAAACAAAGACTGGATAATTTCCCAGTCCGATTTGTCTTCTTCTCCTGCTGCATTCAACTCCTTTAATTTGATTAGTTCTTCACCACAAAGATATACTTCCTTTACAGATCGGTAGGGATTTGAAATTCCAATTGTAAAGACCCGAAAATTTTGAAATTTTTTTTTAGGAATATTTTAATTAGAATAAATAAATAAAATAGTACTAGTATTTATTTGGACTTGGACTTAGTTAAGGTGGACCAAGTCAAGGATTAATCAAGTGGGCTAAGTTGTGGGCTTGTAAGGTTAAGGGGCCCAAGGAAGTTAAAGCCTAGCTATAAATAATTAAAACCTCCTAATTTGTTTTCCATAATCCTTTCAATTAAATAAAGAAAAGAAAAATTAAAAACCCTAGTCTAGGAGGGGGCGGCGGCCAGAACTGAAGAAGGAGAGGAACAGCCGATTTGTGATCTTCTTTGGCCAATATTTCTTCACCACAATCAAGGTAATGTGATACCCTAAACCCTGGATTTGATGGCAAGAGGTGCCATCAGGATGGTGTCTGCTCATGCCAGCCAACAAATCTACACAAGGGCCACTAATACTTAGAGGAGGATGATACCCTAAACCCTAGTTTTCGTTTCATTCAATTCGGAGTAATATTGAATTAGTTATGAATTTTTGAAACTCTAAAACTATTTTAATTCTAGGTTGATCATTCTTAGATTTTTAATGGTTTAATCTTAGAGCCTAATGAATAAATTGAGGGTTTGAATAATGGGGAATTGAATGTTATAGTAAGGTAATCATAACCCTAGTTCATTTTGATTTGGAATAAAAAGGATTTAGATTTAAAACAATTAATATGATTAAAAAATTGTTTTGATTAATGAGTATGTGAATTAAATGATTGGGTTAATGTTTAGAAAATAAAATAAAAATCAAAGCAATGATTAGACCCTCTTTAGGCTCGGCTGAATGGCCTTAAGGATGTTTGGAATTGTTTTTATTTAATTCGTTAAGCTTTTGATTTATTATGAAGAGTTCCGGTTAATTTTCAAACTGAAAAAGGGACCAAACTGGAAGTTTAAAAAGCTGAATGGTTAAATTCTGATTTTCAGTTAAGTTAATTCACTGAACAGTTAACTAAGGGACTAAACTGAAAAGTCCAAAGTTTCTGAGGGACTGTTCTGTAAATATTTAAAAGATGAAGGACTGCTTTTGATTTAAGTATTTGAATGTATCTTCCTTTGTTATAGGATTCCCTATTGATGATTTGTATACTACCAAGTGGCCGGTAGTTATTCATTTGTATTCCCTCGTTATGAACGTTCTTGAAATATCTTACCATTGATGCGTTTTGTTCAATGTGTATCCATGTAAATTGAAATTGACGTTTGTGTTCTCGTACCATGAACACTATATGTATATGATGTTAAATTTGTCCAATTGATGAGGACTTATATGTATTTGGTCTAGACAGATTGAAATGACCTAAGGCCTAGTCAGATTGAAATGGCCTCAATGTTAAATAAATTGGTCTAAACAGATTGAAATGACCTAAGGTCTAGTCAGATTGAAATGACCTCACTATAGAATGAAATGGTCTAGTCAGAATGAAATGACCTTAATTCTATAGATGTGATTATCATGATGCATCAGAATAAGGGGGCGCTTTGATAATAGCGTAAGTGAACCTTATTCAACGATTGCCTGAAAAGGTGTATCGGAGTCGCCTAGATGAAAGGTGCAAAAGTACTTGGAATTGACGGACAAGTGTGTGTAAAGTTCCATTTGTTATTTGTATAAGTGCCACTACTTGTTAATTGAAAAAGTACCCTCCTTGACATTCTCAGTACCTAAACTATTTATTGTACATGTTATCCTTTCATTGGTATATTGTTAAACTCCGTTCGTTCCGGTCGTCTCTTCTTAGAAACCGAAGAGACCCCGTATGAACTTACTGAGCTTTGTTCGCTCACCCTTTTATATTCTTTTCCCTCCCAGGTAATAAATGATTGGAGTGGATTGGCTGCGTGTTTAATGGATTAGCGGCTTTTGGAGTTCAAATAATTATTTTAGAATACTAAGTATTTTGAGCTAGTGGTTTGTACTAGCCGTAGAGATTATTACCGTTTGCAGTATTTAAGTTTATTTCAAATAGTGGTTAGTACTTTTGAATTATGGTTTTAGTAGCCGTTGGAGGCTATGCTATTATTAAATTAAGTATTATTATTATGTATGAAAAATTGGGTCGTTACAGTTGGTATCAGAGCTTTGGCTTTAGGTCACATGGGAGATCTTAGATTGATAGGACTATTAGAAGAGAGTATTACTTAAATATAATTGGGCCTACCTAGAAAGCATTTTGGGACGGAAAATCTTAGGATACAATTTCTTTAGGAACATAACATGAATTCTTGTGAAACTAGGGAGTTATCTTTGGGATATGCAAACTATTACTTATGATTTAATATTCTGTATTTTGAGGTTTAAGAAGCACTAACGAGTGATTTCTTGTATTGAAGGAAATGGAAGCTATTAGGGAAGTTTTGAGAAAAGAGCAGAGACTGAGGAATGAAGCTGTAGTGAAAGCGGCACAAATGAGCGAAGACTTGGAAAGGGCAGAAGAAAAGCTAAGGCAGACGAGGGAAGAATTAATTAAGACAAAAGAGTTAATTGCCAAGATTAGGGAAGAGGCTTACAGATATTACCACGAGTTGCAGGATCTTAAGGCTGGTAATGCTAGGAAAGGGAACCAAACAGAACCAGTGGTCCCTACCGTTCAGATTATTGAAGAAGTAACCGTTAAGAATCTTGTTGAAGACTTAGAAGGGAGCGAAGCGTCTCCAATCATGATTGAAGATGATGAGGAAGAGGAAATGACTAGTGGAAAACCTAAGGAAAGGAATAAAGTAAGATTGGAGTTGAAGAGTGGAGGAGTGATTTATTTTTAAATTTTAACAAAGAGCTAGTAGTTAGTAGTTAGCATTGTTTTTATTCCGGCAACAAAGATTTTGGATTTGAATTGTTTTTCATTCTAGTTATGAAATAAAGTTTTAGTTGCATTTTGATTTAAAATTGCGTGAAATTGTTCCTTGAATGTTAATTGAGTGTGTTAATGGAAACAAGAAAGATTGGTCTCGTGAATCGACCAGAAGTATATGATAATCGGCTGAATGAAACGGCCAAGTGTGATTAAATTGGGTCTAGTAAAATGACCTATGGTAACTAATCCATTAAATCGATCGGTGGTCTAGTGAATGGACCGATCGCATATTGGAAGTCTGTTGAGACGCCCTAATTTAAGTGAATGCTGTAAGGTAGCAAGTATGAGTATTAGTAGTGTTGGTCTGTTGAAAAGACCAATAAGTCTGTTGAAAAGACCAATAAGTCTGTTGAAAAGACTTATGAGAGTAATGCCTATCTATTGAAAAGACCAAGGGTTTAGTGAATTGACCTATGACTAGATTTAAATGTATTAGTCTATTGAGGCAGATTACGGTTATAGTATAAAAGCATTAAGCATTTAAGTATTGCTAGTATAGGCGTGAGTAATAGTGCCTTGTATTCATAGTACTGATACGTATCGTAAAGAAGATGGTGTCGTAAGTAAGTACCCAAGTAAGAACTTTAACAATCGAAGAGTTGGGATTAAAAGCATGGTCCGTGGTCAAGGATCTGATGAAAAATGTGAAGTGTGCAAAAAGGGAAGCACCAGACTAATGAGTATCGGTACAGAGGGAAGAAATTGAATTTGAAATCTGAAGCGTTAGAAGTACCTTTGGTGATAAATACTCCGACTAATGAGTCGATTCCTATCTTGTCTATGTATAAGGAGTGCCCTTTGATAATAGGTGATAGAGAACTCGAGATTGACCTAATAGAGTGGAAAATGAATGAAATTGACATATATTCTGGGAATGGATTGGTTAGCTGTCCATCATGCCAAGGAAGACTGTTTTAAGAAAGAAGTACATTCAGATTGCTATCTGGAGAAGAGTTTTATTTTCAAGGATCGGAACCGAGAATCCGATCTGGTCTTATTTCGGGAATGAGAACTCGAAAGACGTTGAGGAAAAGGATGTGAAGGATTCTTAGCCTATATGGGAGAGACGGATAAGAAAGGAGTAAGTATAGAGTCTCCTTCAGTGATCGGAGGTTTAAGGATGTGTTTCCAGAAGATTTGCCGGGAATACCACCAGAAAGGGAGGTGAAATTTTCCATAGACCTAGTATCAGAAAACGCATCGATAGCGAAGGCATCGTACAGAATGGTCCGAATGAACTTAAGGAATTGAAGGAACAACTGTAAGAGTTATTGAATAAGGGTTTGATAAGACCGAGTGTTTAACCGTGGGGTGCACCGGTATTGTTGTAAAGAAGAAAGACGCATCGATGAGAATGTGTATCGACTATCGGGAGTTAAATCGAGTGACGGTTAGGAATCAATATCCGTTAACAAGGATTGACGAATTGTTTGACCACCTTCGGGGAGCGTGTTATTTCTCGAAGATAGATTTGAGATCGGAATATCATCAGTTAAGAGTAAAGAACGAGGAAGTTGCGAAGACGGCCTTTATGGAAAGGTACGGTCATTATGAGTTGTTGGTTATGCCGTTTGGGTTGACAAACACGCCAGCTGCATTTATGGAATTGAGGAAATAATATTTCAGGAATTATGGGATAAGTGAATAGTTATGTTTATGGATGATATCTTGGTTTATTCTAAGACTAAGGAGGAACATGAAGAACATTTGAGGTTAGTTCTACATATTTTGTGGGGACAAAAGTTGTACGCTAAATTCAAGAAGTATGCATTTTGGCGGGAGAGAGAGTGTATTCTTAGGACTTGTGGTATCTAAGGATGGGATTGAAGTTGATCCAACAGAAATAGAGGCTATAGTATATTGGGAGAGCTAAACCACAGTTAGTGAGGTAAGAAATTTATTGGGGCTAACAGGATACTATAGGAGATTCATTGAAGGATTTTCGAAGCTTGCAGGACCGTTAACGAGGTTAACGCAGAAAGTGGCCAAGTTCGCTGGTCAAAGGAATGTGAGAAGAATTTTCGGGGCGAAGAGTCGATTAGTGTCCGCTCCGGTTATTGCATGCCGTCAGGATCAGAGGGATATGTGATATATGGGGATACTTCGTTGAAGGGATTAGGTTGTGTGTTGATGCAAAATGATAAGGTGATAGCTTATGCATCTAGGCAACTGAAGAACCATGAGAGGAATTACTCGACCCACAATTTGGAATTAGTAGCGGTGGTATTCGCATTGAAAATTTGGAGACATTACTGGTATGGAACAACTTGTCAAATATATATACGGATCATAAGAGTCTTAAATGCATTTTCACTCAGAATGAACTTAATATGAGACAAAGGAGATGGCTTGAATTATTGCAGGATTATGATTGTACGATATCAAACCATCCAGGGAAGGCCAATAAGGTGGCCGATGCATTGAGTAGGAAGAATCAAGGAACCTTAGCGGCGTTGATTTCCAAGGGGGTAAGTGTGTGGAATAACATTGAGGTTTCAAACTTAGAAGTGCGAGTTAAAAGGTATGTGGCTCAGCTGAAGGTTCAGCCGACACTTTTGAACAGAATTAAGAAAGCCCAAGAAATTGACGAAGAAGCAGTAAAGATGGAAGAGAGTATAGCCAAGGGAAAGTTAAGTCCACGATATGTGGAACCATTAGAGATCCTTGACAAGATTGGGGAAGTGGCCTATAGATTGGCACTACCGCCGGTATTAGTTGGAGTGCATAATGTGTTCCATGTCTCCATGCTAAGGAAGTATATTCACGATCCGAGCCACATGATCGAGTACAAGCAGCTAAGAGTCCGTGCCGATTTGATTTATAATGAAAGACTGATCCAGATCGTCCAGAAAGGACGAGAATGTAAGAAAGCGGTTGGTTCCATATGGGAAGGTGCAATGGAGCAACCACACAGAGCGAGAAGCAACATGGGAACTCGGAAGCGAGATGCGTAAAACGTATCCCGATGTCTTCGAAAATTAAGGTACGTTTAGTTTGGAGGACCAAACTCTTTTAAGGGGGTAAGAATGTAAAGACCCGAAAATTTTGAAATTTTTTTTTAGGAATATTTTAATTAGAATAAATAAATAAAATAGTACTAGTATTTATTTGGACTTGGACTTAGTTAAGGTGGACCAAGTCAAGGATTAATCAAGTGGGCTAAGTTGTGGGCTTGTAAGGTTAAGGGGCCCAAGGAGGTTAAAGCCTAGCTATAAATAATTAAAACCTCCTAAATTTTTTTCCATAATATTTTCAATTAAATAAAGAAAAGAAAAATTAAAAACCCTAGTCTAGGAGGGGGCGGCGGCCAGAACTGAAGAAGGAGAGGAACAGCAGATTTGTGATCTTCTTTGGCCAATATTTTTTCACCACAATCAAGGTAATGTGATACCCTAAACCCTGGATTTGGTGGCAAGAGGTGCCATCAGGATGGTGTCTGCTCATGCCAGCCAACAAATCTACACAAGGGCCACTAATACTTAGAGGAGGATGATACCCTAAACCCTAGTTTTCGTTTCATTCAATTCGGAGTAATATTGAATTAGTTATGAATTTTTGAAACTCTAAAACTATTTTAATTCTAGGTTGATCATTCTTAGATTTTTAATGGTTTAATCTTAGAGCCTAATGAATAAATTGAGGGTTTGAATAATGGGGAATTGAATGTTATAGTAAGGTAATCATAACCCTAGTTCATCTTGATTTGGAATAAAAAGGATTTAGATTTAAAACAATTAATATGATTAAAAAATTGTTTTGATTAATGAGTATGTGAATTAAATGATTGGGTTAATGTTTAGAAAATAAAATAAAAATCAAAGCAATGATTAGAACCTCTTTAGGCTCGGCTGAATGGCCTTAAGGATGTTTGGAATTGTTTTTATTTAATTCGTTAAGCTTTTGATTTATTATGAAGAGTTCCGGTTAATTTTCAAACTGAAAAAGGGACCAAACTGAAAGTTTAAAAAGCTGAATGGTTAAATTCTGATTTTCAGTTAAGTTAATTCACTGAACAGTTAACTAAGGGAATAAACTGAAAAGTCCAAAGTTTCTGAGGGACTGTTCTGTAAATATTTAAAAGATGAAGGACTGTTTTGCAATTAATTAAAAGTTGAGGGACTATTTTGCAAATATTCAAAAGTTGAGGGACTATTTTGTAAAATCCTGAAAGTCAAGGGACTTATTTGTAAATTTTAGAAAGTTAAAGGCTTTGTTGAAATTATGAAAACTAAAGGGACTTTTCTGGAAATAATAAAACCTAAAGGAACCTTTTGAAATTAAGGAGAAGTTATATCAAAGGGAAAGAAGAAAAATAACACTTTGGTATTAAAAAGAATACTAAAAGACTTACGTTCCAAGAATGTTAGGGTTTCGAAATAGAAAGCTTCTGAAGAAGGAAACTTTTCAAATAAAGAAGGTTACCCAAAAGAAAAGAGGGACCGTAATTAGGAAGCTATCAAGGAATTAGACTTCCATGAAAAGGAATGAACCTAAGTTTTCTCGTGAGGAAAAATCCATAAGAAGAAAGTTTTTTTTTAAATTAAGAAACTACTAAATTAGGAAAGTTTTCTAAAAATAGAAAGTTAGTTAACCAGTTAAGGTGAGTCTAAGAGTAACTCATAGGTTAACTAAGGAAAGGAAGTATAGGTACATAAGAAGTAATAATCGATTACTTGTGCCTAAGTTATGTTATTCCGTGATTGTAGATTTCGCGTAAAGGCGTTGCTTAAGGAAGGAAAGCAAAGCTAAGGTAAGGGATTACGTTCATTAAGTATTTGAATGTATCTTCCTTTGTTATAGGATTCCCTATTGATGATTTGTATACTACCAAGTGACCGGTAGTTATTCATTTGTATTCCCTCGTTATGAACGTTCTTGGAATATCTTACCATTGATGCGTTTTGTTCAATGTGTATCCATGTAAATTGAAATTGACGTTTGTGTTCTCGTACCATGAACACTATATGTATATGATGTTAAATTTGTCCAATTGATGAGGACTTATATGTATTTGGTCTAGACAGATTGAAATGACCTAAGGCCTAGTCAGATTGAAATGGCCTCAATGTTAAATAAATTGGTCTAAGCAGTTGAAATGACCTAAGGTCTAGTCGATTGAAATGACCTCACTATAGAATGAAATGGTCTAGTCAGAATGAAATGACCTTAATTCTATAGATGTGATTATCATGATGCATCAGAATAAGGGGGCGCTTTGATAATAGCGTAAGTGAACCTTATTCAACGATTGCCTGAAAAGGTGTATCGGAGTCGCCTAGATGAAAGGTGCAAAAGTACTTGGAATTGACGGACAAGTGTGTGTAAAGTTCCATTTGTTATTTGTATAAGTGCCACTACTTGTTAATTGAAAAAGTACCCTCCTTGACATTCTCAGTACCTAAACTATTTATTGTACATGTTATCCTTTCATTGGTATATTGTTAAACTCCGTTCGTTCCGGTCGTCTCTTCTTAGAAACCGAAGAGACCCCGTATGAACTTACTGAGCTTTGTTCGCTCACCATTTTATATTCTTTTCCCTCCCAGGTAATAAATGATTGGAGTGGATTGGCTGCGTGTTTGATGGATTAGCGGCTTTTGGAGTTCAAATAATTATTTTAGAATACTAAGTATTTTGAGCTAGTGGTTTGTACTAGCCGTAGAGATTATTACCGTTTGCAGCATTTAAGTTTATTTCAAATAGTGGTTAGTACTTTTGAATTATGATTTTAGTAGCCGTTGGAGGCTATGATATTATTAAATTAAGTATTATTATTATGTATGAAAAATTGGGTCGTTACACCAATACTCTGAACCAACGGGAAATCTTGAATAATCTTGACTAGCAAATCATGCCACAAATTGGTCTCCGTCCAGGTAAGAAATTGAAGAACTATTGGAAAATTTGACTGTCCAACAATAGAAACAGCCGAAGTCGGATCCCAATATGCAAAGGAATTGTCGGTTTCCAGGTGAAGAGAATCGATTTGGACAAACTTTCTCAGCCAGTTAGTGGATCTGGCGTAGCCGAACATGAGTTGAGACCTTGAGTTTTCCAAATTGTTATACCCTCGAAGAGAGTAAGGGATGCTGAGTTTGACGTCGGGGATTTGAAGGATCACAGAGGCAAAAAGATGAGAAACAAGAGAGATTTGTATTAAAAATTTGAGATCGTTGGGAAGCTTTTGGAATATTAAGATGATTAAATCTTTTGGGAGTCTTACAAAAGGGTCGCCGTCGTCCATGGCTGATTGAAGGCTGCAACGGAAACGTGTTACTCTCAGGGCATTCTTCTTTTATCTTCTTATAAGGAAAGAAAGCAAATAAATCAATTAGAAAGTGATGGCTGAGATTAAAAGTTGAAAACTTAATTCAAAGGCTGAGATTGATTGACACTCCAACTGCTAATCCTCTACAGATAACTCCTCCGTTAAACCTTTCCTCCTTTAACCACAAATCCTTATCAGCTACAACAGTTTTCTCCTTTTCTCTCTTCTCACGTCCATCTATTGCCCAGTACTACGCTCCACCACTTTCATTTAAACAATTGCCCAGAACCATCTTCTTCCCACATCCATCTATTGCCCAAGACCGCAGTCTACCCACCACATAACCACCTATTCCCAACCCATCTCAGACTTCCCCTTCCACCAAAATCCAACACAACTCCACTGAAATGTCAGGCATAAAGTCCACCGAAAATAAGATATGGTTGCTAACCTTTCTCCCAACGCCATCATCTTCATCGAATGCAACCACCATCATGGCGACTATTACATGTTTTCCTAGGCATATCTCTCTCAGATCTACCCCCAAATTAATATCCCTCCGCCTAGATTTGCGCAATCTGTCCCCATAAATAGAGATCTAAGTTTAGGACAAATCAGGGATCAATGAATTATGCACTGCAACTATCAAAAGGCTATTAGTTTGGTGGCGGCTGAGAAATGGTGGAGGAAGAGGGGGAATCGATAAGTACGGTGGTGGGTGTACATTGAAGGAGAATCTGGGTTGGGCTTCTTTTTCTCTTTCTTTTTCTTTTTTTTTTCTTTTTCTTTATTTTTTTAATTCTCTTTTTGTATTTGATGCATTAACATAATATTTTGCCTTTTAAATTTGTATTTAATGTTTTTGTACTTATTATTTGTTATTAGCATATTTTATTTGAAATAATTTAAATTACAGAAAAAGATTTATTGACATAATAATATGTAAGAAATTAATATATATTACCTTTATTAGTACTAGAGATTTTTTTTTAATTTTCATTAGTATTTCTTAGATAAATAGATTTATTAAATAATTAGTGTCCATGATGAATATTAAATATTTTGTAGTTTTGATGTAATAAAAAATGTATAAATATATTGTTCATAGTCACTGGAAAAATCAAATTAAATGAATATAGAAAATGAGAATGAGAATGACCAAATTACCTATCATGTGACATGCACCTGACAACTTCTGTTAGTTTCTTAACGTCCGTTTGGATCTAGGGGGCAAAGTGGAATTATTTAAACATTGGGTACCACTTTGGATGAATTTCGTGTGAGGGTTCAAAGTGGGAGTTGGTGTATACTTTAGGAAGGTAAACGTATTTATATGATTAATGGGTTGGATTGGGGTTACGAAAAAAGAATAATGGTAAAATGGGGATTAAGAAAATATTTTTTACTAACATTCAATGGATAACGGTCCGGATAATCGACTTCCTCATATTCTCTACGACAGTTACACAAACAAACCATTCTCCATCAAATGTTGATTATGGAACAAAGTAATCATCAGGATATTGGGTATATTTTTAAAATTTTTTTTTTTATGAGAGGAATGCGATTTCATCATTTCTTTAATTTGTGTACTGTCACCGTGTCAGTGGCACGGGTAAGAGAATACTAGTTTTACATACAACTAGACTTACTCTCGTGCGATGCGTGGGGCGTTACTATATATTCAAAATATAAAAATTGAACTAAAATAAATCAAAAACTCAATTCATTTATACATTATGAAATAGTTCCTTAAAGACTACATTGTCAGTACATAAAAATTAGAAAACAATAAAATAGAAATAAAAAAAATTACAAGGAATATGCATTTTTCTATATACAATTCTGTAGTATTTATCATTTAAAAAAATTAAATAAAACACACAAACATGTTTATCACATACGAAATAAATTATTGAAATCAGTAAAAAAATATGAAGATTGAAAATCTAGTTAAAAAAAAGGTGATATTTTATTTCTTTTTGATAAAGAGAATTTTTTAAAAGGGTCAATTGCAATTTGGTGACCTAAGTTTTACACATAGTTGCAATACCGCAGCCAAGAGTGCAATTTAGTCAATCAATACCCTAAGTTTGCAATTTTTAGCAAATTGGTATAAAAACTAACGAAACCGTTAATTTTTTGACGGGATGAAACACATGTGCACGGCCCATGACTTTTAAAGGGACATTTTTGTCATTTCGTGAGTATTTATACAAAAGTGAGTCAAACATAAATTAAAATAATAATAATAATAATAATAATAATAATATTAATAATAAAATAATAAAATAATAATAATAAAATAATAAAATAATAATAAATAATAATAATAATAAATAATAATAATAATTATAATAAAATAATTATAATAAAATAATAACAATAATAAATTAATAATAATAATAATAAATAATAATAATAAATAATAATAATAATAATAAAAATAATAAATAATAATAATAATAATAAAATAACAATAACAAAATAATAATAAAATAATAATAATAATAATAATAATAAAATAATAATAATAATAATAATAATAATAATAATAATAATAATAATAATAAAATAATAATAATAATAAAATAATAATAATAATAATAATAATAATAATAAATAAAATAATAATAATAATAAAATATTAATAATAAAATAATAATAAATAATATTAAGGATTATTATATTAAAAAATTAAATACTAAATTACAATAATTAATATTAAATTACAATAAATAATCAATATGTATACCCGTAAATTCTTTTTTTTTTCAAAAAAAAAATTAGAAAATGTGCTTTTTACTCCTTTCCTTTCTCTTCTTCATCTCTTTCATAAATTTCGGCCACCCACTTCATAAATTCCGGCCATTACTGGCCGACCACCTTCCCCTCCTTTTCCTCACATACACGACACTCGATCCCTCTTCTTTCTCTCTTTTTATTCTTTCCCACCTCCATCCACCGTTTCTTCCCTATATCAGATCCAGCAACCACCTTCCCCACCCGAATTCCGGCGACCCATCCGTCCCCTCTCCGTCAACCACCTCCCTCGATTTTCACCAATTTCATTATGCAAATCGGCCATGAACCCCACCCCAAACCCACCGACCGTCATCCCCTCTCTCCAACCTTTATTCGGCACCTCAATTCCCTCTCCTCTCCATCAATTGTCCACAGATACACCCACGAACTGAGATTTCAAAATTTTAGATCTCCATCAATTGTCCTCAATTCCAGAAACCTCTTTTCCGGCGCCGTTCTGACGGACCCATGGTTGAAGAAGAAGAAAGGCATGGCTGGGAATGAATTGGGGTGGGGTGCAATTTGATTTTGGGGATTTATTTTTTCATCCCGTCAAAAAATTAACGATTTCGTTAATTTTTAGACCAATTTGCTAAAAATTGCAAACTTAGGGCATTGATCGACTAAATTGCACTTTTGGCTGCAGTATTGCAACTATGTGTAAAACTTAGGTCACCAAATTGCAATTGACCCATTTTTAAAATAAAAACAAAAGATTTGGTCATACCAAAAGGATGATTTTTTTAAAAAAAATATAGCTTTTTAAAAATTTATATACCAAAATAACATTACTAAAAATTTAAGTACCAAACTAACACTTTTCATTTGAATCCGGAATTGGTAATTCCGGATTAATGCATTCCGGAATTACCAATTCCGAAATTGATTTTTTTTTTGTTTTTCAAAACTGAATTTCCCAAAATTATATTTCCGTAAATAGGGGGCGATCGCGCTTGTGAATGGAGCGATCGCTCCTATTGTACTCCGGCGTTACCAATTCCGGATTCCTTTTTTTTTTTTTTTTCAAAGCTGATTAAATGAGCAAATTAAATGGGACTTAAGGTTTTGCTACATTTAAGCTCAAATTTTAAATTTAACACTTAAAAATTAATAATTAAATAGAAAAATTGCAACAAGTTTGTCAAAGTAATTTTAACAAGCACTTTATTTTAAACCTAACTTAAGAAAATCCTAACTAGGCAAAAATTAAATTACAATTATTTAATTCATTGACAATCAACAATTAAGTACATAAAGCACAATAGTTTTAACAACAAATTATATAAAAATGCACAAATAAAAATTCTTAGAAAAATTTATATAGCTAAAATTAACAACTCAAAACAAATAAAAAAAAAGAAATAAAACTAACCATTCTTAAGTTTCTTTCTCTCACAATTCTTTCAACTTCTTCTCCTTCTCATTCTTCTTAATTCTTTCTTTCTCTCTCTCACTGCACTGGTTATTCTTCTTCTTCCTTCTCCTTCAAAATGTTTGAATCTGAAAAATGAAAAGGGAGTAATTTCAAAATTTGAATCCGGAAATGGCATCCCCGGATTTCATATTAAAGCAATCCGGAATTTGCATTTCCGGATTTGAAGATACGCCACTAAGAGCGATCGCCCCATAATCCGCGTGATCGCCCTCTTCTGTTTTTCAGAAAATATTAATTTGCTTTATTACTTTTGTAAAAAAAAAATAGAATCCGGAATTGTAAACGTCGGAATACATTAGGAGCGATCGCTCAATTCCTTAGCGCGATCGCTCCCTATTAACGGAAATATTATTTTGGGAAATTCAATTTTGGAAAACAAAAAACAAAAAAATCAAATCTGGAATTGTTAATTCCGGAATTCATAATCCGGAATTACCAATTCCGGATTTCAAGTGAAAAGTGCTAGTTTGGTACTTAAGTTTTTGAAAATGTTATTTTGGTATATAAATTTTTAAAAAGCTATATTTAAAAAAAAAATTCCCAAAAGGATAGTACAATTATCTAATAAAAATTAATATCATTCTTTTTCAAATGGAAACTTTCCATTAACTCATGCTCGTACATCTAAAAAATTATGTCATATTTATTTACATTAACTCATTATGAACATAATTATGATATTTATTTTCAATTTAACTTATTTAATTTTTAGAAGAAAAATAAAAATCCTAAAAATACTAACAATTTCGTTAAAAGAAAATAAATTTCCCCAAACCCCCACTTCCTCATCAAACCCAACCCACTTCTTCCTCTTCCTCTTTTAAAAAACAAATTTATACTATCTTTATTTCTTATAATATTGACATACACTTCAATCAAAATTTTAAAAATGATGGCCATCTTTCCCGATATTCGTCTTTATAAATACACAATTTTTTGAGACGAATAGAAAAATTGACAAATTTATTAATAATTTATTTACTATGCTTCAAAGATTTTTTTAAAAAAAAAATAAATAAATTTTTTGATATTCGTCTTTATAAATACATAATTTTTTGAGACAAATAGAAAATCGACAAATTTATTAATACTTTCTTTACTATGCTTCAAAGATTTAAAAAAAAAATTGTTTGATATATCGAACTAAAATAAACACAATAACCATATTACCCCATCTCACTTATTCAATAGAAAAATAGACAAATTTTAAAGATTTTTTAAAAAAAATTAAATAAATTGTTTGATATATCGAACTAAAATAAACACAATAACCATATTCCCCATCTCACTTAAGAAGTGTCAATTAATACTATGCTTTAGTTTGAAACTTGTCATTCAGAAGTGGGTCGACAGTGAAAAGCTGGAATGATATGTGAAGGGAACTCGGCCTAGCGGAGGCGAGCGAACTACAAAAGGTGTAGTTCAACCAAGGCAGCCTCGGTTAGATTTGGGAGATATCACCGAGCAAGCAAGTAACACAGCCTTGAAGCACAAGATTTTTCAGCTCTCCAAAGCTCCACACGTGCCACCTAGAAGCTACATCAGGGATGAAGTTATCAGTTTCTATCCAGACGAGTTAGCTACCAACATGGCTGCAAGGGAGCAGGTTCTGGTAATTCCGGGTTTAATCGACGGTTGTACAACGAGCAGGATTCTGATTGACACGGGGGCCTGCAAGGATATCCTCTTCTACAGAACTTTCAAGGAGATGGGATTGACAAAGGAAAGATTGTCGTCTTACGATGGTCGACTGGAGGGCTTCACCAATCATAGAGCGGATGCCAAAGGACAGGTCGAGCTTGAGGTCGACATAGGCTAGCACCCTTTCAGCGTCGTAACTAAGGTAACATTTATTGTTATTGATGTAAATAGTGATTATGCTGCTATTTTGGGTATCCCTGGCCAGGTCGCACTTGGAATGGTGGCCTCAATCCCCCATCAGCGAGTTAAGTTCCCTACACTAGCTGGGATAGGGTGCCTTCAGAGTACAACTCGAGCCTACCTTGATCATGTCCTCCGCACAAGGAAGAAAAGGGAACTAGAACTTGAAACTCCTGAGGGACACTGGAAGCTCTCCAAATCTGTCACCACAACTTCACGACTATCTACAATCACCTGTGTAGAAGAGGCGACCTATCACTCATATGACCATGTCATGACTAAGCCGATACGTTCCTCCTCGAGCACTATGGTCAATTCTGATGCAGTTATGTTCGACCAGGTCATCATAGGCGAGCTATGCCTTCAGATCGACCAAAACTCGGGGGCCACCAGTGATGAGATTGCAACTGAGCTTGATGGTATAATTGTTGAAGAGGCTCCACACTTGGGGGCCGAGGAAAGACAGAGGGTTCGAGAAATCATCATTGAGACCCTACAATTTAGAGATGGTCCAGAGCTAGAAGTTGTGGACGAGCTAGAAGCGATGGTAACTAATCCCTCGTATCTTGATCATAAAATTCAAATTGTTAAGCAATTGTCAGCCGAAGAAATAGTAGAAATTGTCGAGCTACTGAAGGAGAGCAGTGATGTTTTTGCTTGGCGAGTGGAAGATATGAAGGGGGTCAAGGAAGAAGTCATTGTTCACATGCTGGAAGTTAATCCGACCATGAAGCATAAAGCACAAAGGCTGCGATGTTTTGCTCGTGAGAAAGAGGAGGCGATCAAACTTGAGGTACAAAAACTTTTGAGTGCAGGTATCATCAAGGAGGCCTCATACCACCTGGCTAGCAAATGTGGTGATGGTAAAGAAATCTAATGGCAAATGGCGTATGTGCGTCGACTTACAAACCATAATCTGGCCTGCCCAAAGGATAGCTACCCACTGCCCCGGATCGACAAACAAGTAGACTCTATAGCCGGGCATACTACTTTGAGCTTGCTCGACGCCTATTCGGGCTACCACCAGATCAAGATGCATAAGGATGACGTGGTGAAGATAGCCTTTCAAGCTGCTGGGGCAGTCTACTGCTACAATATGATGCCGTTCGGCTTGAAGAATGCAGGAGCGGCCTACCAGAGAACGGTCAACAAGGTTTTTGCCTCCCAAAATGGCCAAAACATGGAGGCCTACGTCGATGATATGGTTATCAAAACAAAGGCCGGACGTCACGTGGTCGACCTAAGGGAAACGTTCGGCAATTTGCGGGCAAACGACATGAAGCTTAATCCAAGCAAATGTGTATTTGGTGTAGCAGCTGGAAAATTTCTGGGTTTTATGGTCTCTCAGCGAGGTATTGAAGCCAATCCATAAAAGATCAAGGCTCTGGTCGACATGAAAGAACCTACGTGTGTTAAGGAGATGCAGCGACTCAATGGTAGGGTGGCAGCCCTAGGTCGCTTCATTGCTAAATCAGTAGAGAGGTCTCTCCCCTTGTTTAAATCTTTGAGGGGAATGAAAATTTTTGAGTGGATGGCCGAATGTTCTTCGTCGTTCCAGCAGCTTAAGGAGTATCTCGCCTCTCCGCCGTTATTAAGCAGTCCGGTTATGGGGGAGACTTTGTTCGTGTATCTGTCTGTTGGCGACCAAGCTGTGGCCGATGTTCTAGTTCGAGAAGAAGGGGGGCTTAAGAAGCTCGTGTAATTATGTAAGCAAGGCCTTGTCCGATGTGGAAGGCAGATATTATAATGCAGAGAAAGTGGCCTACGCCTTAGTCGTGGCATCAAGAAAATTGTGAGCTTATTTTCTGGCTCACTATATTGTCGTGCTAACTAATGTACTTCTAAGGAAGATCCTGCATAAGCCAGAAAGTTCAGGCCGACTACTCAACTGGTCAATTGCTCTCACAGAATTCGACATAGAGTATAGGCCTCGAAAGGCATTGAAAGCTCAAGCTTTGGCAGACTTCTTGGTCGAGCTGACGTTCACCAAGGAAGACAGCGAAGTGAGAGCTCGAAAGGAAAATACAAAGGGAAATGAGCCTGCAAATCAGCCCGCTGTTAATTTGCCCGACGATTGCTGGAAAGTCTATTCTGATGGATCGGCAACGAAGAATGTTAGTGGGGCTGGAAAGTCTAAGATTCAAGTTTGAGGCTTCTAGCAACCAGGCCGAGTATGAAGCTTTGGTCGCAGCTATCGAGTATGCAAAATGTTTTGGAGCCACCAAGATCGTGGCTTACTGTGACTCGCAGGTGATAATAAAACAAGTCAGAGGAGAGTATGAGGTGTTGAATCCTACCTTGGTCAAATATTGCGACCTAGTTAAGGAGATGATCAAGGACTTGGAATTTTGAGAAATACAAAGGGTTGATCGAGATGACAACGAGCTGGCAGACCTACTCTCAAAATTAGCCACATCAGACGAGCAGCATGGGGAGCCTATCTCTTACCTTGAATATCCAGCTTATGAAAGGTTTCAGATTCAATGCCTGGAGGACACTACTATAGAGTGGGTTTACACGAAGTGATCGGTCGAAGAAATACGAGCTTATCTAGAGACAGGCGAGCTACCTACTGACGAGAAAGCAGCGCGAGCTATCAAGAAGAAAGCCCCGAGATATGTCATTCACGGAGACGCGTTATTCAGAAGGTCGTTCACTAAACCATTATTGAGGTGTGTTCACCTCATGAAGTTACTCAGCTGATGTACGAGGTACATAATGGGGTTTGTGGTGGACACCCGGGGGCTAGGGCTTTGGCCGATAAATTGATTATGTTGGGTTATTATTGGCCTCACATGAGAGCGGACGCTCACGACTTTGTTCAGGGGTGCGACCAGTGCCAAAGATTTGCCGACCTACCTAGACTGCCTACAACCGAGCAAACTCCAGTGGTCGCAACTTGGCCTTTCCATATATGGGGAGTCGATTTGATTGGTCCCATCCCGCCCGCCCGAGGAAATTGTAAGTACGTGATCGTTGCTATTGACTATTTACCAAATAGGTCGAGACCAAGCCGTTAGCCAGGATTAATGAGGAAAACGCCATCAATTTTATTCATGATTTCATTTGGTGCCGTTTTGGGATTCCTCAAGCTATAGTGTCGGACAACGGGCTACAGTTCTCCACAGCTTTCGAAGAAGAAATGAACAGAGTAGGAGTCAAACATTGGAAGTCGTCAGTCGCCTATCCTCAAGGCAACGGGCAAGCTGAAGCAGCGAACAAACTGGTCCTCTCTGCACTTAAGACGGGTTTGGTTGGTCGACGAAGCAACTGGTTGGATGAACTTCCCATTGCTCTATGGGCAGTCCGCACAACACTCGGGGGCCCAGGGGTGAAACCTCATTCGCTCTTGCATATGGAGGACATGGCACCAATCGAGCTACAGGTTCCCACAGCCAGGGTAGTTTTCTTCGACCAGGAGCAGAACGACATTAACACGTTGATCGACTTGGATTTGCTCGACGAGAAGCGTGATACAGCTCTACTTCGGATGGTCAATTATAACCAGAAAACTAAGAGTTACCACGATAAGAAATTTAAGAGAAGATCGTTCCAAGTAGGTGACTATGTGCTGAGGAAGATCGAGGTAACAGGAAGGAAAGCTCAGCAAAACATGTTATCTCCCAACTGGGAAGGTCCCTACGTCATTACTCGGGTGATCAAGGAGGGAACTTATATGATTGGTCATCCAGACGGGGAGGAGTTGAAACATCCGTGGCATGCTAGCCACCTTATCAAATACTACTTCTAGTTCAGTTTTCAGTTTTAGTTTTAGTTCAGTTTTTCATTTTCTGTGTAATCGTTCTACTACTTCAATAAAGTTGCAGTTCTATTCAACCAAGTTATGTTACGTCTATGCATCAATCTAACAGGCTCGACTCTTAGTCAGCCTCATTCCTTTAACAATTCTGACTCTTAGTCAACTTCGGTCTAACAGGCTCGACTCTTAGTCAGCCTCGTTCCTTTAACAAGTCCAACTCTTAGTCGACTTCATTCTAACATGCTCGACTCTTAGTCAGCCTTGTTACTTTAACAAGTCCGACTCTTAGTCGACTTCGTTCTAACAAGCTCGACTCTTAGTCAGCCTCGTTCCTTTAACAAGTCCGACTCTTAGTCAACTTCGTTCTAACAGGCTCGACTCTTAGCCAGCCTCGTTCCTTTAACAAGTCCGACTCTTAGTCGACTTCGTTCTAACAGGCTCGACTCTTAGTCAGCCTCATTCCTTTAACAGGTCCAACATCTAAGTCGACCTCGTTCTAACAGACTCGATTCTTGATCAGTCTCGTTCATCTAAAAAGTCTGACCCTTAGTCGACTTCGTTCTAACAGGCTCGACTCTTAGTCAGCCTCGTTCTCTTAAACAGGTTCGACTCTTAGTCAATATCATTTTCAAAACAGGCAAGTATTAAGTCGACTTTGTTTCTAAAAACTAAGTCCGACCAAAAGCTAGCTATGATTTCATTCTCTAGTAAATCTAGTTCGACATACATTCAAACAAGGATCTAAGCAAAACGATTCAAGTATGGTCAACTACGATTCAATATATAAAAGTTCCCCAAAACGGGCTAGAACTTGGGCAAGCAAAATGTTACGAGTTAAATGCCTCCCAAATTGGGTCAAGGCATTGATACTTAAAACAAAAGGAAAAATTGTTTTGAAACATTGCTCATTACATAAACCAAACAAATATCAAACGGATGGGTCATCAGTTGCTTTGCCCTACTGGTCCTCGTTGACCTTCTCATCTTCATCCTCTTCCATATCTTCGGCGTCCTGAATTTCTTGAAAAAGAAAATTGAAGTTCCTTTCAGCTAGGGGAGGAGCGACCCATGGCTCATATCCATCTTCCTGATCCTGTTGGGCAATAAATGCTAAATCATTTTCAGTATAAGGGACTAGAGAGTGGCCACTACGGGCTTCATTGTGGTACTGACCTTCAGACGCCCATCGGGCTAGCTGTTCTAAGGATACATCAGCCGTCGAATCAACTATAGCTCAACGAGCCATGTGACGATGACATGTATCAAAGAAATCCCTCGCTTTATCAATAACAATGTTGTAGCAGTCGTCACTCTCTTTGAAAGCCTCAATGGCAGCCACCTCCCAGGTTTTTTGAGTTGATATATGGTCTTCAGTCATTTTCAAAATACGTTAATTGCTTTCTTTGAGCTTCTTGGCCAGCTCCTTATTATCTTTCTCCAAGATGGACTTGTCGGCTTCAACAGCATCGACCTCCCCCTTCTGCAAATTATTCTTTTTCTCAGCCTCTTTTAGAGCAGCCTGAGCCTTATCTCTATCAGCCTCTGCTATATCTCTCGCAAGCTTGATAGCATCGTAAGAAGCATTGAGATCGATGTATTTCTCTTTCAGCTCATCAATCTCCTTGACCTTTCGGGCATAAGCAGCTGTAGCAATCTTCTCCCGCTCGATGGCCGCCCTCCAGCCACTCTTGGCTTGCTCGACAAGGGTTAAGGACTACAGCCACAAAAAAGAAATCGATCAAGTAGCTACAGTTAAAAGCATGTAACAGAGAAGAATAAGCAAAGAGATGAAAGTGGTACCTCGCAATGAGATAGGCTGGACCTATCAGCGAACTCCTCAGGAGAAAGCCCCTCCTTGTCAAAATGAGATAGCAGATTCGGATCCACAGCTCGTCGCACGACAGCCTGTCCATATCCCTGCTAAGGGTAATGATGGCTCATGCTATCGATCACGGTGAGGGCAAGCACATCACGCCACCTCAGCATGCACAAAATCTCCACTGATCCTTGGGGAGCTTAAGGGGGAGGATCACCTGAAGTACCAGTTCCATCAACATTTTGGCCAACCCTCGACCTCTTCCTTATGGTTTTGAGGGGAACGACATCATCATTCTGCTCGTCATCTCCCATGTCCAGGTCGACGAATTTCTTTGGGATGGATCCAAACTCTTGCTCATGGGGTAGGCTGACTCCGATGTTTTCTTCGAAGAAATTTCAACTTCCGCCTCCTCTGTACGATCAATCTCAGGCTCATCAAGAAGTTTGAATGGCTCCAACCCATCCATAGGGATCGTCCCAGTACCAACCTTAGGGAGTAGCTTTTGGCGATCAACGGCCTCCTAAGGATATGGGTCCGAATCATGCTCATCACTTATTCTGCAAGTATCACAACTTCACTGGCCACGACACCAACACTTGCCACCACTTGAAGGACATCATCCAAGACCTCTTTGACAATGGAGAGTTAGAACGTCCCAACGTCATCAACAATCCTCTCCCTCGTAATCCATGAAGAAGATGAAGCTTCGAGAAGAAAGCTGCACTTACCACTTTGGGGCTACCACTATCCTCTCCCTTTCTCCTTTGATAGAAGTAGATTAGGTTTTGAATTTCCTAGTATGAACTCGAAGAGTCGTTCAGTCGTTTGAGTACTCCTCACCTCCTCTAGTTTGTGTTATCTAAACTATCGAGTATGTTCTTAAATTTCTCAATGAATTAAAGTTATTTTCTATTCCTAAACACATTCCCTAAGGTTGTCATACCTCATGAGTATCACTTAATTCATGCAAAATAATGGACCCTCCATTTCCTAATCATCGCAAAAAATAGAGACTTCTAAAGCGAGTTTAAGAAGAAAGTTATCCTTAGGAAGCTTAAGGGCTAAACATCACCCCTACTGAAAGTCAAAGGTCAACAAACGAAGAAAGCCAAAGGTGCTGCTGTCAACCTTCATTCCAAGAAGAGTGGGGCTACTCAATTCAAAGCTTTGAGAGTATATAAAAAAAAACCTCTCAAGCTTTTATCACCCCCACAACAAAGGTGAAGTTTCAAATGCATGAAGGACTCTCTCACCAAGAATAAGAGTCAAGTGGCACAAACAAAAGAAATGAAGAAATGAAGATTACTCAACATTCTCTTACAACAAGCGAAGAGGACTTTCAGTATCAAGAAAATGTTTACCCTTAAGTCATACTAATGATTGGCTTCCTTCTCAAACTTATTTAGAAATTTCTAGCTGATGCACGTTTCATTAAAAGGTAGAACAACTTTTCTAGATCCTTGAGCCAAGTAGCATTTCTTGTTGAGTCTAGGGGTTTCCTATTAGCCACTCTCATACACAATCTTGAAATTCAAGCATCAAAACTGGGGCTTCCTCACCTTTCCTCCCCCAGTCAATCTCTACTTCAACTCTTCAAAAATAATCAAATCTGCATTAGGAGCTTTCCTATTTGCTTCTCACTCTCTAAATGCATTAGAGAATACACTTCTCCAAATAGTCAATGCTTGGATCATCTTCCAAAGAATAGAAGTCCGTCTCTCCTCAAACTAACTTGAGATCTCATTCCTCTCTCCTTAATAAGATTCTCTCCCCTGAGTTCTCTTCGAGTTATCATACTACTTCAAAAGAAAAAAGAAAAAAAGAGCGCCAAAATAGATGCCCGCTAGATTGAAAACCCCACAAAGGGCGGTCTAGGAAACGAAAACCATGGTGCGTCAGCTAAGAAAAAAATCAAAGGAACAAAGGGAGACTTTTCCTCAACCTTCTTCATCGAGCATCATTCGATCTTCTTCAAATCAAATCAACAAGGAGAGTCTTCTTCAATCACCTTCAAATCAAGAGAGAAGACTCCACGAAGCCTCGTTCACTGAAAGTCATCTACCACTTGCAAGCAACTTAGGGCTTAAGACAACAAAGGGCCTTGGACATAGAACCATTATGACAGTCGACAGACTTGTAGTCGTTTGCCTCCTAGAGATATGACTCAAGGGAGAATTAAGAATGAAGATTCGCAACAGGCCTAGATGTGTTCACACAAGGTTACTCATTAAAATTCAGCCTTGCTGACTAGCAACAGATTCTGCAAAACCAGATTTGGTCCCAACTTGTCAAACACAAGTTCACTCATACAGTTCACCCATCTCAAATATAAATCCATACAAATATCCCTACATGTCCATATACCATATACTCATACATGAGCTTACCACCAAAAGGACCAACCGGCCATTTACACGAACAGACATGGGCACCACAACATAAGTCCAGTTAAACAACTAAAATTTGAAAAAATCTACTTGGAATCT